>OZ010579.1:78684730-78742230 GCA_963932145.1 Acanthosepion lycidas | reverse complement strand
TGGTTAATATTGTCAAATTAAAATCTTATAGTAATTATTTTATGACAATATGTATATTAGTTTCATATCAAAATATGAATAGAAAGCATGGAATTATATTGTCATGCATCTTATTCAAGAATTGTCCTTTGCTTGAATCTCCTTATGAACGAGCACTAAAATCATTGCTTTTTTGTGTAAAGTTCTGAGATGAGCAGTTATCACTATTTAAACTATTTATATTCGGACTATTGTCTTCATCTTTGGTTTTGAGGAAAGCCATAAGGTACAACGGCCGAATCGCTGTGATAAAAGTAATAACGATAAGGACAACAGTCTGGATGGAAATAGTGTAAACATTGAAGTTGTCTTGAGACATGGAAACATCAGTTTGTTTAAATTCCATGAAATAAAGGTTTCCCAACTTAGTAAGTGGTTCCGTAATAATGACAACACAGTTCAGTTTGGTTACTTCTCTGTCAGCAGAAGTAATACTCCCACTTTTTATTCACACATAACAATATGGCCGAAGCAGTACCAACGTGTCTGAACAATGGCTGAAATGTTTCCTACATTTCCTTTTTTCCCGGTTTCAATAAAAGCCAAATAATATTAAGATTATAATGATTTTAAAAAATCGAGAAAAAAAAATGAGATAATATTTTTATATTATCTACAAATATTATCAAAATTACTGTTTTCTTAATTTTTTTTTTTTTCATAAGATGTTTTATTGTTTTTTGATTAACATTTTTCTCTGCTTTCTAATCAATAATCATGATTGATTACTATTATTTGGCAGAGTAGTGAAATAACTAATTAATGCATATTACGAACAACTCACATGCTAAAAGATTTCTTAATAACTGAAAATCAGTAGCAACTTAGGACAAACATACTAACCTCCAACCAAAAACACAAAGTGCGTGGTCACTAAGCCTTTACTTGGTGTAGCCTTGGTAGAACCATATTTCAATTACATTTATTTTCATCATTTACGATGAAATTGTTCAATCTTTTATTTTTAACCAAATCGTGGAGATTTGGATAATGAAATGAAATAAAATAAAATATGAATTAGAATAGCAAATAATATACGAAAAAGTATATATTTTAAGGTGTATCAAATATAACAGAATTTCAGCTGACAAAGGAACCAATATATGACGAGAGCGATAATTATTATTAAAATAGAATTAAAATCGTTCACTAATAATAAAGGCAAAATCTCAAAAGGCGTAGGTTCGTCTAGTAGCCCTGGGTATGACGATGAACTATAGCCGACACTAAGGCTTACGACCAAGAGATTAGTGGTTTGGAGAAGAGTGGAAAATACCAGCAATACATTTTTATATAAAAAAATTGCCAACACTATATATTTATCGTAAAATTACCAACAATACATTTTATAGTAAAATGACCAATATATTGTATCAATAGTTGAAGGTATTGCATTCAAAATATATTTTGTAAAGGCGTCTAACTGCGTTCAAAATATTTAGATTTCGGCATTAAATAACCCATTGAGGTTGATATGCCCCTAAAGAAAATCAGCCAACCAACCTATTTTCTGGTTCTTAATCTTCTCCTGTTTTTTGAACAAATGTAGATGTTTATCCCTTGCTTCCTGTTTAGGATTGGATTTCCGGTTCTTTCTGAAATATTCTCATTCTCTTTCCCTCTCAGCAGCCGCTTGAGTCTTAGTGGCATCATTGCCTTGCTTGGGTGAATTGATTAACCCTTCCCCCCTAAAAAAACGAAACTAGGAGGAGTCATGATCCCCTACGTTCTAAAGTAACATGGCATAATATGTGAAATTATTTTTAGTTAGCTAGCAAACTAATAATTCTCCTGGGGAAGATGTCTCCTCACCACCCAAAACATATGTAGGCTAGTATTAATTTTGCGTTAAGATACTCACCTCCAGTCCAATCGCGGTTGTTATGCCGTTACTTGGGGTAACCTTGTCTAGAAATAGATATCGCTTTTAGAGATATTATTTTTAAAAGTCGGATAATAAATAACTTGTTATCACTCGGGGGAATCAGGTCTTCTGCTTCATTAATTGTAGGCTTTAAAAGCTACAGCTTCAAACAATCTGACAACGTTTTCAACATAGAAACGATTCCTGCCGTACCAAGTGAACTTGAGATAATATCAAGGAAGGCTTTTATAATCAAAAGATGCATGCAAAGGGTTCACTGAGCGCAGAAATTCTAATTTGGGGCTCAGAGGTAGAAATAGCATCGTCATACATTGGAAGAAGTGGAGAGAGATCATCGGTGCACAGTTTGATTAAATCATGGCTTCCAGATTTTTTTTATTTTTCCATTTATCCGCAGTTCCAAAACATTTCTTTCTTCCAAAGGGGATCTGCAAATGTGAGTCGTCTGTGAAGCAGATTTCAACCTTTGCTGCTGCCCACTCTGTGATTAGGTCACTCCGAGTCTGAAATAGCAACCTCACTGATAAATGATTATGAGAAATATCTCTCATCGCTTTAGAACAATTTTCAATCGCAAAATATATAATTATTTCTACTATTTCAGAAGCGGTTTAGCACTCGTTCAACCTAGTCCAAACAGCATAGAATTCTCTTTCCGGGTGATCGATATCAGCTTCGCGTACCCAAATGACCTTTCAGCTAGCCGCTGAAGAATGTTTTAAGGTGTATTCTTCGCAATTGAAATTTGGTAATTTCCTTAATCAAAAAATGGTATCATGATCACGAACTGACGTGGACATCTATTCTCTTCTTGAGTTCTTCGGAATAAACATAGCAGTTTATTTGCTAGTCTGTGGGCGTTTCTGTCTAGAATGATGTGACTGGATAACTGATTCCTATTCCATGCTGTATGGTCTGGTTAGATTAGAATGTGGTATTTTGCCGGAACAGACATTCACTCAAATTCCACACTGGACCGTCAAAGATAGTCATGTGACATAGCTGACCTGGGATTACTCTCGGTCACCGAATGCAGAAGTACGTTACCTCACACCTGCTTCAGTTATTGCAAAGGAAAATAATGGATAATTGATATATAATTGATATATAATTGAGATGAACAACCGCCCAAAGGATGATTTGAGCCGTCTCTCTCAGATATCACAGGAGAATGTAAGGTCTACGAGGTGACGGTGCCAGCACCATAGAGTGGTCGAGAGTAATTGAGATATTGGAGGGAGTGAAGTATTAACTAATGAAGATTGAGGTCTTATGTAAACTTTTAATCGGCACATTCACCTCGTTAAAGAAATTGTTCCTTATACATTTGGTAAGGTCTATTTTTGTAATCTCTTTTAAGCTACATTAAAGCAAATTTCACCAACAAGTTTTTTTTTGTTTTTTTTTAGGGTGACCTCAAATTATCTGTAAATCGAGTTGAGTGAATAACTGATATAAGTTTAACTTGTAGAAGTACCCTAAAATTAACAAGTCAGTCTTTTACGCTTCTTTCCAGGTTTTATTCTTTTATTTTTACTAGAATTTTTGGCAAGATGATGACGGGTGTTAAAATCCTCACAGTATTTTGTATTGTTGAAGTCATTGCTAGCATTTTTTGTCGAGATTTACAAACTCTATATTTCGTTCAATTTCGAAAACCAATCGATGAAATTTGAATAAGCTGATTTGTTTGAAAAAATACTTTGATAAACCCTACTTCACGGCTTAATAATTTATTTCATTTCATTTCATTTAATAGGACTTCATGGTATACATTTTTTTTAAATTTATTTTTCCTTTTTAACAGCGAAGAATGAATTCTTAGGATTTCTTACTCTTGTGCATACAACTGGCCATGCGTAAATATTTAATTCTGGAGCCAGATTTCAATTTTTTGAAGCGTCTGACCTTGTGATTTATTTATAGTTCTCGCAAACGCAGAACGAACTAGAAAATGGATTCTGGTGTATATAAAACGTTAAAGAAAAGATATTCAAAATCCAGTATTGCATTTTTATCAAATAAGTATTTGTTATTTTAATCCTTAAATTGTTTTTTAAAATAGTTTGAGTATGTCAAATAATAAGATTTTTAATTTTTCAAAAAATATTAATAAAAATCTGTAATAGTAAGCCATGCACGCTATTAAAATTAAATGTACTTTGCAACTCCTTACCTGTTTGCACTTCTCCCCAAAATTTAGTTTTGACCAGTCAATGCATGATTATTTTACAGAGTCTGACTGACAGATGGACGAATGGATTAAAGAAAGTTTCAGAATTTTATATGTCAAATATAAATATATATTTTGTCTCTCATTTATTCTAATATATAGAATAATATTTTTTCGTTGTTTTATTGTTACTTTTTATCACATCTTTCAGGGTGAATATGTGGTATCCACTGATTAAAATATTTTAAAATAAGAATAATCTTCCGGTGAGATATGAACTTGTATCTCCTATACCTGAGAGCTCGTCTTTCATGGAAGACGCCTTAACTAATTCAGCTACAGAAGTTTTTGATAATACAGAGCAAAAATGTATAGTCATGTCGCCAGCTCATTCCTTTAATTTTGTCATACCATTATATTCGGAATAGTCTTAAATAAAAGATGTAATCAAAAGCAACAATAGAAATGGCGGCCCCAATATCAGACTTTGGAATCCGAGATCAAGTATCATTGACAGTTTTGTTTTTTTTTTATTCTTACTTCACAATGTTACTTTACAGGCCGGAGAGTACTCGATCAAAAATGATTTAGTTAAAAGAAACCAAAAGATAAAAAAATAAAATTGAAAATTCTTTACGTAAGTTTTCGCTATTTTCTAATCTCTTATTTCTTTCTTTTTTCTTTTTTTTTTCTTAGATATCCACGCCCCATTTCGAATCGACCCATACAATGGAACAGTTTTCATTAAAAAACATCTCGAGGTCGGTTCGCGGACCTACGTGATCAGAGTAAGTAAGACCTATTTTGTGTCAGTATTTTATTTTATTATGCCTAAAGCGATATGAAAAAAAAAAAAAAAGGTTCGTGATAGGGTCGCGAAGGAATTTTTACGATAAAATCAAGAAACCACGAGTTATCTTGTCAAAGCCACCAAAAACAAAACAATTCTTTTTTTTTGTTTTTTTTAATTTTTGGGACTTTCCTGCGGGACAGTATAGTTATTAATAAACGTTGTCTTGACAGCGCGTTGCTTTACCGCGCTACTGAGTTAGCTGGATCGAATAGTGCCGAGTTTTCAGACCTCTACATCAAAAGCGTACAGGCGCTGTAGAAAGCGTTGATATAACCCGCCTTCTAACCACACTGAAACAAGTCAAAACCATATAGAAAAAGACATATCACGTTCACTCTTTAAATACGACAGAGTAACGAGGAAATTTTAAGGAAAATTGGCATTAAAAGTGCATTTATATTCACAATTAGAAAGAGAAAAATGGTATTTGTAGAACGCACAATGAGGAAAGATGGCTTAAAGTTTACCTCACAAGATAATACTGGAATCAAGAAAAGACGGGGAAAACAACAAATATCCTATTTAATGAGTTTGTGAATGGACTACAGAACAAAGACAAAGTGAGATGATATCCAGTCAAAATTTACTTGAGCTAAAAACATAGGAAGTTATGGATAGCCATTATTTCCCATGTTCTAAAGAGACACGGGACATAAAAGAAGATTATTGAGAACATTAAAAAAAAAAACGGATTACAAGATTATTACCGGATAAATATACAAAATCCATTTATCCTCTGATCTCTGGTTTGGCGTTGCTAACTTCAAATTCTGGCCAAGTCTGTTTCGTTTATTTGAAACCATTTTCCTTTAGCTATTTATTAAATAGGGGGGGACTAGAATAAACTATCTTGCTTTTTGATGTCAGCCGGTCTAAGAGAGAAAACCCTGAATTCAAGGACTCGTGTATAATATAGGGACTCTTGCCTTAAGTGGCCTCCAGTCAAGGTAGGTAGATTTGTTTAACGACATAACGACACCTTATGGGTCATTTAGTGCTGAAATTTAATTTTTTGGGGACTCGAAGTAATAAAAATGATATACGTTATTCTGCTTTCACAATTGAATACATGGTAGATGATACTCAGATTTTGTGCTTATACATATTTGTGTAGACATGATTACTAGAGTCGGTAATATGTGCGTTTTATGTCGTAGTTTTGTTGAAGTTATATTTTGGAATACAGTTTGATTTCTTTAAGAAATTGTAGGACATTATATGGATTAATATCATGAAAGAGTTCTTTCATCTTGGTTAGTTGATTGATTGATTTAACCCAGAGGCCTATCAACCTCTATGGGCTATTTAATGATATTTTATTTTAACCCAATTTTATGGCTTCAACTAAATAAATTTTGAACGCAATTGTGTGCCTTCAACTATTATATATTGTTGGTAATTTTACTACAAATAGGTATGACTGGTATTTTTACTATAAAAATGTATTTTCATACTTTCATAGTGTTTCGTTTGAGGGTTCACTAATTGCCCATAGCTGGAGCCCTAACAGGTGCTACTACCCCGAGTCAGGATGGACCTGGGAATAGCAGCAATTAAGAGGTGGTTCCACGCTCCCCAAAACCTCCAATCTCTCAATCCGAGGCCTTGCTGCCAGATGTAGTTTATTGCCATACCCAAGTCTAACAAGTCTAGAAAGAACACATTGAATACAAGCCCTCGTAATTAAGAGGTCAGATTGGGTTCTCCTGCCTTATTGACAACCAATCTAGAAGAAAAACCTATTTTCTTGGCTTGGGTAACAACAATTCTGAGGAAAAAAGAAACACTTTGAATTTAAACTCAAATATATAACTGAACAGACTGACCGCATTACATTTTTATAGCATAGTAAAAGGACGGTTTAGTATGCAAAACTAGCCTGAAGACGGATGGGCTACGTCAGATTACCTTACCCTAGAAACACCCAATGCTGCTACGGCTGCAGTACATATGATGTTCCAATGAACTTAAGTTCATTGGAAAATCAATATGGAACATCGGCTTATAGAACTTGTGATATGGCTGACACGGAAAGATACTACTAGAAATGCTAGACAAGTTTAAAAAAAAAAAAGAAAGCGAGAAAAAAGTACTATCAACTTCAAGAAAATAGAAAGTATGGTCATCGCCAAGAGAAAAATATGGTGAGAGTTACAAATCAGAGATGACAACATTAAGCAAGTACATTGATTTAAATGTCTGGGAAGTCTGTCTATATTTCTGAGATGAGGTATTATGTACAGTATTTACATTATGCGGACCATTGTCCTCATCTTTGTCGCCATATTTGTCACAACGTTTCGGCCGTTGTACGCTCCAGCCTTCTTCAGGTGGTTGGAATTTCGAACTGAACCCTTTATTTTGATCCCTGGGGTAGACTGTTCTTCCTCAAGGACACATGGCACAGTGGATAAAGGCGTTGGTTAGATCCAGTGACAAACCCAAAGAGTGTGAGTTCAATACCCGGTTAAGGCAGTGGAGAACTTTCAGAGGGAAAATTAGCAGGAGATAACTGACAACTGACATCCATCAAACATGGCACATGGTCCGCATAATGTAAATATTGTCTGGGAAGTGTTTTAACAGATGGAAAATGAGACAACAAATTCCGAATACGGAAGATGCCTTGCAAAAGCTAAGCAATGGGCTAAGAAACGGAAAATGTTTGTTTAAAAACAAAAAAAAAAGAGTTCTGGATTGCTATGTGATAAACATCCACTGGTGATGCTGGACAATCTGCCCACAGATCAAGAGAAGACTGGAAGAATACTGAGACTTCCATAAACGGAAAGAGTAAGCAAAGGGTAAATCTTAAATAAAATGAATAAAATAAAAACGCTTATGCTTAGACTAAAAAAGAGGCAGTTGAAATTCCTTTGATACAGAAAGGACGGATGTATGAGAGTTAAGCGAAGACACCTATTTGACGTGCTCGTGTGAATGGATGGAAGAATAGACAAAAATGTAAAGAGCCAAAAGAGGTAGGAAATTGTGAAGAGCCATGATCATCCATGATCTGAAGGGACGCAGCACATAGAAGATCTTAGGCCATCCAAGTCTTGAATTTGGAACAATTACTTTTTGGTAATAAGCACACGTTTCTTTGTTTCTTTTGTCTTCAATGGCGGCATTTCACCGTTTACAAAGTTTAAAAAAACAACGTTAAATTTTAACCAATTTTCTTCTATTTCTTCTTTTTATTTTTATTGCATCTTTTTCTTCTTCTTCTTTATTTGTTTTATTGTTTTATTGTTGTCTATACTCTATTTATATATATATATATATATATATATATATATATATATATTATAATAATAATAATAGCTCGCCACTCGTATTCGAGTATACCCGTCTACTAAGGTGGCTGACCGGTCCCTATTGCAGACGCTTGCTCAGGAACATTTGGGTTTGTTCAACACCCACAGAAACACCTGTGGTTTATACTAGAACTACGCATTTAGGTTTGTGGGTGAGAGGCCAGCATGCTCAAACCCTAGTTCTTGTGACATCTCGACAGAACCCTAGTGTACCGTCTACCCAATTTCTCTCTCAAAGCTTGGATCAACCAGTGGTATGTTTTTCAGTTACTTTCCAAAGGAGCCGCAAGCTGAGGTAGCCCTCTCTGGACCGATAAATCGACCATAGTTAGATTTGAACCCGGGTCTCATGGTAAGAAAGCGAAAGTATATATATATATATATATATATATATATATATATATATATATATATATATATATATATATATATATATATGGGGGTGCAAAATGAGTGGAGGAAGCGCTTCGGCTAAGATAAGTTTTCCTTTTATATTTATTCATATATTAGTAAATATGAATTTTTCTCCATATTATTATTTATTTGTTTCTCTTTTAATTATCCTGATTGATCAATCAACTAGTTTTCTTATCTGTATTATTCATATATTCCTTCAAAAAAACTACGATATTAGTTGTAGATATTTCCAAAGAAATTTTTTTCTTAGAAATCTTCGATATATTTTTTAGGTAGACTATGATATTAGCTGTAGATATCACTAAGTATTTTCATTTCGATCAATAAATAACTGAGCATACAGATGGGCAAATAAATGAATGAAGAAATAAATAAAATTATATATATATATATATATATATATATATATATATATATATATATATATATATATATATATATATAATTTTATGCAAACGAATAAGTTATCTACAATCTTGTATTTTTTTAATATACTCTGATAAATACTATCACTGTTTTCTTTAAATTAATCAATAAGTAAAACAGTATTTACTTTTTCTAATTTGCAGAGATCTTTCACTTTATCATATAAAAGAATAGTAAACAATATTATTAGTATTAAATGATAGCAATGATATGTTATCCTTCGTATAAATTCTAAACATTATTAATCGAATGCTAACTTCTTTCTTTTTCCATTAAATTTATTTTGTCAATTAATTTCCTTAAAAGAACTAGTGATGGTAGCAACAACAATAATATTTTTTTAATTAATTAACAACTTAATCTGATTAACAAGAGCTGTAGCAACAACAGTAAAAAAATCACTTTCTTTTCCTAATTACAAATATATAATGTATTATTTAAATTATAAATATATAATTTATTATTCATAGAGGATTTGTTTTGGTTGATAGGAGTAGATGGGCTCACCTGTTGTCCGGCCCGAACACCTTCCATATCTTAAGAACAGGAATTGAGGTTCATCCCTTGTTTCCTGTTCAAGATATGGTTTACCGATTCTTTTTTTTCTTCTACCAAGCCCACAGAAATTTAACTCTTTTAATCTTTTGGTGATCGGATTAACTAGTGGCTGTGATATTCCATTGTGAGATTACACGATTGGAAGTTTGCTGGCTGCTGCTTCTGAATGGTCGTTAGGAGCCCGAACTATTTGGTAGCGCTTAGAGAGGCTAATTTGATCGACAGTCATATAATATCGGGGTATTTCTAGTGCCATGTTGCGCATGGGTAGGTGACCCTGCATGTATTTTCACGTGGACAACCCTGAAGCCACATTATGCTCTGTTACCAGCCTTACCTAGGCTGGGTTGTATTACCATTGACGACAGATTGTTACAATTACGGTGTTTTTCTATCACCGCGCAAAACGAATTTCATGGAAAACACAATAAAAAAAAATACAACTAAACCAGCAAGAAAAAAAAACACCTATCCCACCTCAGCTTTCACTAATATTCATGGTATCCGTTCCGACTTTTGCAGCGTACAATCTTTCCTCATAGAATGGTCGACAGATATCTTTGCCCTCTGCGAAAATAACTTAAATTCTTCTATTGCTACCAATAAATTCTTGGTTCCAGGTTATCTTCCCCTTTGCACAAAAGATTCTTGCATTCACATGCATGGCTTTCGTGTATACATCCGGGATAATCTTCGGATAGCCAGGGAATTGTCTCGCAAAACCCCAGAATACTCCTTCATGTGTTTCCGTCTTTCGTTAGTAAATTCTGTTAATTATTTCTTTTTCCTTTATCGACCCCACCTCTTCACACAATTGCAGTATGATAGACATAATTGCTGACTGTATAGAAAAGGCACTTTTCTTCCACACTTCTGCGGACATCTTTGTCTTCAGTGACTTTAATACTCACCACGACACGTGGCTTAAACATTCTAAAGGGATTGATGTTGCCAGTGTTCAAACATTAAATTTTTACAGTGACCAATTTCTTACTTAAATCGTGGACTCCCCTACTCGTTCCACTCTCAAAACCAAACAACATACTTCTCTATTTATTTCTAACCTCCTCTCCTCGATCTTGTCAAGCTTCGCAACACTGCTCTCTTCTTAATTCTGTGGTAACTATTGATATTTCGTTCCAGTCCTCTATTAAACACTAATCCTTTATCTACCAGACCTCTTTCCGTTACCAGCATGCTGTCTGTGACTCACGCCGTGATTTTCTCCTTGGAGTCTCTTGGACTGACATCTTTAAATTCCCAAATAAAAATTGCGCCACTGAGGTTTCTTCTTGGGTCAAAGCCGGCATGGATGATTTCATCCCTTCTTAGAAATTCCAGATGAAACCTCAATCCTCTCTATGGTTTACACCAGCATACTTGGCTGCTGTAGCACACAGGAACCACTATTTTCGGCTGTACCAAAGTGACGACTCTCGTCACAACAGGCGCCATCCGTTGCTGCTCGCAATAAATGTAAGTGAATCCTCGAAGGAGCAAAGTTTGACGAGGGAATGAGGCACTGCATAGCCTCTAAAAACTTTGGCTCTCGCGATTACTGGCGGTTCTGTAACGTGGCATTAAATAAGTGTAAGCTCTTTATTCCTCGTCTATTCAATCAATGTGAGGTGTTATCATCTTCTGCTGATAAAACTGAATGCTTTGCCCGTAAATTCTCAAACTCAACTCTTGGCTCATCTGAAATATCCCTGCCTAACTTCCCTCCTAGTACTGAGTTTCTGTTGAGTGATATGCATATAACCCCTTCCATAGTGTTAAGGAGTCCACTCCTTTTTCATACAAGTGGACTCTCCCAGTGTGTACTTGTACTGCTGCCGGTGAATACACAGAAAAGAAGTGAGACAGTGAGAGTGTGAGGTAACCGCTTTGTAGGAGCCACAGTTGCGAGCACGTAAACTCAGAAGGAAGTCCTACTTCGATACTGAATTTCCCAGACTGTATATATATTATTATTGCTACTAACCGCATTTCTGGATCTACTAACCGTATTACCAATTGTATTATTACGTCAATACATTTATTTGCTATATTTCATTTTTGCGTTTGTCATTCATTTGAGACCGGATTTCACCCCGGAATCCACAACACATGGTTTTTGCTATCATCTCTAACCTCGATCCCCACAAAGCCGATGGTATCCCTGTAACAGTCATTAAGAAGAGTGCCCCGACCTGGCTCCTCTTCTTTCTAAACTGCCTCCTACTTCCCTGCGTGCTGGAAGTCATCATCTGTTGTTTCAGTTTTTAAGAATTCTAGTGAGCCTTCCAAACCTTCCAACTATCAGTTTATTGTCTTTCTGCCTTTGGGGGGGAGGGGGACTCCTAGAGGCCCCTAATCAATTCTGATTTGATTCATCATCTCTCATCAAAGGGCTTTTCGCACTCAAGCAATCTGGTTTTCGTTTCTCCAGGTCAGCTAATGATATACTGACGATGTTTACACATGGCACAGTGGATAAAGGCGTTAGTTAGATCCAGTGACAGGACCCAAACAGTGTGAGTTCAATACCTTGTTATGGCAGTAGAGAGGGGAATTAACAGGAGATAACTGACATCTATTAGATATGGCACGTGCAACTAGAACAGTCTACCCAAACAAGCGAAATAAAGGGTTCAGTTCGACATTCCAACGACTTGAAGCAGGCCGCAGCGTACAACGGCCGAAACGTTGTGATAAATATGGCGACACAGATGAGGACAATAGTCCGAAAAATGTAAATAGTGTATATAATACCTCAAATATAGACAGAAACTTTACGGAGAGAGTTTATCATTCTCTAGATAAAAACGGTAAAGTGTGACTGAGTCTGGCATACAGGTCTTCTCAAAAACCTGAAAAGTTATGGTGTATCCCGATACTTTTCTTTGGGATCCAGTCTTTACTATCAAATCGGGAAATGAGAGTTATTCTAAACGGCTACTCGTCTAGATCTTTTCTTACTAACGCTCGCTGGTATGCAACCCAGGGCTACATCCTTGGTCCTAATCTATTTTTAATTTTCATTAATGACGTTCCTGATAATCTACGCTGACGACACGACAATTTCCTCCTGTCTCGATATTATGGTTTATCAGTGTGACAAGATCAAAATGGCACCTCAAGACCGTAGTTAATTGAGGCAAAACTAAATTGAGACCCCTCTCTACCTTCCATCAGCATGGCTGATGCTGACCTCCAGGAAAATGACCCGTTGAGCCTTCTCGGGCGCACGCTCTCTGCTGTTATGAGACGGAAAAACTATATTGAATCCGTTGCTAGGTCAGCTGCTAAGAATATCGGTTCACTAGGTTGGACGAGACATTCTCCAGAATATTGATGTCACATATGGCCCGGTGCCCCTGCTGTTTATCTTGAGTTTCTTGATGTTATGGGAACTTACCTATAACAATAATGGACTCTTCCTGATACTATAAATACTGCGCCTCTCAAGAGGTATAATGAATGAATGGTGAAACAAGCACCAGGTCATGACTGTTGAACTCTCTGTTTTGGCAGAGAGGAACCCAGACGAAGCTTTGCCGAAGGGCAAGATTTTGTCCGGGGAGGTAGACAGGCCCTGAACCCGTCTAGGCTCGTTCAAAGGGCATATTTTTTGCCGAGTCTACGGGCTCGGAGAAACCCATTTTAATCTCGGCCTCGTGGCACATATATTCCTCGTGGGTGGGATATTAAATACAATGAATGGTGTAACGAGTCGAGACAATATTAGTTCACTCTAAACCAAACGGACAGTCATTACTAACACCTTCAACTTCTTGTACTATATTTCTGTTGTAATATATCTTTGTTATTCTACTCTTGTGTTCGTGTTGTTCTTCCTTGGTTCTAACCTTGGACCATAACTGTGGTGCGAGGATATTTGGCCATAACACTTGATAAGTTCCAAAGAAGAATCTGCAATATTATTGGTCCTAATCTGTCGACTAAGCTTCAGTCACTCCGCCACAGCCGTAACGTTGCCTTTCTATGTATTTTCTATAAATACATTCATGGTAATTGTTCGAATGAGCTCTAGGCTATGGTACCTAGATTTTTTTAAATTTAATCGCAGGACTAGACTGGCGTCGGGAGCTCATCAATTTATAGATGAGCTACATGTAACCGTGTAACAGTTTCTTTTTTCGCACTTCTCGCTTGTGGAACTCCCTTCTGGCGCCATGCTTAATCTGCAAAAATTTAAATGCAATCTCCATCGCTATCTATTGTCTTCCTGATTAACCTTTTGTCTTTCTACTCATCGTTAATGTTTCCAGTTCCTAAATCTTCCACACCCTGTAAAACCTTCTGCTTTAGTAGCATTACTGACTTGTTTGGAGTGATTCTGATTAATATATATATATATATATGTGTGTGTGTGTGTGTGTGTGTGTGTGTGTGTATAAAAACAGCTCAAAATTAGGTATACGGTAAGTATTATACAAGTATTATGCTAGTATTGATATTATTGTATAATCAATAAAATACGCTTTATGCGCACATTTTTAATACTGTGTACCTACTTTTGCGCCCCCATATATATATATATATATATATATATATATATATATTGAACGATAAAAAATATTGAAAAATTAAAATCTTCAGACACACTGGGTTGTAGATTAATATTCTTTCGTCTTTATTATTATTATTTCAGATAGATTCCTCGACTAGTTTCGGCCAAAATGGCCATCACCAGGAGAAGAAATATTTCTGCTTGCTGGTAGCAACACACACACACAAACACACACACACACACACACACACACACACACACACACACACACGCATATATATATATATATATATATATATATATATATATATATATATATATATATATATATATATTTCGCTTCAACAATCATAAACAAACCATACGTCAAAACAATCCTTATTCCCCCATAGCTGAACACTTTAATCAATCAGGACACTCATTAGAAAACTGTAAATGTTTATTGATAGATTCTGATTGCAGTTCCACATACACACGCAGAAAAAAAGAAAAATAGTGGATTTTAAAATTAAATACATATAAACTAGGGTTAAATAAAGACTTGGGTATTTTAAATCTTTATAAATATTTCAATAGTTAAACAATCTTTTTAGATATAGTTATTTTTTTTTATTTTTTAAACAACATCTAAAATATTATTACCGTTAGATTTACGTTAGGAATATTCGAACGCAGTGGCGTTCCATATTACGTGACTTATATATATATATATATATATATATATATATATATATATATATATATATATATATATATATATATATATATATATATATATATATGTATATGTATATATGTATACACACATGTAAGCACAAGACCATATAGATAGATGGAGAGATTATTGTGTGTATATGCAAGATGTTGATTTTCTATATATTACTAACAAGATTTTAAGTTCTCCTATGTTATCTGAGCCACATTGAAGAAGATACATACATATATACACTTCCCTGGTCCTGAACGTTCAAAAAATATTTTCGAATATATTATATAGATGTGAACAAATAATGTAGCTCGCCCTTCTCCTTGGATTAATGTAGGGTCACATGATTTGTTAGCCTCGAGTCAAATTTTCAGGTCACTTAAGAGAAAACAAGGCTGAACAAGGCTGAATAATTGAATTAGAGAAGACGAAAAAATCTTGCAAACTCATCCGTAAAACATATTTTCAGAATTTAAAAAAACAAAAACAAATTCAAAACAACATTTTTTTTTTTAAAAATCAAATTGAAATTTACTTCTTCGTCTCTTCTTATTACTCAAGAATAATTCAATATTTTTTCGTGACGTTATTTGTTTATTAAATTAAAAAAAAAAAATGTTTAACTTTTTATATCATTTATTGTTTTGTTTCCCATAAATTTATTTTAGTTACTCGCGTTGGAACGACCATTTTAAAAAAAAAAAAAAAAAAAAAAACCATAGACGTTGCAGTTCTTTTATTTGTACGACATTAAAATTGATATTATATTTTTTTTAAATTTTAAACAGGGAATTTTACACATAAAATAACAGTATTTCTCGAATGCTTCAAATTATATTCAGTCTCTAAGACATTCTCTATGTAATCGACTAAACTGAGGGCAAAAGAAATTTAAATGAAATAATGTAATGTATTTTTTTTTCATGAGATAAAGTGTTGTAACTATTTACATTGTTCGGACTGTTGCCCTCATCTTTATTGTCATCTTCACGACGTTTCGACCGTTGTACGACCCGGTCTTCTTCAGATGTTATATGTTGGCATTTCGAACTAATTTAACCCACTGTGGTAAATTGCTCCACATTTCATGAATTTTCTGGATATATCAGCTTCAGTAAGTAAGTAACTCAACTCTCAAAGTTTTTGTCCATATCTGCTGTGGCCAGGTATTAAATTCACGACTCTTTAGAGGGAAAAAAGTTACTTGACCCTTGAAAGAGCTATATCACCTGAAAAATGCCGGAGCGTACAAAATCCGAAACATCGTGAATATGAGAATAAAGATTGGGACAACAATCCGAACAATGTAAATATGTATTTTTTTCAATTTCGAAAAATACTACATTCAACAGTAGAGCCAAAAATTTTTTTCTAAATATCCGAATCGCATAAATATTGCACCTACCGTGTTTCTCGTATGCTAAGACGTATTTTTCCTCCTGAAAAATTCTCTAAAAACTCACCCAGTGTCTTAGCACTGATCGGTCAAGTTGTAGAGAGGAGTTTGTCAACCGCCACGAACCCCAATCACGAGATACAAGCAATCACGGACCCTAAACATATAATATAATCATCATTTATACTTTTTGATAATAGTAATAATAGCCGTTTTCCATTTGACATTCATTGACCGAGCAGCTAGTACTGCTTCAATTTATAAAATCTTTCCCTTAAAACAATTTTTCAGGAAAATAGTTTTTTTTCAAAAACTGGCAGTTTTCTTCTTTCTTTCTTTCTTTCTTTCTTTCTTTCTTTCTTTTTGTGTTTTTACCATTTATCCCTTTGTATCATCATTTATACTTTTTGATAATAGTAATAATAGCCGTTTTCCATTTGACATTCATTGACCGAGCAGCCAGTACTGCTTCCGGTTAAAATTTATAAAATCTTTCCCTTAAAATAATTTTTCAGGAAAATAGTTTTTTTTCAAGAACTGGCAGCTGAAGAGTTACAGTAGTAAAAAGATAGCTAAAATTTATGGGACGCATAATGAGTAAAGAGGGCTTGGGAATTTTAACACTCTCAGTATAGCTCTATTGCTACAACCATGGAAACTGATCGCCAGGTCTAACCTTCACGACTAGGAACCACCATACCACTTACATAGTATCAAACCACCCACATTACCCCCGTGTTTCATCGGCGAGAACTAAGTTTCACTCGAACCGCTTCTTTCTGTCCCGATCACTACAATCTTAACTAGTCTGAGTCTAGAGTTAACCATTATCTTCCCCTTCTAACCATATAAACTACCCCTTAACGTAACCCTCTACCTTGAGTGGTTCCGGGCCTTGTACAGGGTGAACCTTACTATAAAGACATATTCAAAGCAACAGAAGCAAAAGAAATGTAATGATTAGTAACTTTATCCCAGGAAATCAAATAAAACTGAGTAGTGAGTTCGTTCCTCACTGTGTGTTCTATTCTTAGTACTTTTTGATACATGTAAGCTACGTTTCGTAAATCGTTATAAACACCCGAGTTCTTCAGCGATATTTAAGGTATTTTCGCGCGTATTGGTAGCATGAGCCGCATTTCGCGATGTTTACCGAAATAGTTTCAAGAGCCAATTCACAAGTGTAGCTGTGATTTATTACAAGAGAGAGGTCCGTTCACCTTCTAGCCATTTTACACCTGTGACTACTAGATTGAGGAGCCCTATTTTTACACATTTTCACCTCTGACCAGTTTCCAAACACTAGCAGCGGCCGCTATGTCTCGCTGCTGAAGCACAATAAACCAGAAGGACTCTTTTCGTCGTCCTCTCGTGATTTCTCGGCAATGCGGTCGCTTTTCAGTCACGCCACATATTCTATTAGGTTAGTGCAAAAATAATGACGCAATAATGTCGTTTTTTTTACGTTAAAAAATACGTCAAAAAACGACATTATTACGTCATTATTTTTGCGCCAAACTAATATATAAATCTACAGCACCCACCCCAACCAAAATCTCCACCTGGCATTGGTCCAAGGCGCAACCCTCCATTAGTCTTAGACATCAATTTTAATCTGGCGTAAGGTCACTGTAGTAGAGCACTGTTAACATCGATCCTGTTACACTATTAATAGTGTATATAACTAGGTACCTCTACTAATTTGGTATAAGTAAGGTTTAAAATTATTTTTTAAAATTGAAAAAGCTTTCTGGAAGCTTTCATTTTCGCTTTAATTGAAAGCTAAATGATTTTAAATTTACTATTTTCAGTAAACAAAATACTCTGTGGTGTATTTCAAACTGAAATTATATTGATCAGAATTTATTTTTTTTTTTAGTAAAAGCGATCAAAACAGCCATTTTTTTAAACATTTGTAAACAAATTTAATTCTCGGTTTCAAAAATCTTGCAAAAGTAAAATATATATTTCTGAAACGTTATTTGAAGAAATTTAGAAAATTTTAAGTTCAATTAATCTGATTTGAAACAAATATTATTTCCTTATAGCATAAAATGTTATATACAAACATTTTTAACTACGGAGTCTTGTTTTTCTGACGTGTCAATCGATTTATTGATAGCGGACTGGCAGCCGAACATGTTCATAGTTAAGTATGGTGTACCAGATGATAAACTTTATAGAGAGTGACAACTCTTAAAACACGTGGCCTTTTAATGATAGATTTGTCGGTTTGTATATCGAAATTCTTTTAAAACTATTCAGGGTCGTCAGATTGTAATAAGCTTTACAATATATGATTAATAATATAATTTCACTTAATAACAATATTTTCTATGAATTGAAAATTAATTTTAAATGATTTAAAATTCATTTTTCGTCAAATTTTTTTTTTTCTTCAATGTTGTCTTTAATATATGTTATTCATAAAAGCAATTAAATACTTCACCTATAAATAATATCTTTTTGCGTTTTTTTATTTTTTCCATTCAGGACAGATTTTCGATAAGACGGTGTTCGATTTTGCAAAAACTTTCGGTCATTTAAATTCTGTAAATAACTCTGCTTTTAAATAATATAGTCACTAAAAATTATCACATTGAATCTCTCAAGTTTTCACAAAGTTAAAGAAGAGGCTGAAACACATGTAAAAACAAATTTTTTTTACCAAGATTTTTCTAAAAGAAAATTTAAAAAATAATACCATTTATTTGTGAGTAAGCCCTGAAACTTACACTAAAATCCAAAATATATTTGATTTTTTTCAAGAATTTCCAAATTAATGTCTGTCACCGCAAAAAGAGGCTAAAATTTACTATGTTACAAGTTAGTACAACCGCTGACGCAAGGAAAACAAGTTTTTTAATCCAAATTTCGAATGTTCTAAAAACATAATAAAAATTTTAATTAATTAATAAAAAAAAATACTTTGATCTTTTCTCTTAATAATAACATAATCTTTTTTACGATAAAACTATGTGGAACATTTTTTCATCAAGGTATGCTGATTTTTCAGCGTTTTCGTTGAGGTTCCTATATAAAACTACTTACAACTTCTGTCTGGATTTCAGGGATCAGGAGTTATCATAATTTACACTAATTTACTGTCTTCATCTTTGTTGTCACGAGCAGTGTGTACTCGGAGTCGGAGAAAACAGGGTGAGCAATAACTGAGAAGTACTAAAAATATAAACTAGACGAAATATCCCTAAGCATAGGCAACTGGAACGAGGGGTCTACTCGTGTAGATTAAATAAAGGGTTCATTTTAGAATTCCCTGTAGGTTAGCCGGATCGATATACAACCGGATGAAGGCCGAAAGGCATAACGACTGAAATGTCGTGATAATAGCAACAAAGATGAGGACAATAGTACGAATTTAAATAGTGTAAATAATTTGTTATTTTTTAAGGCACACATTCCTGAAATATGTTCTAGGTTTAAATTACTCGCACCACAAGAAGATGAACGTCGCTTCACTAGCAATGATCAGGAAGGCTATTCTATCTAGAACAAGCTTCACTGATTGGTAAGCTCTATGAATGGCTTGGTAGACATTGTGTTAAGGTTCCCCTTAGGACAGAAAAATACTTACTATAAAAAGCTTAGTCTAAAAAATGGCTTAGACACGATACAGATTGATCTTGATAACAATGGCGGCTGACAGTCTCTTGACAGCAATGACTCTCCGATTCAAACTAACTGTATAAACTAACTTCATAATAAATGACATGTGAAAGTAAATCACTCTTTAGGAGGCAACCTAGAATTTTACAAATTAATCTTAGTCTGACACAAGGCTATGAAAAATAATCAAATTGTAAATACTAACCACATAAGGAATAGCCTGTGAAAATATTAGGTTGGTGCAAAAATAATGTCGGTTTTTGACGTTAAAAAATACGTCAAAAACCGACATTACTTTTGCACCAACCTAATAGCTTGCTAAACATTAGTATTTGAGAGTTAGTTTAGAATTTCACAAGTTAAGCCTAGTTTGGCACAAGGATACGAAAACAGAACACTGTATGAAAACTAAGCACACAAGGAATGGACTGCGAAATTATTTTGCATCATTCTCCGGAAGGCAGCCTAGGTATCACAAAGTAAACTTAGGCTACTTTGATAAAGTATTTAAAGTCATGCTACAATTATAAAACGTTTCTGATGAACGATCTCGCCTAAAAGGTATAGGTAATATTATCCGTTTCCTTATAAGGAAACATTCGGCAATTTATTGACCAAACATATAGTGATATTGTCGGTTGAAATACATAAAATCTTTCTTGTTAAAACAATTTTTTCAGGGAAATAGCTTTCTCAAGTCCATTAACTGTTATTGCTCTTTCCAGTATTTCTGAGGTCATACTTCCTAGACTTTTTCTTTGAAGTAATGTGGAACATCAACATCTTAGTTATTAGGTTGGTGCAAAAATAATGACGTAATAATGTCGTTTTTTGACGTAACGTCAAAAAACGAAATTATTACGTCATTATTTTTGGACCAACCTAATATATCTGTATTTTTTCTTCGATTTACATGTGCTATCCATTTTAGTTGTTTCTGCTACTGAAATTCATCAAGGGACGTGGTTTCTGTCATTTCGTAACGTTCTTTGTTTGTGATTCCGTTGTGTCTGTTCGGGGTGCTCAAATAAGTACGGTCCTTTATTCGCCCGAAGCCTAATCATTGATCCGAGAGAAAAAAATAGTTCGACAAAATAACGCGAAAATCATTGCTCTGCAACAGGCGATTTGAAGAAATTTATTCTGTAAAATGTTAGCGTGATCAGAAAATTATTGAAGAACCAATTATTGTCGGCAGACGACTGCCTGAGGAGTGATTGATTAGCTCAAACGATTGAGATTTCGATCGAAAGAAAATCGCCATTCGAATAATCATCAGAAGAACACGTGATCTTTGAATCATGTGACCTTGATCAGAAGTGTTCTCGTGTTCACGCAACAAAACAGTCGATAAATCAATAATTGGTTTATATATACATATATATATATATATATATATAGAGAGAGAGATAGATAGATAGATAGATAGATAGATAGATAGATATATGGGGTGTATTTAGGCAGCATTCCTTCTTTCATGCACATTTCATTGAATACGACAGACAGGGTACTTTTATTTGATTTTTATACAATTTTTCATGTGATCATTTCTTTTCTTTTCGGATGAAAAATTATATAAAAACTGTCCAATTTTTCTTTTTATCAGAGAGCTTCCGGCTATACATTTAGCCATTTTCAAGGTTAAAATATATTAACTGTTAATAACAAATAGTTTGTTGTATCTAATTGAGTTATGGTCAGAAAGATGTAGTCTGAGCCTTCGTCTCATTTAAATATTCATGGAGACATACTGGGGCCCTGTTCGTAACATACTCGTTGGCAACACAAATATAATAGCATCATCTCCAAACGAAAAAAGGCTAAAAATAATGGAAGCCTTATTAATAAAAAAAAAAAAAAACACTCAATAATATCAACTGTGAACATGGACATAATATCTTGACCGTGTTTTGAAAATGAAAACATTATACAAATACATACATACAACAAACTAGTTCTTGTTAACAGTTAATATATTTCAACCTTGAAAATGGCTAAATGTCCGGCTGAAAGCGATCGGATAAGAGGAACAATTGGACAGTTTTTATATAATATATCATATAGTTAAATTCCCATATCAATTCTGTGGATAGGACGAAACGCGTCGGCAAAATCTAAGATCTTTTTTCCAATTGTCATTTTATAATATATCATCTAAAAAGAAAATAATTTTTACATCACATGAGAAATTTTATACAAAACTAAATCAAAGCAACTTGTCTATCGTATTCAATGAAATGTGCATATATATATATATATATATATATATATATATATATATATATCGGTTGAGCTCTCTGGGGAAGGAAGTGTGGATTTGTAAACAGTGACTATTACGGCTAATATAGCAAGACTCTTCGGTAAAGCGAATTGAGTTCTCTCAGTCACTGTGTGTTTATCTAAAAATAAATACACTTAAATTCACCATCATCCCTGCCGTGCGCCGACGGCTTAGTGGTAGAATCTCTGACTGATACCAATTCAGCCGTGTTTCGATCATGGCTAAAGGCAAAACGGACGTCTAGCAACACTGATGAGCTATGATGCAGCGAAACAGCCTATCTGTGGATGACTATATATATATATATATATATATATGGTTCTTGTTTTTTCACAAGATAGCCCTCACAAAATACTCGTTGATGCGAAAACATTTTAAAAATGAAAAATAGTAAACAATAACTTAATTATCCTACTACAAATAATTCGGCGAATAATGAGTTAGTAAGTCAGAATATCCTTGGAATTTTTTTAATTATTTTTTATCTTTAAGTTAGTCTCTGGTTTATTTTTACTTCTTAAAGAAAACGGAAATAGAAAGGCAATTGTTTACCGCCAGATTCATCAGGAAATATAAAAATATGAAGTGTATCTGATTTTATCACCACAGGAAGGACGCGTTCATCATAATACTCCTTTCAACTCCTGTACTAAGTCGGATCCGTCCTGACAAATTCACCAACCCAACTATTCCATCATCAGGTCAACTTACAACTCCTAGCCGAGAAAACATTTTCCAAGTTTAGAGTGATTGGATAGTGAGTAAGCAAGTTTCTTCTTTTCTGATAACGCCAACAGATTAACGATTCTAGACATGTTTTCAGGAAAGTAACAGACTTGGAAAGAGTGACACAGAAATTCGAAGATGCATCGTTCCGAGCGAAAGATGATTTTTCAGAAACTGCGATCGAAAAATAAATTTAGAAACGATAAAAATAATTATCGGCTGCTATGCGATATCTGCCCTGTTATATAACAGTGGATACCGGACATTTTGGTCAAAAATGACAAAATAAAATTAGGCAAACAAGATGTTCTACTCACAAAAATACGATGCACAAAATTTCTGCCTGAATTTCTGGTATGAGGAAGTATCATTATTTAAATTATTTATCGGCGGATTCATCTACCATTCGTCCGTGTATTGGTTATTTTCTTTTTATGTGCCACGTCCTTTTAGGACGTAGACGATCATGGCTCTCCACCTCCCTTTATCTCTTGCAGCTCTCAACAAGTTCATTACTTCTGCTTCCTCCCCCAGACTACGATCTGTCATCTACTTGCTTAAGTCCCCCAGGTATGTCATGGATTGTTTTCCCTTGTCTCTCTTTCCCTCTATTCGACCCTTGAGTATCAGATTCTCCACGCCCTCCTTCCTCATTATGTGTCCCAGAAACTTTTTCCTGATATCAAGTATTAAATATAGATATTAAGTATATCTCTATATCTGGTCCGGTGATCCTGCTGGATATCTCGAGATTCTTGACAAAATTCACAGAAGAATCTGTGATGTAATCAATCCTGACTTGGCATCTGGGATTCAATTTCTTTCTCACCGACGTGAAATGGCTTCCCTCCAAAATTAACTCATATGGGGAATAGCCTATTTCGGCAGACGAAGATATCGGTCGCCTCTCTTGTCAACCCCATGAAACAGTGACGGAGTGGCGGGAAATAGAATTTAACTGCTAAAGCTAAAAAATCAACCAGTCGAAAAACTAATACAATATTTATCCATTTTAATATTCCAGACAGACGAATTGCACTGACAGGGGGGGGGGCAGGGAAAAGTGGAAGGTATTTTCAGTAAAACAACATCTCGTTTGCATAAATTTATGATATCATAAGATAAGGAAAAATAGGAAACATTTATAAGCAAACATGTTTCGCTTTTATTGAAGCTTCATCGAAAAATTAGATATGGAGGAGAAAAAAGAAAGAAAGAGAAAAAGTTCTTTCTTTTTCTCTAGGTCTCATTCTCTGATGAAGCTTTTGAAAAAGTGAAATAAGATTTAAAAATTTTTCGTATTTGTTTTGTTTTTTATCCGATCATTTTGTCGAATTCTGAATCATACTGCATCTGTATTGAATCCCATTTCAAACATATATATATATATATATATATATATATATATATATATATATATATATATTTACACGACTGAGACGCAAAGGCCTAATGGGAGGGAAAAAGAAAGAAAAGACTTTAGGAGGAACCAGAAACAGAATACTAAACAGGAAAGAAGGAATAAACCTCTCCACCTGTTCAATAAACAGGGGATGTATGTGAACCAATATAATCGAACCTATCTATTCCTGTTGAGGAGAAATAAATAAAGAATTAATAGTAAATAAAATTTCAGAGTTTAACGGAAACTTTAGAAGTATAGAGTTGAAGTAGACTTTAGCAGGAATCTGTTATAGTGGAACACACCTATTCTATAGTTAATAGACTCACCCACCTATAATAAGTAGGAGTAGTAGGAGTAACGAGGAGTCGGCTCAGTGGGTCGGTCAGTCGATGCCGACGACCGTTAGTCGGATACTAAAGTATCAGCGACCGCAACTAGATTACTCTGCGTTATACCTATTATATCAAGTTCCTAACGTTTTCTACGTCGAACCTATTTTAGGACCGACTTAGTACAAATACAAGCCTCCACTGTGAAATAACTCCATAACAGAGTAAGAAACCCAATCATAAACCGCAAACAAGGGATAACCCTCTACTCCTGATTAAAAGACTAATAGAGGAGTCTGAACGCGACGATAGGCAAACCTATCTACTTATATATATATATATATATATATATATATATATATATACACGCACACAGACACACACACACACACACACACATATATATATATATATATATATAAAGAAATATAGCTTTAAGGTGTTCCATATTGACGGGATAAAGTGCTCAACATCAAAGATAGAGCGTATGTAAATATAAATATAAACGTGAACATTGAAGTTAACACTCAGAGGCGACAGGCTGTTTCATGCTGGACGATTACGTCCAGCATGAAACAGCCTGTCGCCTCTGTCTTGACTTCAATGTTCACTTTGATATATACATATATATATATATATATATATGTGTGTGTGTGTGTGTGTGTGTGTGTGTGTGTGTGTCTGTGTGTGTGTGTGTGTGAAAATATATAGAAAATAGGAAAGAACTCTTTAGGTAAATAATCCAAAGTTCTTTCGTATTAATGTTCTTATTTTTAAAAAACAGTGCTCGATACAAAAGTAGCCTTTACCATAGTAATTTAATCATAATAATGAATATGCTGATAAAAACGCGTAAATTTCAAGAATTAGTTATTCAAAAAAATTTCGCTTTTGGAACAAAGCTTGGTACTTTAATTCAATTTAATTCAAATAATTATATTGAAGTTTTCGGTTCTTGTTTTGAAACATGAGAACTCTTATGTAGCGGTGGAATCATATTTTTAAATAATATATATATATATATGTGTGTGTGTGTGTGTGTGCATGCATGTATGTAGGTATGTATGTATGTATTCACCGTTTATTTAATACTTCAGGTTATCGCCAGATATTTTATTGTTAGGGTGGATTATTATTGTCATTAAATGGTTAAAATGAATTGTAGTTTAATATTTGATTTGAATTTAGGCCGAGATTAACTGTTGTTTTAAGGTTGAAAATAAATATTCATCTATTTGATAATATATGTGTGTGTGCGTGTGTATGTGCGTGTATGAGCATCTGCGTGTATATCTAAATATCCGTTTATAATTTTCTAATTTAATTTTTCAGACGTAACTTTTAATATATATTCCCTTTTCTTTTTACTCGAATAAAAATCAAACAACTTGTTTTTCACTTGACAACCTAGGTCCAGCCACACCCACTAAAAAGTTACTGCATTTTCCCGCCTAAAATGAAAACTAACCAACAAGGAATAAACAACAGATACTCTAACGTAGCAACCAAACCGAGAAACTTATCTTGAAAAACATAGCTTGAAAAACATAGCTGCCTTGGAGAAATTCCACTTACAAGTAGCACGTGACGTCCGTTTGCTTTCTTTCGTTTTTTTTTTTTTTATCTTGGTTCTTTTTTCTACTCCACATGAGGACAGATTGACGCTATCCTAAGAAATAAATGTCATTTTCTTTTTTTGTTTAAGAAGAGAAGAAAAAAAAAACAGAATAAAAGCACTACCTGTTTAAAATCATCTTACTCTTCGCATCATATCTTACCAAACCAACAGTTCCCAAAACCCCCCACAACCGCCGATATCCCCACCAACACAAACCCTATCTCTCGACTGTACTACCATCTCTTCTTTTTTTTCTCTTCTATTTCTTTTTTTTTTTTTTTTTTTTTTGACTTTTCATCTTGCCGGCAATATCCCTCCGCCTGTTCGATGTTCGACCAAAAACCATTGGAATTAATAATCCATCTACATCCAAAACGAATCAATGTAAGTGTTCGCGTGCTACTAGACACACTTGTTTCTCATACTGCGCGCGAATTACTTGCTGAATAATCGAAGCGCAGGTGTGTGTTGTTCGCCAAAGATAAACAGTCCTATACGTGCGGGTGTGCGTTAGCGATTGATTCCTTGTTATCCGTTGCAGAACTCCAAGAAATACAACTCTTGCCATGACTGCGTGAAAATAAGCCAATGGTTTCCAGTCGTATTTTCGCAAGCCGATGTTAGTAAACCTCTCCGCCATTGCGCCTTCAATAGGCAAGGTTAAAAATATTAGAGCTCTCTGTAATACTGAATACAGAATTAACAGGATTTTGTTGCTGCTACTCTATTCACAGGTAAGAAAAGTGATATTTTATACTCTCGTTCCTCAGTAGAAGGCCTAAGAATCACTCAATGCGGAGGGTTACTGAATGAAGTTGTTATAAGGGGGAAGTAAGAAGCTTATATTATAAGGATGTCTAGGATAGATAGTGGTTGAGCCTAGACTTGAAAAGGTTAATATTTCAGTGGTCGGGGAAGCATCCTCTCGGGAGTCAGTTACAAAAAGTAACAGTCTGAAAAGAAAAGTTTGTGGATAGAACTTACTCATTATGACTCGAATAAGAAAGGAATGAGAATGTGTGGATCCTGAGTACGAAGCATGGTGGTATCCTTAATGGAGCAGTCAAAGCTAGATTCGTACTTTTCCCATAGTTGTTAATATGAATTTGATATAGGCCATCAAAGATTGAATTCGGCCCGTCAAATCCGTTTTCTTGCTCGGTAACAGATGCGCCAAAAATTCATGAAAATATCTTTGAAATAATGTGTGGCATTGAGGCAATGAGAAAAAATATGGAGATTTTGAATTACTTCCATAGCCTTCATAAATTCTGTGTAACATAACCTGTTACTACACTACCCAAATATTTAAATATCTGCACCTACTTCATTTTGACGTCCCCCCCCCAATTTATAGCCCACAACTATCGATTTTACTGACGACTATGCATTCGATCTTATTACAGTTAACAGGTAATCTTTTGATTTTGCGTTTTTTGACTACATTGTCAAAGATTTTTTTCAGTTTGCTTTCTGAGTGTGCCACGACTACAGTGTCATCCGCATGTCTGATGTTGTTAAGATTATTTAATTCCAGAATAAATCGTCTTAGGTTGACCGTTCCCTTATGGATCATCTCACTGTTTCAGTTAAATAAAACCGACAACAAAATACATCCATGTTCTACTCCATTTTCTATTTTTTGTATATTCACTGAACTCTGTCCGCGTACAGATCGTTTGTTTCTAGTAAAGGTTATAGATTAATCGAACATCTTTCCCAATGCAAATCTTATATATATATATATATATATATATATATATATATATATATATATATATATATATATATATATATATATATATATATCATGTGGTATCGGACCTTATAAAATGTGTAATCTGTGAAACATGAGTATAGATCTTTCTGCATTTGCATTGCTCGTTCTGATGGCATTCTGGTTATAAAAATAGCATTTCTTGTTCCAGTGTCTTAAAGAAAGCTGCATGGTTTTTCTCCTATTTCCGGTCTAACTCTGCCTCAAGTTCTATTCATTAAAATTCATTAGAAAAACTTAATTATGTGACTCATTAAGCTGATTTGCCGGTAGTGTTCACATTCGTTTGCACTTGGCTCTTTGGTATCGTTAAACAATAGAGTTATTAATATCTTCAGCACCTTCTCTGGGAATGCATGTAGTTTCCTTTTTGTACCTGAACAGAAAGGAAACTACATGAAACTACAAATTATGGATCTATAAATATTAACATTGTAAATTGAACATCCGGTGCCGTAAAGACAGACACAAATTATGGATCCAATGTAGAAAATATTTACATTGTAAATTGAACATCCAGTCCCACAAAGACAGACACAAAGTATGGATCCAATGTAGAAAATATTTACATTGTAAATTAAACACCCGGTCCCACAAAGACGGACACAAAGTATGGACCCAATGTAGAAAATATTTACATTGTAAATTAAACACCCGGTCCCACAAAGACGGACACAAAGTATGGATCCAATGTAGAAAATATTTACATTGTAAATTGAACGTGTTACAAAGATCAACACAGAGAAAGAGTCCAATTTAGCAGATAGTAAGAGTTCAATTTATTTTGGGAATTGGACACCAGGTGTCCGAAAATAGAACACAAAATAACGGTCTAAATTTCAAGTTAATTATAAGGCAAATTAACCGATTGAAATATAGGCTGCAATTTTACATGATAGTGCATGTCTACAGAACCATTTATAATGTTTTGCATTACATTCTATTTAGCATGTTTTCAGTAAGATGTTTGAAATGTTTGTTATTCTCTTTGCATTACATGATGCAATGCATAAAATTCCTCTCATCCGATATTAATTGATTTTAATCTCCTGTGGAAACAAATCTGCAATCAGACGTTAGTCAGTCAGGCGTAAGTCGACGTGTGACTATTAAATGGCGCCACAACACACCATTTTGGAACCACTGATCATTCCCTATGGTACCTCAAATGTTTACTACAAGGTTGTTTCTCCATGTAGATCAAAGTTTTAAACACACAGTATTGGAAATTAGAGCATAGAAGCGTTGAGTTATCATTCCATAGCCTTCTGCTCTTTGTAATTTAATATCTAATTTTAATTGAATATCGAATCTTACCAAAATATAAAACTGCGCCACTAATTTTTCAAACATCTTCTTTCCTAAAAGAAATACTTCTTTCCTTTTTTTTTCCAATTCCTTTCTACCATGGCTAGAAAGATTGTTTTAAAAATTAAGAAAAATGGTCACATTCAAAACGTTCTTTTTTTAGAATATATAATTTCTTAAACTAAAATAATAGTTATTGTTATGGGGTCTTACTCATAATAATAATAATGAACTATTCCATACTTAATAAATACTGCGCCTCAGGAGTAGGCAAGGAGTCTGTCGTTCACTTTCTGAACCGACAGTCCCGTTGAACTCTCTGCCTTCGGGCGAGGAGGAACCCGAACGAGGCTAAGCCGACGGGCGGAGTCTCGTTCGGGGAGGTAAACCGGCCCTGAACCCGTTTATACGGTTTTAATGGGAATATTTCGGGGCAGAGCACACGAGCTCGGAAATCCCACATTAAATAACCGGTCTTGTGCCCCATGATGCCCCAGTGGTGGGTGGTGACTGAATATCGTCAGTCAGTAGTTCAAGTCGAGTCAGTAGTTCAAGTCGAGTCAAGACTCGAGTCAGAGGCAGTCCGAAACAGAGTCGCGTTCAGACAATTACTGCAAGACATTGGAAGAGTGATACTGGTCGAGACTACATTGTTCTCTCTACTAAACCTGATTGTTCATACTAATACTTTTACTTTTCTGTATATATTCCTGTTTGTAATATATCTGTGTTATTCCATACCTGTGTTCGAGTTCTTCTTTATTTGTTCTACCTTGGACTATCACCATGGTACAAGGAACCGGACCATAACAATATATAAACATAAAACAATAATAATAACATTTACTCAGTTTCTGTCTATATTTCTGAGATGAGGTATTATGTACACTATTTACATTATTCGGACAATTGTCCTCATCTTTGTCGCCATATTTATTACAACGTTTCGGCCGTTGTACGCTCCGGCCATCTTCATGTGGTTGGAATATCGAATTGAACCCTTTATTCCGCTCACTGTGGTAGACTGTTCTATTTCCACTTGTCATGTCTAATGGATGTCAGTTATCCCCTGTTAATTCCCCTCTCCAAGTTCTCCACTGCCTTAACCGGGTATTGAACTCACACTCTTTGGGTCCTGTCACTGGATGTAACCGACGCCTTTATCCACTGTGCTATGTGTCCTTGAGAAACGTTGTAATAAATATGGCGACAAAGATGTGAACAATAGTCCTAATAGCGTAAATAGTGTACATAATACCTCATCTCAGAAATATAGACAGATACTGAAAGGCCGATACGTTGTAATAAATATGGTGACAAAGATGAGGACAATAGTCCGAATAATGTAAATAATGTACATAATACCTCATCTCAGAAATATAGACAGATACTGAAAGGCCGAAACGTTGTAATAAATATGGCGACAAAGATGAGGACAATAGTCCGAATAATGTAAATAATGTACATAATACCTCATCTCAGAAATATAGACAGATACTGAAAGGCCGAAACGTTGTAATAAATATGGTGACAAAGATGAGGACAATAGTCCGAATAATGTAAATAATGTACATAATACCTCATCTCAGAAATATAGACAGATACTGAAAGGACGAAACGTTGTAATAAATATGGCGACAAAGATGAGGACAATAGTCCGAATAATGTAAATAATGTACATAATACCTCATCTCAGAAATATAGACAGATACTGAAAGGACGAAACGTTGTAATTAATATGGCGACAAAGATGAGGACAATTGTCCGAATAATGTAAATAATGTACATAATACCTCATCTCAGAAATATAGACAGATACTGAAAGGCCGATACGTTGTAATAAATATGGCGACAAAGATGAGGACAATAGTCCGAATAATGTAAATAGTTTACTCAGTTTTGTTTATTAGACATTAAATTACATCACTTAGCATTGTTCATAGTATTGATTGTTGTTTTTTCTTTTTATTAATAAGGCTTTCATTATTTTTTAGCCTTTGTTTTTGCATGTATATGATGCTATTATATTTGTGTTGTCAACAAGTATTTTACGCATATAATAAATGAGTATTTAAATGAGACCTAATTGAGCTGTGGTTAGAAATGTGTGGCGTTATTAATAAAATAATATCAACTATGAACATGGACACAATATCCTGACCGTGTTTTGAAAATGAAAACATTATATAAATACATACATACAACAAACTAGCTCTTGGTAACATTTAATATATTTCAACCTTGAAAATGGCTAAATGTATAGCCGAAAGCGCTCGGATAAAAAGAAAAACTGAACAGGTTTTTTTTATTATTAATCATCCGAAAAGAAAAAAAATATTAGATCATATGAGAAATTGTATAAAAACTAAATCAAAGCAACATGACTGCCGTATTCAATGAAAAGTGCATATATATATATATATATATATATATATATATATATATATATATATATATATAGAGAGAGAGAGAGAGAGAGAGAGAGAGAGAGAGAGAAATAGAAACTCAGCCGATTTCACTCCCTTGGTTTCAAGCTTTCGGTATCTTCAGGCGATTTCGATCAATTGATTCTCCTATGTGTATTCAGCACTTTTTAATACAACTGTTTCTTGGTCTAATTCAAATCTTACCATTCACTTCTTCATTATATATATATATATATATATATATATATATATATATATATATATATATTGGAATAAACCGGGCTGGCATCAGAGTGACCCTATGGTCTTATGATTACATAAAATGTGAAATTGCCAGTTAACATGTAGCGTTAATTTCTATGTCCACAGTGTTTATCTCTCTCTCTTTCCATTGCTCTCTCTCTCTCTTTCTCTCTCTCTCTCTGTATATATATATATATATATATATATATATATATATATTGGACTCTCTCGTCGGTTTCGACGTATGAGGATCTGACAAATTCACCAATTGATTCAGTTATGAAATTTGTGCGATAATCTTAAGTGGCAAGTGATTTGCAAAGAAGGATGAACATGGGGCAAGAGATTGTGGGATGAGGTCACATTTAGACTGGCTGGCCTTTTAGATCTTGCTCTCGCTTCTTGAAGACGATTCAGCCTAGCAGACTGAAAACTGCTGAGTCCACTAAAACACGATGATCTTCACTCAACTAACTCCAAAGTTAATATACGTATATATCATATATATATATGTGTGTGTGTGTGAACCGTGTTGGCATAGAAAGCAACCCTCTATGCTGAATAGCAGTTTTACGCCATAAGTGATCATCAGACCAGATGACCATACCAAAAGGTATATTTTCATTAATATATATATGTGTATGTGTGTGTATTTATTTTGTGTTATGGGGCATTACTAATTACCCAGCTTGATGCGTTGTTATAAGCTGAATTTTAATCTAAAATTTCTTTTCTATAATCTTCGATCTATGTGATTAAGATTTACCAGCGGATTAAATGCATTGATAAGGACGAGGATTTTATTAAAAAATTAATACTTTTTGTTCTTCATTAAGATACGAGCTTATTAATTCCTCCATGCATATATTAAATGCTGACTAAGTAAGAAATTGCTGCTTAAAGGAAGGCTAACAGCAGAGCCTAGAACAACTGTCATCTCGACACTAATTCCCTAGGATAGAAAAATAAGTAACAAAAAATAATATATATATATATATATATATATATATATATATATATATTATAATGCGTGTATCATTGAATAAAGTGGAAAAACCGTTCGAACATGGAAGTAAGAAAATAGTTTAGGGCAATCTTTTTATTACCAAATATAAGACAAAAATCACTTTTTTCTAATATCAAGATGAAAAAACAATTTCAACGAGAATTTATTCCTGGGTATGACGATAAACTACATCCGGCAGCAAGACCGAGAGATTAGAGGTTTTGAAGAGCGTGGAACCACTTCTTAATTGCTGTTGTTACCATGTTCAATCTGACCCGGCGTGGTAGCACCAGTTAGGGTCCCAACTATGGGCAAATAGTGAAACCCCAAACAAAAACAGGACACTACGAAAGCATAAAAATGCTGTGTCTGTACTCTTTTTATCTTCAAATGTCCTGCCCCGGTTTCAAACATTAATCACATGTTCTAATGTAACATATATATATATATATATATATATATATATATATATATATATATATATATATATAAAGACAGTGTTGTTTGCTTTGTCTTACTAAAATTGCTGAACATTGTAGAACAGAGCTTTAGTCTTCAATAATGTTAATGAAGAGAAATGTATTTAATTGTTATTCGCGAATGCCCTGGTACTATTAGGTTGGTGCAAAAATAATGTCATTTTCTCACATAGTAACAAATGTGAGAAAACGACAAACCTAATATAGTAAATTTACACTGTCTAAAATGCATGGATACCTTCTCAAACACGTTTATCCAATACATATGACATTTAAATTAATAAGAAATAGTATCGGATTATAAATAAAATCCATTAATCCCTCTCCGTCACTCTCTTTCTCTTTCTATATCATTCTCTCTCTCTCTCTCTCTCTCTCTCTCTCTCTCTCTCTCTCTCTCTCTCTCCTCTGTGTTTGGATGTGAGTTGTGTGTGGATATGTTTGTATGTGTGTAAATGGTGAGTGTAAATAATAGATGTGTGTGTATCAATTTTGTTATTCAATCTCATTCTTCTATAAAAACTCACGTCCTGAGTATGACAATAATCTACATCCACGTCCTGGGTATGCCGATAAACTACATCCAACAGCAAGGCCTCAGCTCTCACCCACGTCCTGGGTATGGCGATAAACTACATCCGCGTCCAGGGTATGACGATAAACTACATCTAACAGTAAGGCCTCAGATAAAGTTTTTTGAAACAATAATGTTGCTAGCTATCCGTTTTTGAAACAATAATGTTGCCAGCTATCCGTTTTTGAAACCATAATGTTGCAAGCTATACGTTTTTGAAACCATAATGCTGCAAGCTATACGTTTTTGAAACAATGTTGCCAGCTATACGCTTTTTGTAAAAAATAATGTTGCCAGCGATATGTTTTAAAACCATAATGTTGCCAGCTATACGTTTTTGAAACAAAGTTGCCAGCTATACGTTTTTTATAAAAAAGAACAAAAAAAAAACAATGTTGCCAGCTGTACGTTTTTGAAGCAATAATGTTGCCAGCTGTACGTTTTTGAAACAATGGTCTTGCCAACAATGCGTTTTTGACTTTTAAAGTCACTCAAAATCATTTCCGGCATAAAATGACCACTAAGGTTGAGATGCCGTTAAACAAAACAATCAATCAATCACATAAAAAATCAAATGGAAATATAAATTTCCATCCATCCATTTTTTACTCTTCCCCATTTTTCAATTGCAAGAAATTTATTTGAAACAAACAAAGAACAATCCCGCTCATAATAACGTCCAAATGATCACGAACGGTGCGGTAGCATGTAAGCGAATTGAATGTATTGTTCAGCCCCAAATTCCTTTCATATTTATATTAGGTTGGTGAAAAAATAATGACGTAATAATGTCGTTTTTGACGTTAAAAAATAGGTCAAAAAACGACATTATTACGTCATTATTTTTGCACCAACCTAATATATCCATTTCTTTAAATTTATCTCATTTTAATATATATATATATATATTTCTTATTAAACGTCATGTTTAGTAGGAGTTCTTGATCTAGGCCTGTCAAATTGGGCCAAATGAAACCTTGTGGAGCATTATGCAGTGGAAGGCTAACATTTGCGAATCGTAATTTACACTTTGCAATTCTATTTTTGATGCTGTTCAATCTATTTCATATGAAGAAACTCGCTTGTTGAAGTGACTCGACTGATAACTTGTGGAGCGTTATGTAGAGGAAGGTTAACATTGGCGGATGCCAATTTACCAGCAGATGTAAACTTTGAAATTCTATTCTGGTTTCTGAGCAATCTATTTGATATCAATAAAACATGTAGTGGTTAACTATGGTTGACATTATATATATATATATATATATATATATATATATATATATATATATATATATATATATATATATATATAAATTCCAACTTTATTATTTTCTTTTTAACTGCCTTTCAAATATTCCATGACAGTGACGCGATTTCCATGCCAAAAGCATCGTTTAAAGCTTTCAATATTTTTTTTCAATTAATTACATAGCCACGACATTTGGGAACTTTCAATCATACATATATGCGCATATATATATATATATATATATAATTATTTATTTAAAAATATGATTCCAACACGCTACATAAGAGTTCTCATGTTTCAAAACAAGAGCTGAAAACCTCAATATAATTATTTGAATTAAATTGAATTAAAGTAAGCTCTGTTCCATCTTCAAGCGAATTTTTTTGTATCGAGCACTATTTTTTAAATATAATAACAAAAATACTAAAGAACTTTGAATTATTTACCTAACCAGTTCTTTCCTATTTTCTATATATTTTCACTCATATATATATATATATATATATATATATATATATATATATATATATATATATATATATATGTATAGATAGATAGATAGATAGATAGATAGATAGATAGATGTAGGTTCTCTTATCGACCAATTCACGTTCCTCCCCGGTCTTATGAACAAGAGTAGAGGATTAGCCATTTTTTCGTATTTAGGTTTATTCTGAATTATTTTTATTCTCCTTCACTTCCCAAATCCCAGTAGCTTCTTTGGCTTTAGTAGCATTATTGCCTTCTTTGGAGGGAATTGATATATATATATATATATATATATATATATATATATATATATATATATATATATATATGTATGAAGATACCAATCAACACAGCATGACGAATATCAGTTTCATGCCTAAAATGAACTTCAGATAGTCTGAAGATAGCATGAAGCGTGAAACTGACAGCCACCATGCAGGGTTTCTTTGGATGTCCACACTGTCTCTAACTACAAACGCTCTGTTTTCGTTCGATAATGAGTATATCTGTCATAAATGCTGCATGGTGAGACGCGATCACTCTCCATGTATTCATGTAGGTGCCTTTGTTTTCAACACATTTCATTTTCTCTAGGACTTTTTCCTACACTAAACTATACACATAAAAACAATTCACAAGTTTAAATGTTTTCTTCATTCATGTTCAAAGTTTGTAACATGAAACAATATTCTATTTTCTATGCATACTCTTCTTTTGTTAATGCAAACTTATCGTTTGTTTATATATATAATTTTGTTGCTACTTTGCCACTTTATTACCTGGACTCACATGACGAGTCCGCCATTTTTGTTGTGAGATAAATATACCTGGAGATACGTGTTTTACAACCTAAACACTCGACCATGTGTATGTGTGCAGTTGTATGTGTGTGCGCAAGTTTCATTAATTGTTGTTTTTCACTTCTACGGAACACATATTTGTATATTACATATATATGCAAGTTTCACTTAAAAAATTGTTGACCAAATACACACAATTCAGATAGATATATAGATAGTGAGCAGGCATAGATAGATAGACAGATAGATATTAGGTTGGTGCAAAAATAATGACGTAATAATGTCGTTTTTTGACGTATTTTTAACGTCAAAAAACGACATTATTGCGTCATTATTTTGGCACCAACCTAATAGATAGATAGTGAGCAGAGATAGTGAGCAGAGATAGATAAACAGAATCGATTTTTTTCTATAATGAATATTTTGCAAACATACTGTAATCTCGCATGAGGTATCGGTTTTCGGAGCGCCCGGTGAGGACTATGTCTATTGATATGTGTTCCGCTTAAAAAATTTCTCAATAATTGAAATGATGTCAGTGGACAATAGGTATCTACAACGGTTTTTCTTTTAATCTCTGAATGTGCAATGCCTATTTTTAGGGACTTTTTTTTAAGATTACACAATTCCAAAAGAGTCGGGCGATTATTGATGATCGAACCTACTATATTCGCATCAGCTTTCTACAAGATCAAATATGCTCTTTACCGATCGATCTATATAAATCTCTTCATTGAGTTAGCTATATTTACTACCAGAGCACAATTGAGGAAAACCTAGTAAAGATCGAACTTCATACAATAGACGAGTTTACTAATGTTCTACTGAGAGCCGCGGGTGTGGTTATTTACACGGCAAAACTACGTCTGCCACAAGGTCACAGTAGTGGAAAACTCAAGAAATTTTGGACTTATGAACTTTGTCATGCAAGACATGTTTACGAGCCTATGTTCGAAGCTGATTACAAGGCTTAGTATAGACTCACACAAGACAAGAATTGTAGAGCCCTCAATGAAAATCAAACTCATTATATTAGTAATGAATAGTGTGATATCCATTGTTTCATGGCAAGGTGCTTTGTATTCAATAAAATTAAGATAATAAGGCACAAGGGCACAAATGTAGAGCGCTCACTGAAAATCAAACTTACTATAAGAGTAATTATGTGCGAGGACAGCGTGATATCAGTCCTTTCATCTCAAGGTGACTTATATTTAATGAAATGAACATAGTCAGGCACAAGGACACATATATAGAGCAATCAATGAAAATTAAACTCAGTACAACAGTAACAATGTTCGAGGACAACGTGATAGCAATTCGTTCGTAGCGAGGTGCTTTGCATTTAATAAAATTAGAATATTCAGGCACAAGGCCATAATTGTAGAGCACTCAATGAAAATTTACATTGGTTGCCTTTCAACGCTCCAAGATGCTCGGTGCCCAAGAAGCGGATGCGAAGGCTGCTAGATTTGTCTTCAAGTACCAAAAAGGAACCTTAGAGATTATTAGATCTCCCCCCCTCCCCTCTGGTGTAAATTGGAGGAACAGTTTTGTAATTCTAACACAGTGCTATCATTTTGGCATCGATATGTAAATACTAAACGTAGCTTAGTCTGGTACAAAGCTGTAATAGAACGGTGAAATCGATTTCAACTGAAGTCATTTGTGTCAATTTTGCCGTCAACAGAAAAGGCAATGTGCTGTTCCAACAGAATTATACCCGCCTACATGATGCACGTTGAAACATGCTCTGCGAGAAGTTCAGCAAATACCATCTCTCTCTCTCTCTCTCTCTCACTCACACACACACACACACACACACATATTGAAAATGTATACGCCGAGATCTGACAGGATTTGACGCATGTTAACAGGTTTTATATATATTGGGTTATGAAATTGAATACACTCCAATGCGCATATAAAGGGACCTGTGATGCGAAAGCATTTTTAATACATTATTTGTTCTAACATTAATGGTTATTGTAGTAAGAATAGTTGTAGTATTTTCGTGCAAGGAATATTGTACAGTTTTTTAGGTTTTTTACGATTGTGGAACGCTATGTTTAAGATAAGACAAATTATGACCAGCCTTACTCACCCACACTTTTGGCCTTGTGCCACATTTTTTTTGTATGTATATAAAATAAATATAAATTTTTTCTCCTAATACCTTCTATTCCTATATTTCGTTTGAATGAAACTAGTAATAGTGTGTGTCAAGTATTGTTATTTTTTACTTCCTACATTGCGACGATATATATATATATATATATATATATATATATATATATATATATATATAAATTTCCAAGAGGATAGAATACAGGTAGAACTCAATGTCCAGGACAGAGCAAGAATATAATATAAAAGGTGCAAACACTAATATTCCATGGTTATAATTTATTACATTGGAATCGTAATCACGATCCAATTCATCAGACCTACAACTTCAAAGATTTTTGAATTTCTAGACCTGATGCATTGGATCGTAATTACCATTCCAATGTAATAAATTATAACCATGGAATATTAGTGTTTGAGCATTATATATATATATATATATATATATATATATATATATATATATATATATATATAGAGAGAGAGAGAGAGAGTGGAACTAAATACAGTGGAATTAAATTCTCGAAGCGAGATTTCACTATATATATATATATATATATATATATTAGGTTGGTGCAAAAATAATGTCGTTTCTTCACATAGCAACATATGTGAGAAAACGACATTATTTTTGCACCAACCTAATATATATATATATATATATATATATATATATATATATATATATATATTTAGGCACCTTATTTTCATTCCAACATGTTTCATTGAACAATATAAACATGTTTACTTATTTTTATACTGATCGTTTCCAGTTGTCTAATCAGTTTCTTGATTTTAAAATGAAATTCAGCAGGGAAGGTGCCGTAGCTTTTGTTGACCCAAGTACTTTTTTACCCCTGAAGATGATCTCGAAATTACTTGAGATTACCGAACCTTCCATGAGGAATTTCATCCTAACATCAAGAAACTGATTAGTAATTGGAAACTTTCAGTAGAAAACATGTATATATTATTCAATGAAACATGTTTGAATCTCTCTCTCTCTTTCTCTCTCTTATTCTCTCTCTCCCTCTCTCTCTCTCTTTATATATATATATATATATATATATATATATATATATATATATATATATATATATATATCCTCTCTCTTTCTCTTTTTTCTTTTTTCTTTTTCTTTTTCATTTTACTTTTAGTGACAATCTCTGATCCTAACTCACAAACACTAAAACAGCCCCCATCCCTGGTCCTACAACCCCTTTTTTTCCTGTGTTCAACATCTCACTCACCTACCACCGACCATCAATCACAATTTTTAAATCTAGAGTCATTTCCACAAAAAGTTTCGCACAGCCAGAAATCAAACAGGGAACAGATTTTTCTAACAATTCCACCTACAGGCGATACTCTACCCAACCACAAGGATAGTCTCAATCACAATCTGTTTATTTCTCGCATCCTATGATAAAGAACACAGGCGTGTTCGAAAATTCCGAACTTGGAACTTCAATCTCCGTGCTTTATTTGCGCCACCTGGTTAATATTAATAAATGTTTTTTCGCGCTGATTTCATCTGTACCTTTTCGTTTCACTTTGTTTTATTCGCCAACTTATTTACTCTATTTTTGAATTATATGAAGCATACGTGGACTCTTTTTTTTTTCTAATCAGATAGATAGATAGATAGATAGATAGATAGATAGATAGATAGATAGATAGATAGATAGATAGATAGATTAGAGTATTAGAAAATAATATCGAATAAAAATTCATCGATGTCGGATACGAATCAAAGAGCAGACATGGGTTTTTGAAAAGATCAGAGCGAGAGGATATACATTGATCAAAAGAGTAACTAAACCTTGCCTGGCTATTATTTTTTAATGCGACTGAGCGGTCTAAATCACGCAGGGTTATACGGCGTTTTCCTCTTACAAATGGAGATCTAATTCGCCCCGTTTAACAAAAAAATACAGGACGTGTACTCAGACATGGCCATCCACAAAATTATACATATACTAGCAGGAGAGCTCGGCGTTGCCCGGAGATTTAACAGTAAGAGATAGATCAAGTATCGACCTCCTTCAACCTCGCGACATTCCTCGAACATTTCCAGGACTTTGTGACAAATTCATTCAAAAATACGCTTTTAAGTAGGCGCCCAAAGGGGTCGTCAGTGATGTTTTGATTTGATTTATCAGGGAGTTTCGGGTCTTTCAACATCATACTCCCCATCACCAAATCGACCCAATCAGGGGAGATCAACCCCTGATTCCCCCTTCCGATTAAACGCTAACAGCTACTTTTTAAAGAATAATAGGAAGAAAGACGACATATTCCGCACATCCGATTGGATGTTTGTAACAACCAATCCGATGCGTGAACTATCTTTTAAATGGCCCGCGGTGGGGACTGGCTTCTTTTATTTCGGTGGATTGCAGTTTCGATGGATAACTGAGGAGGTAATCTTAATGTCCCTAAATCTTACCCTTTTCCTTAAGTATTGTAAGGTTTAATTATTTGACGTTTTTATTTTATTTGTATTTTTTTTCTTTTCTTTTGCTGGGGATACTTGAACTCAACCCTATTATCAAATTTTATCGTTTAGCCTGTTGCTTAACCTTATTGCATGTTAACTTTAAATAGATGTATTCGCAAAATTAAGATAATAATTGTCCATAGACATGGCGTATATATATATATATATATATATATATATATATATATATATATATATATATATATATATATTTCCCGTACATACAAAAATGAAATTAAAAATAAAATAAAATAAAAGTACAATAAGCACTATAATATTCCTTAACATTGATTTAGACTATTTACAAATTTGAAGTCGTTAAATATAATAGACGACGAAATGATCTTGGAGTATATCAAGTATTAACGAAGCTTCATATTATATTTATATATATATATATATATATATATATATATATATATATATATATATATATATATATATATGTATGTATCGCTTAAAACCGATGACAAACTGATAAAATAAAATAATATACAAACGATATATGGCAATGATCGAGAGAAAAAACACTATAAATACACTATATACGCGTTATGATTCCGATTTAAAATATACAAAATGCGATATGTTCGTATAAAAGCAAAAAAAAAAAAATAAACAAAAAGTCTTAGAGTACTGTTCTAATACTGATGCGTATTATTCTTCATAATTGCTTCCAAGATGAACTCTATTAATTCGTTTACTTTGTGGGATTTTTATGATAAACCTTATTTTTTACTACGCCCCGCAAAAGAAGTCCATTGGTGTTAAGCTGGGTAAATATGGTGGCCATTCAATGCTGCCAGGTCGTTCGATCCAACATCATGGGAACGTTTGGTCAAGAGATAGTCCCTTTAGCATTATGAGGAGTTGAAAAAAAAACAGTTCGGCGAAGTTAGCTCTGGCTCTGAATTGTGACATTCAATCAGTTATGTGCCATGCGTGATACACGCTTAAGCGATCATCTATCTTTCGATACATAACTGACTAGGTACATTTTTTCCGCAGTAGGCTGACATTTTTTTCTGCGGTAGACTAGTTACCATCCTGTTATTTACCCATAGCTGGAGGAAGAAGAAAAGGATTCATACCTTTCTCAAGGTCACTTGCCCGTAAGTAATGGATTCGACTCGAATTCGAACTCGGCTCTACTGATCCCTCAATCCGAGCCGTTATCCATTACTGCACCGAGTCTCCTTCTATCATGTTAAAAAAAAAAAAAAAAAAAAGTCACGTCAGTATATAAATAATTAGACAACTGTATATTACTTACCCTGTATATGTGTGCATCTCTGTGTGTGTGTGTGTGTGTGGTTTTATAACACTATTTCGAAAAACCTTTTAACAAGTCAAATGAATTATACACGAAATGCTGTCCACAAATTTATTGCTAATCTTTTTTAACAGAAACCCACGGCCAGATAAGACGATAAACAACGTCCAACAGCAAGGCCTCTGATCAGGAGGTTTTGAGGAACGTGTAACCACCACTTAATTGCTGGTGTTCCTAGATCCACGCTGACCCTGCTAGGGTTCCAGCTATGCGCAAATAGTTGACCCCCACAAACTGGGGTTAAACACTATGAAAGTGTAAAAATAGGTTTTGATACCAGCAATACTCTTTTGTTAAAAAAAACATTACCAGCAATGATTTTTGAAGCAATTACCAGCAATACAATTTTAAAAACAAATTACCAGCAATACAATTTTAAAAACAAATTACCAGCAATACGTTTTGGAAAAAAAAATAGCACTAGTTAGGCTCCCAGCTATGGGCAAATATTTAACACCTACACAGGGATCAAAACACTATGAAAGTATAAGAATAGGTTTTAATTTTGTCAAAAATTATTACCAGCAATACATTTTTGAAGAAAAAATATTTCTAGCAGTATACTTTTGAAGAAAAAATATTACCAGCAATAGATGTTTGGAAAAAAAAATGTTACTAGCAATATATTTTTGGAAAAAATATATAAGCAGCAATACATTTTTGAAAAATTATTACCAGCAATAAAAAATATTGTCAGCATTAAATAACCCATTGAGGTTGATATGCCGTAAAACAAACCAAACCAGAAACGCAAAATTTAGTTTCCTCCGTCTTTTTCGCCTTAGTACTATGTCGAAAGAGATTATGGAAATTCTGGCTTAGCAGCTTGTACGTCTGTGTTTATTTGTGTGTGTGTTTGTATTTATGCATGGGTATATGTATGTGTGTGTGTGTGTGTGTGTGTGTGTGTGTGTGTGTGTGTGTGTGTGTGTGTGTGTGTGTGTGTGTGTGTGTGTGCGTGTGCGTGTGTGTAACATTAAAAAACTCAGTCCTCTTTTGTCCAAAATCTTGTAGGAAGAAACCTCAGACCTTTCGATCACTTTTCCTTTGCCTTACCATTGATCCACTCCTGTAAGCTCTGTAAACGGCAACCAGTCGCCTCTGCTCTTCACGCTGTCCCGTGTGCTCTCACCCAGGCGCAAAACGTTAGCAGGAATCAAGCAAGCATGCTAGTAAGCAAAGTTTATCACACGTGACATGGTTGTCCTTTAGCCTCTGAGGAAGGGAAAAAAAGGAACATCTTCACCAAACGGCCGTACACAATATCGCTTGTTTAATGGAAGCGTTGAGGTAAATCAATGTACTGGAGGTTTTCTATGAATAGACAGCGGACTAGTGGTGCCTGCCTAGATTATTTGTATGGGTCAGCAAACGTCTTCTATCGCCTCAGCACAATGGACATTATGCGTACATAACCTGGTCATAGATGAAGATCTGAGATGACCTCAAAATGCCCTCAGACGACATTTCGTCTTTCTTCTTCTTCTACTACTTCTTTTTTCTTCTTCTTCTTCTTCTTTTCTTCTTATCATTATTATTATTATTATTATTATTATTATTATTATTATTATTATTATTATCACACGTCAGAGTTCGAAGCAGTAGCAATGTCTCTCTTGAGATACAAAATGCCAGCTGGCTGTCCTGCACGCCTCCAAGCCCATTGGCTCTATTCGTCCTCCAAGGATTCGTTCGTTTTTATTATCTATGTATTGCCATGACTTCTGGATAAATATATATATAATAAATGATTGATTTTTTTTTCTTTTGGTGGGGGGGGTTAAGGCTTATCAATCTTTTGCAGGTTATTTTAAAGCCAGAAAATACTTTTAGATTGTAAGAATTTTTTTAAAAAATAATAATGATTTACTGACACAATTCCTACTAATTAACCCATAGCTGGGGAGAGAAGATGTAGATTCATACCTTTCCAAGGCTATTTGCGTGTAAGTGAATATAAAGAAACCCAATTGGAATTGCAACTCGACTCTCAAATTTCCAATTCCGAGCCGTTATCCATTACACCACACATACTTCAAAACATACGTGACCTGGTATCCCCAAGCGGTCACTCATCTAGGTACTGACCAGGCTTGACGTTGATTAACTTCGTTAATTGTACGAGAACCGGTGTTTTAAAGTGATATCGACGTAAGTCTGGTAAATATACTAAGCATAGTTTTACCTTCCCTTCTCCATGGTCCTGGATTCAGGGTAGTCAATATTTACGAGAACGAATGTAGATGTGGTACAAGGCGGAGTTTAACGCGGGTCATCCGTCCTAAAATTCTCCGTATAACTTGCATAAACGGGTTCGGGTCTGTCTCCCTCCTCGGACGAGACTGCCCTTCGGCATAGCCTCGTCCGGGTTCCTCTCTGCCAGAAGGCAGAGAGTTCGACCAGCACAGCTGGTACAGATTCCAGCTAGTCTCGCATTCAGAGTAGTCCTTCTTTTTGATTGCCACACGACTCTTCTATGTGCAATGTCTATTCAAGACATAAGTGATCGTGGCTCTCCACAATTTCCCTGTCCTTTGTAGCTCTTAATAAATTTTGTCTTTTTGTTATTTCTCCTAAATTTTGTTCTAACATCCATTTACTCAAGCTCACTAAGTAGGTTATGCGCTGTTTTCCTCTGTCCCTCTTGCCTACAATCTGTCCTGTTTGTATCAGATTTTCCAAGCCCTCTTTCCTCATTATATGCCCTATAAATTTAAACTGTGTCTTCTTGATTTTCCTTTTTGTTTCTATTTTCTTTAAAATATTTTTTTGCTTACACGTTTGGTCCATATGTTCTGCATCCTTCGATAGAACTGCATTTCTTTTACTTCAAGTTTCTGTGAGAAGATTGTCCGGCATTTGCTGCCATATTGGAGGATTGATATCATTCTGCCATGTTTTTTTAACACATAGGCAGAAGGAAAAAATGGATTTTACAACAGCAGTTGTAGACGAGCCAAACTCAGAATTTGAACTCGGCTCGTCGATTCCACTTTACGCACTGTTTACCGTCGGACTACTCGTACATCTCCTGCGCTAATTCTTAACCAATGCCAATAGTTTTCTTCTATATATCTATATCTGTAATTCTCAAAATGTGTGTGTATGCATGTATGTGTAAAAGTGTGTGTGATCGGATTTTGTTTATCGTTTCCACAGTTTTCATTCGATGAAATTTGTTTTGTTAGATAATTTTTCAGTGCCAGTTTTGATTCCAAATTATTGGCAACAATGGCTCTCCACTACTTCCTATCCATTATAGCTCTCAGCGACGTTTTACTATTTACTATCTATTCTTGGATATATATCCTTCATAAAAAAAAAAACTATAATAAAAATACATAGTTTAAATTATTACAATAATATTATCTATACCTATAATTCTCAAAATGTGTGTGTGTATGTATGCGTGTGCGTATGTATGTGTCCGTGTGATCGGATGTTGTTTATGCGTTTCCACAGTTTCCATCCGAACGCTTCTGTGCGCCAGGCTGAAAATGATGATCAAAAGACTCAACGGCTGAGGAGAAACGCCTCTTCAACTGCTGCTGTGCGTGAGGCTGAAACAAGATTGAGAACACAAAAATGGCTCTTTTCAGGGCCACCAACCCCCCATTTAAATTGTCAATCCCCCATTTGGGGATGTGCCTCAGTTGCACCCAATTGTTGTTACTAATACTGATTTTCGGGTGGGATGATTTTTAAAACATAAACTGTTCCAACTGAACGGCAAAAATTTCTAGTAATGAAAAACCCGGTCGAAGTAGGGTTATACTGCTAGTTTTACATATTTCCATAGTTAAATATTTTGCTGCATCATTTCGATATTAAATTCCTTCATCATCAATTTCTAAAGCTTCTGTTCCATCAGTAATGTCTTCTTTATTTTCTGCGTTTCCTGAATTTTGATTCATTTTTATCTTCCTCCATCTTACTTTTTTCTTTTTTTTTCTCCTACGTTCGACGTTCGCCTTCTCTTCTTTGCTTCAGTCTTAACTCTTTATTACTTATTTTATTCTTTCTTCAACTATAACATTCTCTCTTTATTTTTCTTCTTCAGCTACTCTTTCTCTCGTTGATTTACACTATTTCTTCTTTTTTCCCTTTTTTTTTTCAATACTTCTTCATTTTTTCGTCTTATCTATCTTTTTTCACTGTCTATGAACAATGTTTCTTTTCTCTTTTTTTTCTTTTTATTTATTTCCTTTTTTTTTTTCTTCTTCTTTGCCGTTTTTTCCTCGTCTGCAAGCATTATTTTCTGTTTTCTTTTTTATATTAGGTTGGTGCAAAAATAATGACGCAATAATGTCGTTTTTTTGACGTATTTTTTAACGTCAAAAAACGACATTATTACATCATTATTTTTGCACCAACCTAATAGATAGATAGATAGATAGATAGATAGATAGATAGATAGATAGATAGATAGATAGATAGTGAGCAGGCATAGATAGATAGATAGATAGATAGATAGATAGATAGATAGATAGATAGATAGATAGATAGATAGTGAGCAGGCATAGATAGATAGATAGATAGATAGATAGATAGATAGATAGATAGATAGATAGTGAGCAGGCATAGATAGATAGATAGATAGATAGATAGATAGATAGATAGATAGATAGATAGATAGATAGATAGTGAGCAGGCATAGATAGATAGATAGATAGATAGATAGATAGATAGATAGATAGATAGATAGATAGATAGTGAGCAGAGATAGATAAACAGAATCGATTTTTTTCTATAATGAATATTTTGCAAACATACTGTAATCTCGCATGAGGTATCGGTTTTCGGAGCGCCCGGTGAGGACTATATCTATTGATATGTGTTCAGCTTAAAAAATTTCTCAATAATTGAAATGATGTCAGTGGACAATAGGTATCTACAACGGTTTTTCTTTTAATCTCTGAATGTGCAATGCCTATTTTTAGGGACTTTTTTTTAAGATTACACAATTCCAAAAGAGTCGGGCGATTATTGATGATCGAACCTACTACATTCGCATCAGCTTTCTACAAGATCAAATATGCTCTTTACCGATCGATCTATATAAATCTCTTCATTGAGCTAGCTATTTTGCACCAACCTAATACTTCTTTCTTGATTTTCTTTCTTTTTCGTCTATTTACATAGTTTCTCTTGCTTTTTTCTTTCTGTTTTGTTTAATTTTTTTTCATGTTGTTTTTTTTTTCTCATGCTTATACATTGTTTCTTTTCTTTTTTCATTTTCCTTCACTTCTCTATTGTTTTTTCGCTATCTTTTTTCTCATTGTTTATTTTATTTTTTTCTTTTTGTTTCTTTCCGTTACTTCTTTATTTTTTCATAATTTTTTCTTCGATTATGAACAATGTTTCTTTTTTCTTTTCTTTTAATTCTTTGTTTTTTTCTTCTTCGCCGTTTTTTTTTTTTTTCCTAGTCTATAAAAATTGTTCTTTTTTCTTTTAAGTTTTTCTTCTTCTTTTTTCATCGGCTGTTTACAATTTCTGTTTTTTCATTTTTTTTTTTTTTTTTACTATTTCGCCTTAATTCATTATTTTTCTTTTTTATCTTCTTTTTTCCTTTACGTCTATATTATTTCTCCTTTAATTTTTTTTTCGTCGTCTACGTACATTTTTTTTTATTTTCCTTCTTTTTTTCTCTGTCTCTTTCCCTTTACTTCTCTATCATTCTTCTTCGCCGTCTTTTTCGTCGTCTTTGGACATTGTTTCTTTTCGTTTTCTTTCTTTTTTTCCCATTATTTTACTTTTTTCTCCACCTTTTTTCCTTATCTATTTGCATTGTTTCCTTTCTTTCTTTTTTTTCTTTACTACACCAAACGAGGGAAAAACAAAAGTAACTTTATCCTTTTTTTAATACTGACAGTTTCATATCGACCATTCCATTCACATTCAAAAACTCCTCATCCAATTACAAATTCAATACCTCCCGACTCTATAAAAGGATATTTTTCTTTGATACTTTTCAGCGTTTAATTTCTCTTGTTCAGTAAAATAAAACATTTAAAAATAAAATCATAAAATGTTAAGTAGTGACATAAATCGAACCGGCAGAGAGAAGGTTAAATGAAAAACCACCTTTAAATGTTACGAACCTCACAAGTCGAGCTCACTGCGCAGAAACGGAAGTGTCAGGAGCAAGAAGAAGCTAAAGGAATCGCTTCGCCACTCTTGTGCGCATGCCTCAATAACTTCTCTGACGCGAAGTCAAAAAGAAGAGTTCTGATTTCTCTACTTGAGAATGGGTGGGGGACGTGAATCTGGGTGTTAAAAACGACTGTCCCAGCAATGTCTGAATGCGTACAGATACATCTATGCAAGCGAGGAAGAAAAAAAATCGAAGATATTAGGACGGGGTAAGTAGACTGAAAAAGTGGAGACAAGAATCGGATACGGTGTAGAAGAAACGAGAGAAAGAGCGAATAAGTGGGGCGGGAGAGGCGATTGGGGGCTAACAATAAAAACGAATATTAAAAGAAGGGTGTAAAAAGAAAAAAACAAAAAGAAGAGGGAAAGTAGAGTAAGAATTAACCTAAGAGATGGTAGAAAGGTATAAAAAGAGGTTAATGCAATTCACAATGCTGAAAATATGCATTTTCTCTTTTCAAGAAAACCAGATCAATTACTAAAAGGAAGAAATCTCAGTTTTCGATGGGTATTAAGTAAATCGCTAAATTTACCAAACTCGAGAAAAGGAAGATGCGAAATCTAGTATCAGCCCATCACAGTCATTTTCACACACAGACACACACACACACACACACACACATATATATATATATATACATATATATATATATGGATGCTAATATAGGTATACGGTAATGAAAAGCAAAACATGCGCACAAAACTTATTATATTGATTATACAAACATTTTAATACTGCTATAATATCTACTATATACCTACTTTTGCATCCCCTACAGACGTACATATATATATATATATATATATATATATATATATATATATATTTTAGGTTGGTGCAAAAATAATGACGTTAAAAAATACGTCAAAAAACGTCATTATTTTTGCACCAACCTAATATATATATATATATATATATATATATATATATATATATATATATATATATATATATATGGGGAGTGTATTGATGTAATAGGAAAGAACAGTTAGATTGATGATCCAAAGTTCTTTAGTATTTTTGTTTTTATTTTTCAAAAACAGTGTTCGACACAGAAATGCTTAAAATTATAATTATTTTTTTTAATATGATTCCATCGCGACACAGAAATTACTATGTTTCGAAACTGGTCCATAATTGTTAAAGTTTAATTTGAAATATTAAACCTTAAATTTTTGATGACCGTTTCATTCTCAAGCGATGTTTGGAATAACTAACTGAAGAAATGTTTTACTCATTTATAGTTTATATATATATATATATAGATAGATAGATAGATAGATAGATAGATAGATAGATAGATAGAAAGAAGTAAAAGGTTTGTCCCTTAGCTGATTGATGTTGCTTTCAGCATCCTGACTCCAGAATTTCGTAGATGGATCCGTTCGTCAACTCGTCAGAATCTATCATCAATTGACCGCTAATATTTCTTGATTTTTCATTTTTATAGGTTTGATATAGGTATATTTTTTAAGTAGTAGTTGATATAAAATAGTGTTTTGTTTTTGCTTTTTGAGGAAATATAATTGCAGAAATGAACGCCGTGAAAAAGTGATCCATCTAAAACAAAAGTCTGTATAAGCGCTCAACTGAAAATGATTTTTCCTGGAGCTAAGGCAATAGCGATATCAAGGATAGTAGGAAGCCAAAAATGCTGTCAGTCATTGATTATGATCTAGGATGTGTTTATAAAATAAATGTAGGTCAAAAATTAACCTTTGTATAATAATAATAATAATAATAATCTTAGCATAAGTAGAAAGAATGCATAAGCCAAATAGTGAATGTAATGTGTGATCCTACCGTGATGGTCTAAACGAAAGTGCATAGAAAGTGCTTTAATCGCTAGAGCATCCACAGTAATTGAGCCAAACTTTCTTTTCTTTTTATGTGCCATGTCCTTTCAGGACGTAGGCGATCATGGCTCTCCACTCCCCTCCATCCCTTGCAGTTCTCAACAAGTTTCTTCCCCCTGCTTCCTCTCACAGATCACGTTCTGTCATCCACTTACTTATATCCGCCAGGTATGTCACGCGTTGTTTTCATTTGCCTCTCTTTCCCTCTATTCGATCCGTGAGTATCCAGGCCCTCTTTCCTCATTATGTGTCCCAGAAACTTCAGCTGCTTCTTTCTGATGTTAAGCATATACCTCCTCCTTGTTTGCAACATCCCCAAGACCTCATCGTTGGCCACACGCTCGTTCCATGATATCCTTAGCATCCTTCTGTAGAACCACGTCTTTGTCGCCTCGAATCTCTCCTTTATCTTTGAGGAAAATATTCAACATTCGTTTCCATAAAGAAGGACATAGATGTCATGAAACAGTTCAGTATTTTTTTCTTTGTTGCCAAAGATATCCTCATGTTTTGTAATAGTCTGCCCAGCTTTTGGAAAGCGTCCTTGGCCATCCCAATACACCTATGGGTCACAGTGTCGCACTTACCGTCCTCTGTCAAAATGCTTCCCAGATATTTAAATTCTGCGTCTGTTTGATTCTGATGTTCAGATACCTGTTTCTGATATTAAGTATATGCCTCCTCCTTGTTTTCAATCTCTATAAGAATTTATCACTGCTCACACACTCGGTCCATGATATCCCTAGCATCCTTCTGTAGAACCACATCTCCGTCGCCTCGAGTATCTTCTTCATCTATGAGGAAAATGCCCAACATTCGCTGCTCAGCATTCTTTTCTTTGTTACCAAAGAAATCCTCCTGTCTCGCAATACTCTGCCCAGCTGTTGGAATGTATCTTTGGCCATCCCAATCCGTCTTCGGATCTCGGTGTCACACTTACCGTCCTCTGTTAAGACGTTTCCCAGATATTTAAACTTCCGGAAAAACGGCTTTCAGTGTGTGTGTGTGTGTGTGTGTGTGTGTGTGTGTGTGTGTGTGTGTGTGTGTGTGAAAAGTGTGTGTGTGTGAAAAGTGTGTGTATATAAATATAAATAAATAAATATATATATATATATATATATATATATATATATATATATATATATATTAGGTTGGTGCAAAAATAATGACGTAATAATGTCGTTTTTTGACGTTAAAAAATACGTCAAAAAACGACATTATTACGTCATTATTTTTGCACCAACCTAATATAATTATTTATATATTATATGCGCGGTACTTATTAGAAAGCGCTCAATATCAGAGATAAAGCTAACATATTTGGTTGGATTGATGTGAGTTTATGACCCTGGGTTTCACGCTTTTGCGATCGTCAGACAAATATATATATATATATATATATATATATATATATATATATATATATATATATATATATATATATATCAATAAAAATAAACAACGACTGCTACACACCACCAATCGAAGTGAGATCAAAAGAACCCGACGAAAATAGATTGTCATTGAGTCAGACTGTTGATGCCGCGTTTGTGTCCTGACTGGGGTATTGCAGCTAGACAACCCCATTCCAGAGAAAGCAATAAACGCATGTTATTTTCTCTATCAAAATGTCATACAAGTATACAATACAGTATTAACTATAAATGAGTTACCTTTTGAAATAAATTTTCTTCCAAGCCAGGATTTTATTGTTTCTTATGGAACATTACACAATCAAAACTAACATCTTCAGATATTATCTATTATCAAACTCTACGGGATCGAAACTCTATTGCCAAAAGACTTGGATATGTTGCTATGCAAAAATGAGTCTCCCAATGAGGAATTTCATGTAAAAATCAATATTTAATGCGGCAGACTTTATCTTGTAATTCTGCTTACAGTTTAACTTCACTATATTTGCAAAGTCACTGGAATGTTCTTCACTTCGACAGTGTGCATACTTTCAAATCAATCGTTGTCGTTCATTAAGGTTTGAGCCTGGCTACATACTACACCAATCAGACATTGTTACCTTTTACTTCTCTAGAAATTTGCTTTTTTAGGAGCTGGTTTAGCACATTTTTCTGAGTCATTTTCAAGCAGGAATACCACTTTTTTTAACTGTTTAAATGAAAGCAGCAGGTTTTTGATACAGAATGCGAAGTCCAGGGCCACAATGATCAACGATTGACTGGATGCCTCATTGGCGTGATATGCCGACAGTGATGGGTTTCTTTTGTCCACGTTTTGGATATAAGTCCAAGACGGCTGGAATTCAACGGTGGGCCGCAAGAATTCTGATGCGTCGATACCCCTCCCACACCCAGGTTAGAGAGCGGCTAAGACCACTCGCGGAGGAGTACTGAGCCAACTTACAATATGCATTCCTGTAACGTGATTCCTCCCGCTGCTTCTAAGAATCTAAACTGCCACCACTCTCTCCTAATAAAACGAATAAGAAAAAGAAATCGTCCTTTTCAATGAAAACATTTTATGCTGTCGTGTGGGAATCCATAGACACAGAACGTAACATGTTTTACTCCAATAGACTGCAATCGATAACAAACATTTTGCCTTGAACACACTTTCTATGATAACGTCAACGTCCAGATATAGGTCACCCTTTGAATTAGGGCTAGGAATATACTTTCTTTGTGTACAGGTCGAGCAGGATGTCAGGAAACCTTTAATTACTTGTATAGCTCATATTGATTGATGCTTTACTTGGGCTTAAAAAAGCATTTATTGAATATCTCAACTATACACCGACACTTGATTTTAGATTAATCGTAAATTATATAATTTCTATAGCGAAACACTATTTTTTATATGCTTGTGCAAAATTATCTCGCAAATCTATAGTACATTAAATATCCATGTCAATATCAAATTGTTGCTGTCGTTTATAATATTAAAGTTAAAACTATTGAAAATATTTATCAGTCAGTTATGTGTTATGCGTGATTCACGCTTAGGCAATCATGTATCTTTCAATACATGACTGACGAGGAAGATTTTTTTTTCCCACAGTAGGTTGCTGTGGTAGACCAGTTGCCATCCAAGGCTATAGAACCCGGTCTGTTCTGGTATTTACACATAGCTGGGGGAGAAGAAGAAGATTCATACCTTCACCAAGGGTATTAGCACGTAAGTGAACGTAATGGATTCGAGAAGAATTCGAACTCGACTCTCAGATTCTTCAATACTAGCCACTATCCAGTGTCTCCTAAATTTATTTTTTATTTATTAATATTTATACTTTGCTATAAATATTTATACTTTTAAATAAACACATTTATATAAATATTTGAACTTTTAAATTAATACTTTTAAATAAATTTTTTACATAAGTATTTATATTTTAAATAAATATTTTTATATAAATATTTATAATTTAAATAAATAGTTTTATTGTAAATATTTTTGAATAAATACTTTTATGACAAATATTTATACTTTTAAATAAATACTTTTGTTAATTCATACTTTTAAAGGGATTTTTATACTAAACGCAGGGTTAAAATATACTCAAAGTAAATAAGTTCTTAGCCGTAAAGAGTGGTCTATATACACGGCTTTCATCTGACTTTAGAACATTAGAAAACGTGTTCAAGGGAAAATGCTTGTTATCAATTGGCATCTATTGGAAGAAAACCTGTTTCTCATCACTCAAACAGTTTTAATATATTTATACTCTTTCCTACAGTTATGGCTACTCTCATTAACTATATCACATAATACTGGACTCTCCAGTCGTTTTCAACATATGAGGGTCAAGCGTCTCAGTTCCTAGGAACCGACATCCAGACACCTGCACATTTGATTATAGTGGTGAAGGCATTGTGCAGAAAAAGCCGAATACAGTGACCTGGGGCACCGTATGCAAACGATCCTCCGCAGGATTTGAATTCAGCGTTGTCTTAGACCGGTTGCCACCCAAGGCTATAAAACCTAGTCTGTCCAGCTATTTACCTATACCTGGAAATTCGACTGGAATTTGAACTCGGCTCTCCGATTCCTCAATCCGCTATCCATTACGACACCGTGCCTCTTATATATCACCTAATACATATACTGTAAAACTACAAAATGTTTCGGTGTCATATTAGAGACCGGGGCTTGGTGATTTTTGTTTGCTAAAAGAACAGCTCATGTTTTCATCACTAATTTGTACGTATTCTATGCAGTCATCATTTATTAAGAGTACAATACCACCACTGATTATACGGCATCATCATTACCGGATTATCCGTTTTACCGAACCAACAGAAGTTACGTAATAACAGTTCAATAATACGATGCGAGTAATTTATTTCCTTGATCCGTACAGCCTCATCGACTGTCAGAAACTTATACTAAAACTGTTATTATTAGGTTGGTGCAAAAATAATGACGTAATAATGTCGTTTTTTGACGTATTTTTTAACGTCAAAAAACGACATTATTACGTCATTATTTTTGCACCAACTTAATAATTGTAAATTATACACCAGATACAGTCCGATATTCTTAAGAGTTTTCACCATTTGCTTCTGACATGGAAAATATGTAACACATTATTTCTATTTTGCTCATTTTTGTTGCTTTGTATCATATAAAATAGACGGTTCAATACCATACATAAATTCCATACCGAAACACCGAGGCAGAGTTTCTTCTGGCACTTTCCCCAATTGCTTCATCGATGTCGACTGATGCTTACGCTTGACACCCCAACAGACACTTGCACTTTACTTGGAAGTCATTACTGGGGTTAAATATAATCAAAATAGGTTAGGATTTGCATAAAATCGATGGTGCTACACAAACCACCGAAGTGTAAACAAGTGATCGCTCACCGCACACAACACCACCTGTGGTCACCCGGTGAATTAGCCTAGCAATCGCGTGAAATTCAAACGCTTGATCTTAATTCTTTCTTTCTTTTTATGCGCCATGTCATATCATGATGTAGGCGATCATTGCTCTCCACCTCCCTCTATCCCTTGCAGCTCTCAACAAGTTCTTTCTCTCTGCTTCCTCCCCCGGACCACGTTCTGTCATCCACCTGCTCAAGCTCATTAGGTATGTCACGCGTTGTTTTCTCTTGTTTCCCTCTATTCGACCCGTGAGTATCAGATTCTCTAGTCCCTCCTTCCTCATTATGTGTCCCAGAAACTTCGGCTGCCTCTTCTTGATACTAAGTATAAGCCTCCACCTTGTTTGCAACCTCTCTGAGACCTCATCGTTGCTCACACGCTCGGTCCATGATATCCTTAGCATCTTTATGTAGAAGCGCATCTCCGTCGCCTCGAGTCTCTCCTTCATCTTTGAGGAAATCGTCCAACATTCGCTGCCGTAAATTGTCACGTACCAGTTCAGTATTCCTTTCTTTGCTACCAAAGAAATCCTCCAGTCGCGCAATACTCTAACCAGCTTTTGGAATGCGTCCGTGGCCATCCCAATACGTCTCACGGATCTCAATGTCGCACTTACCGTCCTCTGTCAAGACGCTTCACATATATTTAACCTTCTGCGTCTGCTTGATTCTAGTGTTCCCTACCTTCAAATCGCATTTCGGGCTCATCCTTTTACTGATGACAATGCATTCTGTTCTCTTGTAGTTTATGCTTAGTCCCTTCTTCACACTCTCTGTCGCTATCTTCTGTAGGAGATTTTGTCATTTCTTTTCCGTATCTGATATCAGTACTGTGTCATCTGTGTATCTTATGTTGAAAAGATTGTGGCCGCCAATGCAAAATCCCGGTAGGGTTTCCAATTCTCTCAGAATGACCTCGCTGTATAGGCTGAACAAGTTGGGTGAGAAGACGCATCCTTGCCTTACGCCCCTTTCTATTCTTGTATATTCACTAAACTCGTTCCCTATGCGCATGCATGCTGTTTTCTGCCAGTATAGCTTCTTGATTATTCTGATATATTCTCCTAATATATCAAGGGTGTTGAGCAGTTCCATCCGATCCTTGTGGCATACTTTCCTCATTAAAGGTTATGCGCGGTTTCTAGAACGTAAGTCGTAAACCTCTATTTAGTAAATACTAAGAGTTTATATCATCATCTATTCTTATTTCGACCTCACGAAACTAGTTCTACTGAAACTGTACATTTCTTTGCTAGTTACAAGTCCCAGTTTCGCAGTTTCAAAGTAGATATTTATGCACGACAATGCTCCTTCTTGTCTGTCTTATTTGATCTGCATAATAACTTCAGCCAGTCTGTAAGTTGACGATAAACACCTGGATAACACCTGCTGAGCTGCAGTAAACCTCGGTGGTCACCTGTCAGCTGAAACTGATGGATTAACACTGCCCGTCGGCTCTAATAAAGATGGCTAACAGAGGGCTAAGAAACGAGTAACGCAGAAAGCAAGCGCAGATCTTGTGAATTCTTACACGCATGATAATTTTTTTTTTTGCCAAAAGTTTTTCTTCTTTTGTTGCTCAAAAATTCGATCTCAACTTTCTCTCCAACAAAGATCAGCTCCAGTACCGTACATAACAACTATGGATCATTGTTGTCGATCTACATTGACTGCTATTTCTAAGCAAAGTTTTAATTCTCACGACCTATCCGAATATGCTTGACATTCGCAAATCTCCTAAATTTGATATATGCTTTCATCTGAACTTTTGCGGTAAACAAATAAGGTTTAAATCTCTAAGTTATAGCTTCGGAAACTAGAGAATAAATGCCGTTAGTTTGTAAATTTGGTGGAATAGTAATCGTGTGTTCAATCCCTGTGTCATAGCAATATGAAAAAATTAATAAGACAGGATATCCCAAGACATGGACAACGGATCGAAAAAAGATTATCGCTATTCATTAAACAGTTTAGTACAAAATGACCTAAAGGTTATGCAGATTAACACAAAGAAGATGATCCTGTGATAAAATATGATTAGCC
>OZ010579.1:78667230-78679730 GCA_963932145.1 Acanthosepion lycidas | reverse complement strand
CGAATAACAAACTTTGCGATATAAAAACTATATAGCCCTCACTAAGACCTCGCACAGGCATACAATGATATAATCATAAACCAAGAAAAATGACCCAAATGTGTCCCCAGAGGAGTAACATACCTACTCCCAAAAACACAAGAAACGCAGAGCCCGAAGAACTATAGGCCCTACCAACAATGTACAAGATCCTCATTTCTATCATGACCGAAAGGACATACAACTTCCTTGAGAAAAACAATTTACTACCTTCAGAACAGAAGGGATGTCAAAGAGGACGTTATGAATGCAAAGACTAACTATCCATAAAAGATTATTGGAAGTGGTGAATACAAAGAAAAGGAATTTATCGAGAGCATGGTTCGATTACAGAAAAACTTTCGACAGTGTTCCTCACTCATGGATAAAGAAGAGTTTAAAAATATACAGTGTATGCCCCACAACGGTCAAATTCATAACGGAGAGCATGAAAAACTGGAAGACTACAGTAAATCTAAACAAGCAAAATTTAACATCGAGGCTAATCAATATCAGAAGAGGAATCTTCCAAGAAGATTCATTGTCACCATCACTCTTCTGCTTTGCATTAATGCCACTCAGCTGCCTACTGAACAACAGTAGTGCCGGATACAAGTCACAGAATGACAAACTGAATCACCTATTCAATATTGATGATCTTAAAACGTTTGCCAAGGATGACAACCATCAGAAAAACCTACTCAACATTGTCAAAAACTTCAGTGAAGACATTAGGATGGAGTTCGGAATCGACAAATGTGCCAAAGCCACCTTCAAAGTAAAGCGGTAAACTAACGAAAACTACAGATTTAGAAATTGATGTCAACAACAAGATTAAGGAAATAGACCACGACGGTACAGACAAATACTTAGGCATTAATGAAGGAGAGAGAATGCAACATTCAATTATGAAGAAAAAAGATCCGAAAAGAATATTATAGGAGAGTGCGTTTGATTCTAGCAAGCGATATAAATGGGGCAAATAAAATGAAGACTGTCATCCTCTTACCTGTACTTTTAGTAACATACAGCTTCAACATTATTAAATGGAAGTTGAATGACATTAAAAGATTGGATCTCAAGACCCCCCAAAAAATGCTTTACCAAATGAGAATGCGCCACCCGAAATCAGATGTCGATACGGGTGTATGTACCAAGAGCTTTAGGAAGCCGAAGTCTCATTCATCTTGAACTAACTCTAAAAACTACAACAATCGGATTGGAAGCTTACCTAAAAAAAAAAAAACAATGATACTCTCCTACAAATAGAAAAACACTTAGTCCACTCCATCAACAAAGACGCTGCACTCTCCAAGAAACAGCTTAATATACCTGAAACCTTACCAACAAAACGAAGCCAATACCATCTACCCCAAACGAGTAAAACAGAAAGCAAAACAACTTGGTCAAACGAAGTTGCAAAATAACTGAGAGGACAAGGGGTTTTATGGCAAATACATAAAAAGAACGAGAGAAGCACATGTGGACCAACGGAAAACACCTCGGTAGCTGAGGAGCACCAAGTGGAAAGCTGAGACAGACGGCCTAATTATTGTAAGTCAGGACCAAAACCTCGCAAACGGATCCTTTCACTCTCACATAATCAAGTATAGAACTAACCCGAAATGCAGGATCTGCGAAAAATAGGATTAAAATGAAGCCTTTATAACCTCGGGATATCCGGGACTAACGAAACTGAATATACCCACAGACATATTAGGTTGGTGCAAAAATAATGTCGTTTTCTCACATATGTTACTATGTGAGAAAACGACATTATTTTTGCACCAACCTAATATAAAGGTAGTGATATATTTGCACTGGAAGATATGCAAGAAGCACAAAATCGAAACCACTGAGAGATGTTATGAACACTAACCAGACACAGTTACCCAAAATAACGATGTAACTATCCTCTGGGATATGCCAATTCAAACTGACAGGGAAATAAAAGCCAACAAACTTGATACTATCATAAAAGATGAGAAATTCAGAATGTGTATGCTTATTGAGAAAAACTGCACCATAAAAATTATCGAGAAATTGTTCAAATACAAGGACCTGGAGATCGAGATTAACAGGATGTGGGAAATGATGACTCAGGCTGTACCAATAGTAATCGGAGCTCTGAACCTCGTGAGAAAAAGAATGCTCAACTTTACTAAAGGTGTTCGGTGTCAACATACAAGTTGCCCAGAAATCTCCCTACTAGGAACATCCCATACACTACTAAGAAAAATGCTATCAGTTACATGATAATTCTCCTATAGGGGCTAAGGACCATAGTTTGAACCCGTCTCTTCATGAAACAAAGCAGGAAATATATACACAAATAATAATAATAATAATAATAATAATAATAATAATAATAATAAGTGGCGTGATACTATCCCAAGTACGGTTTTTTCATAGCTTTTGATCTTATTTCATCGGCGGTATTAACATTTGTATGTTTTGTTTTGGTGAATTATGATGTGCTACACTGAATATCGCGTTCATTACTACAGATTGTCCGTTGCCTAATCAGGTACCCCTTAGAAGCTGACACCCTGTGCATGTCTCTTCGTGAGCAGGGGAAGTGCAAGAACTAGATGTCGAAAAGGTCGTTCTTTTTTATGTTTGCATCATCTAGCGAACCTGGTTGCATCGGGCTGTCGGGTGTTTGGTCTGTCATGGTCCGCCTTGGTTACGCCAGCCCGACCGGCACTGCCTTCTTCCACCTGTTCGGCCGTTGAGATTGTGTAGATCTTTGCCTATACCGTCGTCGGGGAACTTCGGTGGTTGGTCGTGTTCTGTCTGGTCTTTCCTCTTCGACCTTACCACCATGCGTGTCCCTACAAGAGTTGCAACGCCAGACGGCTTCGCTCTTGGGACAAAGAACAACCATATTTTTTATTATGAAGCTCTTCCTAGACGAGCGATCAAATATGTTCAAGTTGCGTCCGATTCTGTTTCTTTCATTTTGCGCTAAGAAATGAATTAATATCTCTATAACCACGTGTTAAATCTCAGACCAGAAATAATATATATATATATATATATATATATATATATATGTGTGTGTGTGTGTGTGTGTAAATTCCTGGCCATAAAATATTTACAGAGTTTTGATTTAGTCATATTACGTTGTTTTTTCTTTGTATTGAGCTTCATCTTCGCCGGAAACAAACAAATTTGTCTAGTTTCAAACAAACGCAAAATAAGAGATAAGAAGATTGTATTGCATCAATATTCCTAATGAGAAAGACTTGTCTGAAGTCGATATCTTTCTTTTTTTATCTGGGCTCATATACGAACTACTGATCGAAAACACGTAGCTACATAATCAGAACAGTAGCACTGATCTTAAAATTGTTTATTGAGACTAGTTTGACACAAGGCCCAACGTATGGAGCATCTAGTGAGAAAGGAACACGCTACTCAGTGTTATTGGTCCTCAAGACTAATATGTTAACCATCAAATGACAGCAAAATCCTGAATCATCAAAATTGGCATGTACTTCTCACAGCGAATACACACATATACCCACACACACACACTCAAAGGGTTTTTTTAGTGATTCTTACGATAAATGGTGTCAAGATGGCTGAACGACTTATCTGACCACCTGGAAAAAAGAAACTCAGTTAAGTAGTATCTGTTTATATCTCTGATATGAGGTACTGTGTTTGCAAGGACACATGGCCCAGTTGATAAAGGAACTAGACGCAGACCTAGAGTTGTGAGTTCAGTAACTGGCTATAGCAGTGGTGAACCAAATCTTAGAGAGCTGAGTTAAAGGTAAATACCTGAGACATCCGGAAGAGGGGTGGCACGTGGAACTAGAACAATCAACCCTGGTGGACGAAATAAAGGATTCAGTTTCGAAATTCCATTCACATGAAGAAGGCCGGAGCGTACAACGACCGAAAAGTTGTAAAAATGGAAATGAAGATGAAGATAACAGTCCAAATAATGTAAATAATGTAAGTAGTTATGGGGTTTAAACATAGACAATTCTGCTGTTACATGATTTGGAACATTTTGCTGTTACACTGGTACATATTCTTCACATAAGAAGAAACAACAGAAATGTGGTTCTACAGAAGGATGCTGAGAATACCATGGACCGAACATTTGAACAACGACGAAGTTTTAGAGAAAATTGAAACAAAAAGGATCTTTACACTTAATATCTGGAAGAGACAATTGAAATTTCTCGAGTACATAATGAGGAAAGAGGACTTTGGAAAATTTGATACTCACAGGACAGATTGAAGGCAAGAAGGGCAAATGAAATCAACGCATAGCCTACCCAGGGAAACAATCTTTAGGACAGATAACAAAAAGATAAAATTAATTAAAAGCCAGAAAGAACAGGAAATTATGCAGAACAAGAATTTCCAACATCCTGAACAGACACGTCACATAGAAGAAGATTGCTTTTGAGAGCAACCATTTTCTTTCTTAGGGAATCTATGGGTCACAGCCAAACTTTAAAAAATCAGGATTCCGAATATCTTGTTTTTTTGTTTTGTTTTTTTTTTTTAGAGAGAGAGAGAGAAAGAAGGAGAGAGACTTTACACTTTAAAACCCGACGCAAAACATTCTTTCAGCATTTACTTCCTCTTTACCAAAGTTATCTTCGTAATTATCAATAATTGTTAACCTGGCGTTAGCGAGTAAGATTGTTAGTTTGAGCTTTATCAAAAAAATTACTGTTCCATACAAAAGCAAATCCCTCGTTTATTTCTCACTCTCGCACATTTACACAGAAATACACAAGGACGAATATGTCCACACGCACACACCTAATACAATAGTTTCTGCAAAAATGGCTTACGGAGTTGGCATTACTTGTCTTCTTTTATTCATTCGAGTGCTGACCCACCGCCCACTGAAACCCGGTCTGCTTTCGCTTCCCTTTCGGACGCACGCACGCAATTAAAACATTTGAGAAATGTTTCGATTTCCCTATATATGGGGCCAGAAATAAATTGGCACTTGGAAATAATACTTCGCCTTAGGATCCTGTTAATTTGGTAATATGAAGGAATAGCTTATAACAAACAAACATTTAAAAGCAATATGTCACTGTAGACATATGCATATCTTTAAAACTGGATATGTCTGGTATATACACATATTTATATATAACCTCATAGATAGATAGATAGATAGATAGATAGTGTAAGAACACAGATAGATAGATAGATAGATAGATAGATAGATAGATAGATAGATAGATAGTGTAAGAATACAGATAGATAGATAGATAGATAGATAGATAGATAGATAGATAGATAGATAGATAGTGTAAGAAGATATATATATATATATATATATATATATATAGATAGATAGATAGATAGATAGATAGATAGATAGATATTAGGTTGGTGCAAAAAATAATGACGTAATAATGTCGTTTTTGACGTATTTTTTAACGTCAAAAAACGACATTATTACGTCATTATTTTTGCACCAACCTAATAGATAGATAGATAGATAGATAGATAGATAGATAATTGCAAAGAGCTTAGCCTTAAATGGTGAGTTGCCTTTAAGAACCATGCTGTTGATTTTCCAGAACTAGCAAGTCTTTTGTATTCAACTTTGTCTCGGACTGAATGCGCATCGCTGCTCTTTGCATTTTCCAGAAAGCTCTTACATTCATTGCTAGCATTCTATGGCAAGTATTCTGCTACACCGTTTCCTGTGATAAAGATGGTGGTAGTAGATATGATGAGCTGTGGTGGCATTACATTCAGACGTCGACTAAGGTTACCTTTTCGGTCTCCATTGATACATTTTGTGTCGTATAAAACTCTCTATTCAGAAATATGGGAGGCTATCTTTTAGGAATGCTGAGAAAAAAGCTCCTGCAATGTCAGATATGAGGCTGTCGCAGTCAGCTTTCAAATATCGAAAGTTTGTCCTGTGAAAAGAGATACCAGAAGATGACTTTGGATTTGTTCTCAATTTTTATTGACAAATTTGACAATTACCAATTAATTCTGTTTTGTGAATGTCAAGACAATGTGTATGTGAGTGTGTGTGTTTCTTTTGGACCCCATTATCACTGTTATTTGTATTTTCTAACTTGCTGAATAAATAAACACAGTTATGCCTTCATTATAAAAATTATAAACATTAGATCTGTTACGTAAAAAGAACTAAACAAAATGAACACAGAACGATCAGCTTTAAAAAGAAAGACTCGTAATCAGTGGTCTAAATGGACCAAGGGAGTAACTATCCAACAGAAGAATTTCACCACCGCAGGTGAGAATGAGGCCGAGAAGGTCTGCGTGGTGTTTTTTTTTTTTTTTTTTTTTTTTTCCAGTAAGGTTCACCCTGTACAGTGCTACTCGAGGTAGAGGGTCAGAGTAAGAGGCCGTTTATGCAGAAAAGCGGGGAAGACAACGGTTAATCCTAAACTTGACCGTGTTAAGATTGTAATGATTGGTGAAACATCCTCTTTCCGAGTCGGTTCCGCAGAGCAGTGTTTCGTAAGACGATGCATTTCGTGTAGAACTACGGAGGGATTGAGGGTGGTTTGCTATAATGTGAGTGGCATGACAGATCCTAGCCGTGAAGATGAGAACTAACTATCCGAGCACTTTCCTATTTGTTCTTTTATCTTATCATACATACATATATATACATGTATTTCTGGGGAAGAAGTGTGAGTTTGTAAACAGTGACTATTACTTCTAGTAATGCAATACTCTTCGATAAAACGAATCGAGTTGTCTCAGTCACTAGCACGTTTATCTAAAAATAAATAGGCTTAAATTTACCTTCAGCCCTGCTGTGCGCCAACGACGTAGTGATAGATTCCAATTCAGCCGGGTTTCGATCCTAGGTAGAGGCAACCGGACGTCTTACCACACTGATGAGCTGTGATACAGCGAAACAGTTTGACTGTGGATGACAATACCTATATATATATATATATATATATATATATATATATATATATATATATATATATATATATATGTGTGTGTGTGTGTGTGTGTGTGTGTGTCTTTATATCTTGTTGATTACATACTGTCTTACTGTCTGACAAATTTAATAATTACCAATTAATTCTGTTTTGTGAATGTCAAGACAATGTGTATGTGAGTTTGTGTGTTTCTTTTGGACCCCATTATCACTGTTATTTGTATTTTCCAACTTGCTGAATAAATAAACACAGTTATGCCTTCATTATAAAAATTATAAAAATTCTTCCTTGGAAACAAAGGCCGATTTACTTGGCGTTTAAAATGAAAATTAATCAACCATCTTTGCTCATCCAGCTAAAATGTTAATTATCTTTCATTGATTTCTATTTTTGTTTTCTACTTTTGTTATTACTTTTGTTTTGCCTTTATTTGGGGGGGGGGACTGTCGTCGAATATGCGTTACTCGTGTATAAAAGAAACAAACCAATAAAAAATAATAAATAAATATAAAATACTAGCAGCATGGTCCAGCGTTGCCCGGGCTTGATTCAAAAATCGTACGACTCATACAGTAATCGCTATCACGACTTAAAATATTTTTGCTCTTCCTTGCCTTTAAAGGAGTGCCCTTTTCCGTGCTGATGTTGCTACATGCCTTACTTCTTGCCTATCTCACACTGCAAATTTTTTCTAAGCTCTATACTAAACATTAAATCTGTTACGTAAAAAGAACTAAACAAAATGAACACAAAACGATCAGCTTTAAAAAAGGACTCGTAACTGGAAAAACCGAATGAAAAAAAGAATGTTAACAACAAATACTTTTTCACACCTAACACAATTCTGCGGAATCAGAATCAATGTTGAGTTTAAGCAAGCGAATGAGCCAACTGGAGTAAAGTGCCATGCAGATTTAAATTTTTCCCACTTGTGACGAATGCAGCTATCGATTTTATTTTTTTTGCATGCAGCATGCTAGTTAACATTTGTGTCAGTCAGCTGTTGGCCCTCACGCTGGCCAAAAGAATTTTCCTGTCTATTCGTGGCAACAGTCTATAGGCTCTCATTCTGGTCAGTAGAAAATGGCCGCAAACTACATGAATAGTGCCGTAAAAGCATGAAAAAATCGATTATTTCCACTATCGATCGGAGTTGGGAAATGCAAAGTCGGTCTTGGCCTTCCCGCTAACTTGGAGCATGTGCATGTAAACTTTGGTGCAAATCCGTCGAAAATTGCGGTCGTGCATTCTTTACACAGACACACACACACACATCCTGCCTTTTATAGATAGAGATTACTACAGAAAAAAAGTAAGTGTAGAGATTAGAATAAGTGCATAATATTAGGTTGGTGCAAAAATAATGACGTAATAATGTCGTTTTTTGACGTATTTTTAACGTCAAAAAACGACATTATTACGTCATTATTTTTTCACCAACCTAATAGTAAATACTAATTGTCTGGCTGTTGTGTTCTAAGAACCGAGGTACTGGACCCTTATATACCGAAAACGACGGCAGAGTCCATTATCATTATTATTATTATTGTTGGTGTTGATATTATTGTTATTATTTGTGGAAAAATAAATGAAGTTACCTGCGTGTTTGTGGTAGTGGGGTGCGATCAAACGTCGGAGGTGGAATGTTTGCCATACTGGTTTTATAAAACGATGCCGCTCCGAGGGCTGATTTTTGTAATCGTTTCACTTGAAGGGTGGGATGCGCTAGTCTGCCTCCCCTCCTTTCTCCTTTTCCTTTGTGAGAGAAACTTATGAGAGCAGAGTCGTTTCGCGAGTTGTCTTCTTCTCACATAGTTAACTGATCCCTGTTTGGAATTGAGTCGCGAGATAGGCAGTGTTTCGCAACACTTACTGTACCGGACCGGCTAATAGCTACGTTTAGAGTCAAAAGAAATTTTTAACATATTATTATTATTATTATTATTATTATTATTATTATTATTATTATTATTATTATTTATGTATATATGTACGGAGGCACGGTGGAGTAATAGATAGTGGCTCAAATATGGAATCGGAGAGCCGAGTTCGAAATTCGGTTAATTCCACTTACGTGCTAATACCCTTGGGAAAGGTATGAATGCTTTTCTCCCCACAGCTATGGGTAAATAACAAGACAGACTGGGTTGTATAACCTTGGATGTCAACTGATCTACTCCAGAAAGAAACGGCAACCTACCGCGGGAGAAAATCTGCTTCGTCAATCATTTATCGAAAGATAGATGATCGCCTAAGCGTGCATCACGCATGGCACATAACTGATATCTCTATGTATGAATATATAGATATATATTCATACATAGAGATATCAGTTATGTGCCATGCGTGATGTACGCTTAGGCGATCATCTATATATATATAACAAAAAGGCTTAAACACTAATATTCCATAAGGCTTTTTATTATATCTTTACTCTGTCCTGGACATTGAGTTCTACCTGGATTCTAGCCTCTTGGAATTTTTTATTCAAAAAATATACATGTATGTGTATGCACCTATGTATATATATTTATATATTTTGCATATGTATGTATATATTTACCACTAATATTATATATATATATATATATATATATATATATATATATATATATATATATATATATATATATATATATATATATTAGAATAATATTAAATAGGGTTATTCTCACACTTCCGGTCATGCTGTTGGCCTGACTAACTGAAATGAAACAATAATGGCTTCATAGGTTGCATACTGCAAGGTACTTCGTGTCAAGGAAGATCAGTGCAACGCAATGACTTGTAACGTTTCCTGAACTTCTGGTTAGAAAGGTGATCACAGTATGTTACTATATCTACATTACATTTATTACTTCTGCGCAGTTTAATGTTAATAAATTCTGATTAATTGTTTTAATGCTTAATGTTGATATTGGCTTTAAGACCAGCCATTTTATTTGTAAGGAAATCTAAGGGACTCAGCCAAACTTTGTTTAAAAATTACGGAATTCTTTTTCTTTTCAGATTTTCGTGATATTTTCCATCGACTAAGAAAAAAGAATGCATACCCTTGTAAACATTAATCTAATTTGTTGTTGGTTTCTGCCAAAAGTGAACATTTCGAGGACATTTACACTTTGTTTTTCAATTTATCTGCTGATTAAACTTTGTCACTAGTAAATACTTTCATACCTCAATGATATTCTGTGTGTATAGAGTATATGGTATAATTAATACTGCCAAAAAAATAAAACATTTTTCATGCAAGTATTGTTTTCAATATCTTTATTGAACTAGATATCGCACTATTGCATGAATTATTTGAACTGTTATCTTCATAGGTTTTTTTTTTTTTATCTAAACCAGATGAGGTTTTTCTTGAATTATTCGAATTACTATTTTTTTTCCTGTGTTTTTTAATCCAAACTTTCGGAAGATGCACTCTACAAACTTTTTCAGTATTGTTTGAATTTCTGAGAGGAAATGTTATCACTATTCCGTAATATAAATCAGACTAGTATTCTTTTCTTTTCTTTTTTTTTTTTTCTTTTCATAACGTTTCAGTCAATGCGCTCTCCAGCCCGGTTCTTTTCATTTCTGAGATTAAGTATTCTCATTAATCTATTAATTAATCGGATTACTATCCTCATCCTTGTTGGCTAACAATGTTTTAGCCACTGCAGTCTCGAAACATTTCTAACATTTCTTTCTTCTTCAATGAGAAGATTCACAGGCCCGGATGTCAAAATTCAAAGATTGCCAGTTGAAATTAATAAAAAAAACACAACAAATGTACGCATTTGTCGAACGGTTATCTTCAGACTAACAATTATGAGGATACAAATCCAAGAATATTATGGAATAATTATAACAATACATCGTCTCAGTAATTAATCCATAGCTGAAGAATGTTAACGAATCCATCCACTGAAACAGGTTGAGGAGGATACCCACCTATGTACCAAACTAACTGACCACATCGACCGAAATGAATATCATAAAGTTCACAACCCTACAGCAAAGCAGGGAACTCTGTAAACTTTTCCATGTTTGTATAGTACGTTCTTCGTTCATACGATATTCAATTCAGGGTTGTTCTTCTCCTAGACTATTTGTCAAACACTGCTAGAGAGCCCTGTCTGTTCTGTTATTTAACTAATAGTTGGGGTAAGAAGAGATGAATACATAACTTTCCCTAGTGCGAAACAGAATGCAATGAACAATATCGGAATTCGGACTCGGTTCAATGATTTCCGTTTTGGAGCCGCAAATCATTACGCTACCGTGCTATTTTTAAAAAAAATTTTAATCACTTTATTCTCTGTATTATTTGCATTATTACCCTCATCAGGATTTGAAGATGAGGATATTCATCCAAATAATTCAAACAATAAAGCGATTAAAAAAGTCTTCAGGCAAAACAATCTTTAGACAGTTTAGTAACGAGAAGTGACGACAAATTGAAAAATTTTAGATCTATCTATGAAAACTTTAGATTTACTCAATTAACCGATAAATTAGACAATTATTTATAATAGGCAACAAAAAAAAAACATGTAAATATTAAATTGCTCCCAATTTGCCAAATTTGTGATTCGAGGTTTTGGTCTACAAAAGCTGAAAATGTACAGCGATTAGACTTAGAGCAGTCGCATGAAGATTGTCATAAATCATCGTCATTTATATGCCATGTCCTTTCAGGATATATGCGATGATGGTTCTCCACAGCTTTCTGTAGCAACTTTATACCCTTTACTCTCACTTATTATCTCTGCTTTGCCATCCATTCACACAAACTCATTATGTAAGTTATTCCCTCTATCCTTCCTTCCATTAATACGTCAAATTTCCCAGGTTCCAGAAAATTCACCCCTCTTTTTCTTGATAAACCATGCATCGTGCAAACCGGTAAATACCCTATCTATAAATTTTTTCTAATAACAAAACATTTCTCTTCTTTTTTTAGGGAACTCAGACGAACAACGAGGAAAGATTTTCGGTCGCTCTTCTACAAGTCGATGTTTTAGCTTTGAACGACACTTCCTTAGTTTTCTCCAAGTCAGTCTACGAAGCTACAGTTGTGGAAAATGCACCAGTTGGGACCAATCTCCTTACATTATCAGTCATATATACTTCGGTAAGTCTTTAATTTTATTATTTGTATAATGTGGAAAATTATGACCAAAATGATGGAGTCGAGATAGGGTCTCCTTTCGTTCCACTTTTTTTTTTTATTATTTATTCATGGGGCATAAGGAGGAAATATGATAAGATAAGTATGATGTACTTATGTAAAAACATAAGAAAGAAATTCAAAACAGAAATTATTATTATTATTATTATTATTATTATTATTATTATTATTAGGATAATAGAAAAGAATCGAAGGATTATATAAAAAAAAAAAAAAAGGACACGGGCGTGTACCGAAATTCTGACTTTAAACATTTTTCTCATCATTATTCTCTTTTGTCTATTGGCATAATAATATTTTTTCATCGGCTTTTTCATCAGCATACTTGAGCTTTCTCTGTATCTCTCTGTCTGCGTCTGTATCCTTCTCTC
>OZ010579.1:78627230-78662230 GCA_963932145.1 Acanthosepion lycidas | reverse complement strand
GTATTAGAACTAATTACAGTAAGTAAAATTATTTTTACATATACGTATGTATATTACCTTTGTTAAAATTTTTATATTTAAATATTATTTAAGTAAAATTTATGACAATTAAAGAATAAAATATAATATATATACTAAAAGAAATGCACATTATAGCTATAATGTGCATTTCTTTTAGTATATATATTATATTTTATTCTTCATATTTCTGCTACACGAGTTTCCGGTCTTGTGACCTTCTTCAGGCAAATAAAAGGAATACATTTTTGAAAGGAATAATTTTTCATAATGTTCTTTTTATATATCATTCTTCTTTTTCTATATTTGTTAATGAGCCCTGAACCCCTTTTTGGACTGTTGGCAAAAGTGAATTTCTGTTAATAAAACCATTAGGTTTGGTATGAGAGATGGTGATGATAGATGCGTTGACGAGAGATGTCTTCCTATTCTTGTGTCTGGTGGGGGGTCCTGTTGGCCTGCATATGTATATTCCCTCCCCATACATACATACCGTCTTTTAATAAGGAATCAGTATACACATACCGCTATCTTGTAGCAGAAATATGAAGAATAAAACATAATATATATCAAACAGTTATGTGTCATGCGTGATACACTCTTAGGTGATCATGCATCTTTCGTTACATGACTGGCGAGGTAGATTATTTTTCCGCAGTAGGTTGCCATTTTTCTGCGGTAGACCAGTTGCCATCCAAGGCTATAAAACCCGGTCTATCCTACTATTTACCCATAGCTGGGGGGAGAAGAAAATGATTCACAGCTTTCCCAAGAGTATTAGCACGTAAGTGAATGTAATGGATTCGAACTCGGCTCTCCTCATTTATCAAGGGGCAAGTGTAGAAATTTTATTTAGTAAAGTGTATTTATAAAGAGCACGTGAAGAAAAATAAAATAGTTTAAAATTAGAGAACGCCCTCAAGTATCCTAACAATTTACTGCGTAAGGGAAAGATAAACTATAAAAGACGTTAAGCTGTGTGATTTATCAGCCAACGAAACGAAATTGAGTTTTTATTGTTGCTGTTGATGATATTGATAATTTTTTTAGCTAGGTAGCTAGCTAGCTAGATAATTTGTGGGGTGGCCTTTCTGTGTTGTTTTTTTATGCCAACATTCCACGCATTAAGCTTTTGGTTATAAATTTCTCTTCCTACAAACAGCATGCCTCTCTCACCGGAGATGAGCCTTGATAAACATACATTTGTTCCTGGTGTTCCAGAACTTCAAGGTTGATGATATGATCCTGCCGCCGGGAGACGGGGGCATAAAACGAAGATTTAAAATTTCTTGGTGTGCTTGCAATACAGAATCTATGATTCACATCGATTGAAAAGTGAAAGCAAAATCCTTGCATTGTATAATGTCAGAGGTTTTGTGATGACTCATCACTATATATTCGGAAGCCCAAAATGACGTGTTTGTCTTGCCAATTCAAACATTAATTCCTCTGCGCAAGATATTGCTAATTGACAACGTTGATTACAAGTGCTTCAATGTGAAATTACATTCGCATTTCCACACGGATTTGCACTAAACGGAGACATTTATAGAAATTTTATTAATATCTGCCGTTGTATCCAATTAATGGGAAACATTTTATTTTTGCATTTTTGCATTTTTTTTTTGAATTTTTTGGGGCGAAGGTGGAAGTTGTCAGACATGCTCGACGGCGTTGTGAATCGATTGTTAATGTAACGAAAATATAGGTTGATATGAAAAAAAAAAGTCCTCTCACATTAACATTTCTATCTACTAAAGAAAATTGCTGAAAGTCTCGATACGATAAAATAAATATCTTCTGTATCTGCATTATGTGAGTAAAAAAATATTGACGTCCTGGGTATGACGATAAACTACGCCCGGCAGCAAGGCTTCTGATCAGGAGGTTTTAAAAAGCGTTGAACCACCTCTTAATTGCTGTTATTCCCAGATCTACCCTGATATGGGGTGGTAGCACCTGTTAGGGTTGCAAATAGTTACACCCAAAACTTGTTCAAAACAATATCAAAGTATGAAAATACATTTTTATAGTAATAGATACAGCAATACATTTTCATAGTTAAAAAAAATTATCAATAATATATTTTTGTAACAGAAATTACTAATAAAAAGTAAGGACCCCCTAGAAAATTAAATTTCGGCGTTAAATGACTCATAAGGAGTTGATATGCCGCTAAACAAACAAATGAATAATATTGAATAACTCATGGAATTTTTTCCGGAATGTCTTCACAGAAATATTTCTATTTAGAAAATACTGTCTGTGTCCCTTTACAAAAGAAGATGGCAGTGTTAGATTTAAATATGACAGATTTTCGTAAGCTGATTTAGTAAGAATCCTTAGCTATCTAACGTAAAATCCGACAGAGGCTTACTATGTAAGTTTCTTATTCCTGTTGCTTTTAGAGTTACCTCCCTTTTTTTATTTCAGTTATTCATGTCAAAGCATAGAGGTGTACACGGTTTGCTCCCTCGTTGTAAAATTGTCAATTGTTTTCTCGATGTTTTTGTTGTATATGATTTTCCTATATTGATTGATATAATTGCTCGTGATGAATTGTTTTATTTTAGAATGATTGTTGGATTGTGATAAGTTTGTTTATAATTGATTTTCTTGATTTGATTTATTTATTTATTTTGATTATAAGCAATGGGTTGCTCTAATTTGTCCGACCAAGAAAAATACTTATTCAGTTGATCGGCTTTGCGGAAGTCGGTGAGGCCGAGAACTTTTCAACATCATCCCTTTTTTTTTTTTTTTTTTTTTTTTCGTTTTTTCAATAATCGAAATTTTGTAATGAGTTGATATTGGTAATGTAAGTTGAGGTCAGTGATTAAATTCTCTCTCTCTCTCTCTCTCAATATCTATCTATCTATCTATCTATCTATCTCTTTCTATCTCCCCTTCTATATATATATATATATATATATATATATATATATATATATATATATATATATATATATATATATATACATATATTATATATGGATCGTCGTCGAATGGAATGTTCGACTTTACGATCACGACCGCGAATTGTAATGCCTTGCCTTCTGGCCAGGACTGCTTCGCGTCTGGCAACGTGAATGTTTCCCAACGTGGTGTACGAAAATTACCGCCCCAGCTGCCGACTGGCTTAACATTCACTCGCACGTCTCAAGCTCAGTGTTAGACAAGCCTCAATGCAATTCACTTTACCCCAGACCCGTTTGTTTCTTTGAAATTTTTCTTCAAAAAACACCCAAGATGTCTACCAAGAGGAAACTGTCTTCGTCTAGTCCTCAACCCGCCAAGAAGCAAAGAAAGGCCATTGGTCTCGAAAGGAAAAATGATGGTGATTAACCGGTACGAACAAAGAAAGAAAGAAAGAAAGAAAGAAAGAAAATGTAATCGCACGTCACCGGAAGTGATCACCTTCTAATGCGTCGACGACTTTGAAGGACAGAGAAAGAATTCGTAAAGCTATGAAAGATTCTGCAGCTATGTGATCGACAGCTATAGATTATAACGAGACTTAATAATTAATTACAGGCCGTCTTACGGCCAGATTAACTTACGACACGTCGATCGTAACAAATCGTGGTTGTAATTCGACGATGACCTACATATATATATATGTGTGTGTGTGTATGGGGGGTAAGGATATATATTTTATATATCAAGAACAATATTGGGGGAAAGGTTTTCCTGTGATACGTTTCGTCTTTAGAAATCCATCTGATTTAGCCCGATGAATTCCTCAAGAATAAAACACATCACAAGAAAACCTTTACGCGTTGATTGATATATATATATATATATATATATATATATATATATATATATATATATATATATATATATCAGTTGTCTTCGGGAAATCTGTGGGGTAAACGTAAGCGACAGAATGGCAAATGCAGACTTTTTCACCATGTGTGATATTAATGGTATTGAGTCCTTTCTCATGAAATCACAATTACGCTGGACAGGTCACGTGTTACGTATGCAAGACAACAGAATCCCCAAAATGCTCATGTATGGTCAACTTGACAATGGTCGTCGAAACGTGGGTCGGCTTTTGCTTAGGTACAGGGACAAGCTGAAAATTAACCTCTTAGCTGCGAATATAAATCACCCTACCTTTGAGAACACCGTAATTGATCGTAATGAATGTAAGACTACATGCTACAATGGCATCAAGAACAAGGCAACATCAAACATTATCAAGGTTCATCAAACTAGGGAAAGGAATAAAATATCTGCTGCTGTTCCAGCCATATACTCCAAGAATCCACACTCTTGCACAATCTGTGGACTTCTTTGCAAATCACTAGCAGGACTGAAATGTCACTCGCGACTCACACACAAGGTTAGATAAACAAAGTTGTCGGAACCTCATACGTCGAAACCGACGGGAGAGTTCATTATATACATCATATATATCAGCAATAGTATAAGCCATTGCTAACCTACAGCTGAACAAAAGTTTTTTGGACAACTTTTCATGACAAACGTGGCTGTGCTATTCTATACCAACAAACCCTCTCTCCATCGTCTATCTAGTATTTTCTTTTTTCGTTTGCTACCAATCAAGCAACCTTTTTCTCCACCCGTTATTTTTTCTTCTTGCTATGTGTCCTTCCGACATCTATTTTTGCTGTTTAATCCTTTATATATCTCTCATCTTTGTCAATTGCCCATTTTTTTTCTTGCTATTTCTCTTTCCATTAATATGGTGAATTTCTAAGTGTAGTTCAGCTATGACACAAGGCCAACTTGGGTGCACCCATTGAGGATCGAACTCACTTTTCAGTTGTAAATGCTCTAGCGAGACAATCTTGCTATTACACCACGTTGAAAGTACCCCTCCTCCATTGATATGTGAGCTTACCAAACATTGATTACCTAAGTGTATAGATTGTATATGTCATCATTAGATGAAAATTGTGACAAAAGGTTTGAAGTTTCATGAACCAATTCCCGAAGCCGAATCAGCTACCCCAGAAATTTATCTCTAAATTTCTCAGGAGCGGTAGTAAGTTATTGTCCTCATTTTTGTCAAATGAGTATCGCTGTTGTTCTCTCAAGTCGTCTTCAGGTGTCTGCCGATTCGGGTAACCTTCAAGGAATTTAAACCTGAAATCTTTATGTAATGTTCAGTTGCCCATCTCCGCTGTCCATCTCTAGCAATATCTAGTTTTGATTCTGATTTAGTACTGCACATTTACCGCTTGCTCTGCCTCCACTGAGTCTCAGTCTATCCTACCCGAACCAGGGATTGAACTCAGAATGAGTATGTCACCAATTTCACCAGTCAACGCTTTAATCTATTAGCCTAGGTGTTACCCAGATCGATCGACACGGTAATTACCCGGCTATTGTTACCCGAATCGGACGACACAAAAGTAACCCAACTATCAGTACCCATATTGACTGACACGTTAGTTACCCGGCAGTTGTTATCGGGATCGACTGATTACCCGCATCGACTGACACGGTAGTTACCCGGCTATTGTTACTTGGGTCGATCGACACGGTAGTTACCCGGCTATTGTTACTTGGATCAATCGACATGGTAGTTAGCCGGCTATTGTTAACCGACTCGACTGACATGGTAGTTACCCGGCTATTGTTACCCGGATCGACCTACACAGTAGTTACCGGGCTATTGTTACACGGATCGACTGACATGGTAGTTACCCGGCTATTGTTACCCGGATCGATTGACACTATAGTTAACCGGCAATTGTTATCCAGATCGATCGACATGGTAGTTACCCGGCTATTGTTACTTGGATCGATCGAAATGATAGTTACCCGGTTATTGTTACTCAGATCGACCGACACGGTAGTTACCCGGCTATTGTTACTTGGATCGATCGACATGGTAGTTAGCCGGCTATTGTTACCCGGATCGTTCGACATGGTAGTTAGCCGGCTATTGTTAGCAGGATCGATCGACATGGTAGTTAGCCGGCAATTGTTAACCAGATCGACTGACACGGTAGTTAGCCGGCTATTGTTACCCGGATCGATCGACATGGTAGTTAGCCGGCTATTGTTACCCGGATCGTTCGACATGGTAGTTAGCCGGCTATCGTTACCCAGATAGACTGACACGGTAGTTACCCAGCTATTGTTACCCGAATCGATCGATCGACATGGTAGTTACCCGGCTATTGTTTCCCGGATCGACCGACACGGTAGTTACCCTGCTATTGTTACCCAGATCGATCGACACGGTAGTTAGCCTGCAATTGTTACACGGATCGATCAACACGGTAGTTACCCGATTATTGTCACCCATATCGACTGAGAGGGTAATGCACAACGGTGCAAATAACAATATATTTTATGTAAATAAATATCCTCTGTATCCGTTAGATAAACAAAGTTGTATCCATGTATTATTAAATCATTATTATCTCCAAACAAATTTTACAATCTAAAAATATTTTCTGGCTTTATATAATGTGCAAAATCCGTAAAAACAAGATTCAACATTACTTAACATCATGTTTCCTTTTTTCATAGGAAGTTATAATCATACATTATGGCTACTTACCACCATTCACCTAAAGTATAAACGCTGACCCTAGTTGGCCTTTTCCGTGGATGCGAATGTTGCTTCATTCCCTCTGATGGTAAGGGGTCAGTTGAAATATAAGGATTGTTGATTTTTACGACATGCCAGTCCTTTTCAGATTTTTAATATCGAATTTAAATTGAATAACTATTTTGAATTCAAAGCTAAGTAACTCTTCTTAATATGGAAGACAAGAGGCAACACAATGCCTGGCTCAATTTTCTTCACATTTGGCCTTGTGCCGCACTTGTCTAAGTTTAGTAAATACTAGCTTGATCCATGCTTGAGAGTGAGTTGTTTATATTCCACACGCGCTACAGGTTGGTGTTCGAACCCAGGTACGAAAAAATAATTGGAATTCGAATGCTGATTTTTCAGTGCTAGTCAGCTATTCCTACTTGAAAAATTGCCACAATACAGCACGTCCTCAAATATCGCTCTTTAGTGTTTTACCTTACTCGACTAGCCTTCCTCAACTAGACTCACTCAAAATAGGCTTACTCAACTGGACCTGCTCATATAGGCTTACTCAACTGGACCTGCTCATATAGGATTACTCAACTGGACCTGCTCATATAGGATTACTCAACTGGACATTCATATAGCCTTACTCATCTATACGTGCGCAACTGGGCTCACTCAAATGGACTTACTCAACTACCCTTAGTCAATTATGTTTACTCAACTGGACGTACTCAACTAGATTTACTCATCTAGGCATATACATCTTGGTTAACGATTCTAGCCTGACTCAACTACCCATACTGAACTAGGTTTACTCAACTACCTTTACTCAATTAGGCTGACTCGAATGGACTTACACAACAGGACCTACTCAATTAGGCTTAATTACCTGGGGTTACTCAAATTGACTTACACAGCTAGGTTTACTCAACTCTTTAGTCTTTTGTCTTAGTCATCTAAGCTTATCCATCTAATTTTACTCAACTGGACTTACTCAACTAGGCTTATTCAACTTGACTTCCTCATCTAGAATTACTCAACTACCCTTACCCAATTAGGTTTACTCAACTGAACTTACTCAAATAGGCTTAATTATCTCGTCTTACTTAACTGGACTTACTCAACTAGGTTTACTCAACTCTTTAGTCTTTTGCCTTACTCATCTAGGCTTGCCCAACTAGGCTTACTCAGCTAGACTTACTCAACTAATCTAAATCAACTAACCGTACTCAACTAGATTTACTCAATTAGGCTTACTCATCTAGGCTAATTCATCTTGTCTTACGCTTCTAGCCTTCTTCAAGTATCCTTACTCAATTGGACTTATTCAACTACCCTTACTCAATTAGGTTTACTCAACTGGACTTACTCAACTATCTTTACACAAATAGGCTTACTCAATTAGGCTTAAACAACGTCAAATCTAATCTTAAGAATTTTAGCGGTTAAAAATAAACAGGAATTGATTTTCTCCACGCAAATCACAATAATAGATTCGTTCACTCAAGACTGTCAAGTCTTGATCGGATTTGATTCAAGTTTCAATTCCTTTTGTCTTAGAGAATCAATCAGCCACAAAATCGATACCATTCCCAGATTTTCACCTTGGAGAATCTGCTACTGTTTGGTTGGGCCCCTAATTGTTTCTCATGACCGAATCCCTGCCAAGTACATGCCAATTCATCGTCAAGGCGCTATTCTTGGGGAATTAAAAAGAACTTCCGGTTTGGTCGGGGGGTGGGAGGCACATACCGAAAGATTCCGGCGTCAAATCCCGGAAATTAAATATTGACTACCGATCATTTTCGATACGGGTCGCAACACCTGAGATGCATTCTGAACGTTGCATCGATAAGAGTTTGTATGAAGAAACAAGTAGTTACTTATTCTCTGACCTGAAGTCATGTCAAAATTCGGTAATTTGAGCAGTAATTATGGCCAGTTTCCAACAAGGAAGATGTGCGCCTATGATTACGAAGATCTCTCTCTCTCTCTCTCTCTCTCAATCTTTCTCTCTCTTTATCACTCCCTCTCTCTTTATCCCATCCCTCTTTGTCTCTCTACGAATATATATATATATATATGTGTGTGTGTGTGTGTGTACACAAACACAAATATGTGTCTGTACGTGCGTGTGTGAGTGTGCGTTGCCCTCAGGAAAGCTCATAAGGTACTGTATATTTCTAGAATTCTACACTGTCTTTGGATAATAATTCAGCTTTCGGGTGTTTCAAAATCATCATATATGGTCTTATCATAACGCAATACTTACTTATGAAGGAATCACTGATTCTTATATCGTTGCGAAAGACAAAAAGTTATCTCCCTTTGACTAACCCTTTTTAAAAAGCTAAAAACAAATATATAGATAGTCGCGTGAACTGCCCGAGAGATCTTTAGGCGGGAAAGTCAAACATCCTCTTTTGTTCCGACATGAGCAATCTGAGCGTATCGGGTTTTGGGTTATATCGATTTTCAGCGCTGTTTAGGGGTCAGTGTCCATGAGACTTCTGGATAACATTTCTAATGATAGACTCTAAGAGGGTGTCAAATTTGGTTGAAATGCGATCATTCCTTCTGTAAGCAGATTTTTTCGATTATCGATTTTTTCGATTAACGATTTTTTCGGAACCTGAGTCCGAACTCAAAAATCGACCCCCGTCATGTCCTTACGGCAGCCATTTGAAAACTTGTGATGAAAACCGCATTGAAATCGAGTGAGAAATGCAGCCTGGGCGAGGTAACAACACCCACGACAGACACACAGACAGACAACAAAAGAAATATAGATAGTAGATATATAAGATCTCTCTCTCTCTCTCATTATCAATCCCTCTCCCTTTATCCCATCTCTCTGTCTCTCTCCCTATATATATATATATATATATATATATATATATATATATATATATTGTGTGTGTGTATTTAGGCATCATTTTTTCATTTATGCATGTTTTATTAAATAATATAAACAAGTTTTGTCTATTTTATGTAAATTCTTTTCATATCGTCTGTTAAGCTTAATAACATTATCATTAAAAGAAGAAAGTAAATCACAATATTGATCCATATTAGATAGGATTAAAAAATATGGATCAATATTGTGATTTTCTTTCTTCGTTTGATGATAATGTTATTAAGCTTAACAGACGATATGAAAAGAATTTACATAAAATAGACGAAAGTTATCTATATTATTTAATGAAACATGCATCAATATATATGTGTGTGTGTGCGTGCATGTGTGCGTGTGTACGTGTGTGTGCGTGCGTTGCCCTCGAGAACCTCGTATGGTTCTGTATATTTCTAGAATTCTACGCTGTTTTTGGATAATAAAATCATCACACTTGGCCTTATTTACTTATGATTGAATCACTGATTCTTATATTTTTAATCAAAATGTTTTAGATCTTATATATATATATATATATATATATATATATATATATATATATATATATATACATATATATACATATACACATATATATATATATATATATATATATATATATATATATATATATATATATATATATATATATATATATTATAAATAATATGTAAATGACTAATTTGTATAGCTAAGGCATAGACTATCTAAATGCCCAAGCAGTAAGGTTATACTAGCTCACGGTATGCAAGTATCGCGTGATGACCAGCAGAGGTATTCGTTCCTATAGTAGTTCAGGCAATAACGAATCATCCATCCAGGCAGTAACATTTCTTCAGGAGGGGGATAGGTTTATTGCCAGCGCCTGAGTAGTACCCCAAATGGGAAAATGCCGATGGGGTTCTTGAGAATTCTTCAGCGTCATTGCCGTTGAACCTACTTTAAACTGATCTTTTGACACATTCGATAACGACGTGGGCGCACTGAAAAATCAAGCTCTCGCTACTGTTTCCCTGAAAGCTATAATCTCCAACTATTCAAATGCAATGTCAATCGACACCTCCAGTTACCTTGATCTACCCACTATCCTTCGCCTCATCCTTTCTTCTATCACTCCTATCTGCTCTCGCTCCAAATCTTCTGCAACCCCATGCATCCTAGTGGCTTCACGCCTTGCTCGGGGCGTAATGCTTAAAAAAAAAAAAAAAAAAAATGATAAAATACAACGGAAATTCTACTTCATAACAATATACAGGTGAATACCGGAGAATACGTTTGACGGAACATTACAAGATATTAGGTTGGTGCAAAAATAATGACGTAATAATGTCGTTTTTTGACGTTAAAAAATGCGTCAAAAAACGACATTATTACGTCATTATTTTTGCACCAACCTAATACAATGATAAGGATAAGTATACTGGATCAGTTTTTACGTAAATGGAACTTAAGGGCTTCCATAACAAATAACAGGAAATCTCCCTAATTGTTCAACTCTTCTCCCTATGATAGCTTATTTAGTAAAACTGATTCTTTCTTTTTCTTTACCACTTTTTTTTTTTTGTTTTTTTGTTCGCAAGACTCTTCTTTGTTCCAATTACTTCAATAATGAGCATTATTTTCGCATTTTTTTTTTTTTTTTTTTTCCAGATATTTATCCATTTTTCTCCTTTCTTTCAGTCTTCACTCTTTGGGGTCTGCCTGAACGGTGACGGTCATAATCTGACAGATTTTTTTTTCCTTTATTTCTGAGGACAAGACGTAGTCTTCCTTTGTTCTTGTTTGTTCTTTTAATTGTTATATTTTATGTATTGCCCGCGCTGGTTTTAATATTTCTGCGGCATTTTCTACATTTCAGGATTTGCAAAGAGGTTGTCTAGCTAAATGCTACCAATGCACAGAGGTATGAAAAAAAAAACGAAAAATAAAATAATAGATACGAGCAAGACAAAAAAAAAAAAAGCAAGATGCACGAATTCACAATTATTGCGATCCACGTGACCTCTACGTCAAAGGTCACTTTGCTTGCTAATTTGGATATTTTTGTTTGTTTGCTTTTGTTTTCTGCTTTTTGTTTTTTTTTTGCTTTTTGTTCTTTGCGTTTGTTTTATTTATTTATTTTTATTTTTCTGCTTGAGTTTTCTTTTGTTGTGTTTTTGTTATTCCTTCTAACCGATTTAAAAATTTTTTCTCTATCTCCTAATTCATGCCGGAATCTTCAACAAGAGAAACTATTATTATAATATGCTTTATTATTCGGGCCAGCATGCATATTTTCGTTGTTATACTCACAAATTTTTGATCGTTTTACCCTCCGGCCTTCTTTGTGTGTCTTTAAACATATTCGGTCACCTTCTTGGAACAGGTACGTTCTCATCGCCTGTTTCCTATTCCTTCCCCGTCTTTTGAACAAGGGTAGAGTTTTATCGCTTCTTTCCTGTTTAGGATTAGGTTTCCGGCTCTTTCCTCTAAAGTTTTCTCATTTTCTTTCATTCCTAGTAATCCCTTCCGTCTTAGTGGCATTATTGCCTTCCTTAAAGGGAACAAAAAAAACTCTTTATTCAACCCACGGGGATCTATTATTGCTTGTCTTGCTAGAACTGATTACGACTGAATAGTGAGTTTGATCCTCACTGGGTGCCCCATACTTTCGGCCTTGTGCCACATCTAAGCTACGCTTGGAAAATCACTACTTGCAGCTGTGTTTCCATGTTTTCTATCATCTCAGAAAACGGAATCGGAAAACCGCTTTCGAATTCCGATGGGGTCTTTCTCTTTCCCTACAAATGCTTTTGTAGAAGTATGAATTTAAGAAGTTATCCCTTGTTCTATTCTGACGCAAGTCTTCTTGATTAAAAAAAAAAAAAAGTGCATGTATATCGGAAAGGAGATTGAAATCGCTAAGTATTAGGTTGGTGCAAAAATAATGACGTAATAATGTCGTTTTTGACGTTAAAAAATACGTCAAAAAACGACATTATTACGTCATTATTTTTGCACCAACCTAATAACTGCCTTTTTTTTTTCTATTGAAATTCTATGATGGACAAGATTTTAATCCATGACAGACTCGATCTGGGTATGACAACACACTACATCCGGCAGCAAGGCTCCCCTTCCAAACAATAACCATCTCCCAACTTCCTCATACGCCAGCAACTTTTCGCTGTGCAGGTACGCTAAAATTAAATATGCTTTCGTCTATATTTAATCTGTTTAGTATTGTGTTTATCTTCTTTTTGTTTGTTTGTTTGTTTGTGTGTGTGTGTGTGTGTGTGTGTGTGTGTGTGTGTGTGTGTGTGTGTGTGTGTGTGTGTGTTAGATTCGTGTTAGATTTTATTGGCCTTGTGTTTGAACTTGTGCAGAAAGACATAAAACTTGTATAAGTTTGAATAAAGCAATCATCCGGGTTCCAGAAACTAATTAATTCATTTTACATTAATCCCTATGGGGGAAATAGTTTCAGTTCACGAACAGCGTTCTGGAACGAATTAAATTCGTGAAATTCTTTCTCCCTCTACTTCCACCCCTCTCTCGCTTTCTCTACCTTCCCCTCTCTCCATCTCGCTCTCTCACTGTCTTCCTAATCATTTCTGGTATTCGTTCCTAAGGATATATCGGTGGTGTAATGGATAACGGCTCGCATTGGGTAATCGGAGAGCTGAGTTCGAATTCCAATCGGGTTCGTTATATTCTCTTACGCGCAAGTACCCTTGGAAAAAGTATGAATCCATCTCAACCCCAAGCTATGGGTTAAATAGTAGGATTTCTATCTGGAAAAATCTTTGTTATTCTCAGAATATTGTTAATGCGATATTCACTCGCATAGAAAAAGAATTATTCTTACAATACAAAATCTTTCGATGAAGGATTGATAAACCGTAAAAAACAAATCACTCATATTTCCTAGTTCTCCATGCTTTTTACTTCTTTATTTTTGTCTTTTTTATTCACGATTTTATTTATTTTTTGTTGATTCTTTTTCCCCCTCTAAATATCTTCATTCACTCGACTTTATTACTGACACTGACTATGCCTAGCTTAGTACGGCTTAGTACGACACGTGTTCAACTAGGAAGAACTTTTAGTAGGAAGGCTGCTTCATGTTAATCTTCTAAGTGGGCAAGACCAGCTTGCCTTGATAATCAGCATTCGAATCCCTGGATTTAGTTGATCTCGAACACCGGCTGGTCGAAAAAAACGCTATTACCTCAGCTACGAAGCAAATCTTTCCACCTATGTTGTTCCCTAACTCCGTTATCGATATTTATTAAGACCTGGTTGATAGAGTAGAATACAAAATATAGTAAAGATGGAGATGGTCTGATGTGCCAACCTTAAAATTAAGGAAATTAGGAGCAGATAGGATCGCTCATCTTCCTGTTCAAACTCCTATCCGATCTTTTGAACAGGAGTAGAAGTGTTTCCTGTTTAGGATTGGGTTTCCGGTTCCTTCTAAAGCGTTTTCCTTCTCTTTCAATTCCGGTAGCCCCTTGCTTGAAGTAGTACCACTTACTCTGTAACCCACTACCTCGAGTGGTTCTCGTTCCTTGTACAGGATTAACAACATTGTAAAAAAAAAAAAGAGAAACTTGACTATTTGGAAAATCAACACTGACCCCTTTAACCCTTGGGAAATACAAAACAGTCATTGCAAGGGTATCTTTCATCTCTTCTTATTTTAAATCTGTTCGTCACCTTTGACTTTCTAAATAAGTTTTTATTACTGCTTGGACACCTGCAGGTAAGCGATAGTCACCCAGGCCTGATTATGGCCTTCTTTCAGACTAAGTGTCTAGTTTGAAAATTTTACGCATTTCACACCAAGACCAATAGCGTCCTGGGTAAGACGATAAACTACATCCAACAGCAAGCTTCTGATCAGGAGGTTTTGAGGAGCATGGAACCACGTCTTAATTGCTCGAGTTCTCAGGACCACCCTGACCCACGGTGATAGCACCTGTTAGGGTCCCGGCTATGGGCAAATAAAGGGTGTTTCATTAAGACGGATTATATATAAGGGTGTTTCATTAAGACGGATCGAAGTCAGCAATAAATTAATCAGTGTTATTGGTAAAAAATTATTTATTTCTATATTGGATCATGTTATTTAAGTCATTGCAATTATGTATGAAAAATAATATCGCCGAAATGTCTGCCAAATTTTAAAGAAAAAGAAAAAAATTATTAGGCGCTTAAACTTAATTCACAATTAAAATCGGTCCAAGTTATTGGAACACCCTTTGGTTATCCCCCTAACTGGGGATCAAAACACTATGAAAGTTTAAAAATAGGTTTTAATACTATTAATGTATTTTTGTAAAATTATTACCAGCAATGAATTTTTGAAGAAAAATAATTTCAGTGTAACCCGGATATAAGAGAAACCCGGATATAAGAGAGATTTTTATCTGGTCCCAAATTAGAGCCTGTGTTAAAGTGTACAAATTAGACCAAACCCGGATATAAGAGAAATTCGGATATAAGAGACTTCTCTGGTCCCGACAACTCTCTTATATCCGGGTTACACTGTATTACCAGCAATACATTTATTAAAGAAAAAATATTAGCAGCAATAAAAAAAAATCTTGTTAGCATTAAATAACGCAATGAGGTTGATAAGCCGTAAAATAAACTAAACCAAAACCAAGGCCAATAAAGGCTGTTCGAGACCAAGAAGAGGCCAACCGTCCGAATGCTAATTTTTAAAACAAAGAAATCATCCTCACTTAGAAGGTTGGTACGACACTGTCCTTGTACACCATTTTTTCACTATTTTACACTATGCTGTACTAAGTTTAATTTAGTATGGAACAATTTGGTCCATAAATTTCTTTTCAATATTAAGTAATTGAATGACAAAGTGAAAAAATTATTTACACCATTTATATTCAGACTATTGTCCTCATCTTTGTTGTTGTTATCTCAAAGTTTTGGCCGTTGTGCCCCCCGACCTTACTTAGATGCATATTGATCTGGGTAACCTACAAGGAATTCTGAACTGAACCCTTTACTTAATCTACCGGTGTAGAGTGTTCTCCTTCCACTGCTCATGTCTAAGGATATCTTTAGTACTTCTCAGTTATTTTTCGCCCTTTTCCACTGAGTCCAAGTACACACTACCCGACCCAGGGATTGATCTCACAACCACTATGTCACCAAATTCACAAACCAAAGATTTAATCCAGTAGATTATTGTCACGTAGATGAAATAAAAAGTTCAGTTCAGAATTCCCTGTAAGGTTACCCAGATCGGTATACACCAGAAGAAGGCCGGAGGTCACAACGGCCGAAACGTTGTGATAAAAGCAACAAAGATGAGGACAATAGTTCGAATATAAATAGTGTAAATAATGATAACTCCTCATCCCAGAAATTCAGACAGAAATGAAAAAAATATGTATAATGCGTTAGGTCCTTTAGAAGGATTTCCTCGAACAAAAGTAATGGTTTTATTGATGGAATTATATATATATATCTGTCTATATTTCTGCAATGAGGTACTTCCATATTTTACCTTATTTACATTGTTCGGACTGTTGTCCTCATCTTTATTGCCGTTGTACGCTCCGGCCTTCTTCAGGTGATTGGAGTTTGGAACTGAACCCTTTATTTCGTCCGCCGGCCTAGATTGTTCTAGTTCCACGATATAACCGAGACATCCGGAAGAGGCATGGCACGTGGAACTAGAACAAATGGACGAAATAAAGGTTTCAGGTCGAAATTCCAGTCACCTGAAGAAGGCCGGAGCGTACAACGGCTGAAGCGTCGTGATATGACAACAAAGATGAGGACAACAGTCCGAACAATGTAAATAATGGGAATTATATATGTTTAGGTGTTTTAAATTTGATGAAATATTTTTGGAAACGCGTTTCGTCCTCTTGAAGTAGTTCATCGTATAGATTAATGCAATGCACTTCTAATATGTAAGTCGAAACGCGTTATATAGATTTTTTAACACTGTCATTCATTTATTTAATTTAGTATATACACTAATTTCTGCTGCAGTTGGGCTCTTCGCCGTGGAATTGTAAGTAGTGAGCTTGTCTAGTAAACCATAGTAGCGAGTTCGATACCCACTGGATGGCGAACACTTGCGTCAATCTCGTCTTAGCAAATCTTTCATTATCGTTTCCTCACCTTGCTTATCACCTCCCCACCCCGTTATCTTCACAGCTTTTGTTTGACACTCTGAATCTTTGGTTTTGCTCACATTTACGATCTTGTACATTTTCTTTGTTGTCCGCATTCATTTTTTTTCCCTTCATTTTGTTATTTTGACATCTACTCTTCAATTTTTTTTTTTTTTTTTTTTTTTTTTAAATTTTGTGTTCAGTTCGAATTGTGTCTGATTTCTTCAGCTTTTAAACGTTGCTTCATTAGAATAATGAAAACACGAACACCGAATCACGTCACTGGAACGGCTTCTTGAAAATGGCAACTTACCTCTCACATTGATATGAGAAAACATTATTTCTCAGCCGAGCTGTCAATCTTAATTATATGTGTTTATATCATTATTTTCCCAGGATTTTCTGAAATGTTTTATTTACGTATAAGCTGTATAATGTAGCCATACATATAGTGTATTTAGGCACCAAGAATCCATTTAAACAAGTTTTATAAAATTCAAGTGACAAAGTCTATCTGTTGAATATTTATTGTATTTTCCAAATTTCTAATACGGTGTATGTAGGGAGGAAATTGTTTCTCCGAAGTTCAAGTTTGGTTTTGTTTTTGTTTTTTGTTTTGTTATGTCTTTGGGGTGTTGAGGGGCAGTGCAGGTAGTTTCGACTGTCTCAGTCATTATCAAGAACTGGGTGTTGTCAGTGTGGTGTTAACTGTCAGTATAAGGCAAATACAAGGAAATAATTGAAAAATACTATACGGGACTCGCGATAAAGACAAGCGCAAGATTCTATTGTTTAAAAGATATAGACACATGTGGCTATGGACATTTGGTACTATTCCTTTCACGGGCATTATAGGTACATTGAGGCAGATAGGAATATACCGCGAGATTGATAGATAAAAGACACTCATTAAGATAGATAGATAGATAGATAGATAGATAGATAGATAGATAGATAGATAGATAGATTACACACATTGAGCAAGGATTATACTGCGAGATTGATAGATAAAAGGCAAACATTAAGGTAGGTAGTGATATACTTAGGAAAGATAGATAGATAGATAGATAGATAGATAGATAGATAGATAGATAGATAGATAGATCATTCCTTTCATGGGCATTTATAGATAGGAAGTTGTATAGGGAATGCACTAGCTTTTCCAGTTTCCTTTTGTTTTCTGGTTTCTTTTTTGTGTTAAGACTAGTTTATTTAGTAATGACTTTCAGCTTACCTATGGACTTAAGATCAATTCAGGCGTGAAATTGACTGTCAATATACAGTGTTGATTCATATGCCCACACAATACCTATAAACGGTCTATCTTCGATATTATGTACTCTTCCCCCATAAATATCGGAAACTTTAAACCACACGCTCACACACGAACACAAAGAATATAGAAAACTTACGTCAGTATAAATCGAAAAAATATAAGCAGTAAATTGCTGATACCCACTGAAGGATAGACGGACAAGTCCGTCTTCGAAACTCTGGAGTCGAGATGCTGATAGTAACATCAATCAGCCGACAAACTTTTACTTATCTTAATCAGAATGAGATAGATAGATAGATAACACACATTGAGCTAGATAGGAATATACTGCGGGATTAATAGATAAAAGACACACATTAAGATAGATAGATAGATAGATAGATAGATAGATAGATAGATAGATAGATAGATAGATAGATAGATAGATAGAAGAACGGGAGATAAGTGGTGATGAAATCAAAAGAAAATGTCCAGAACGAAGATAGAAAGAAGTAAAGAAAGAAACAAACAAACAAATGAACAGATGTGTATGTATGTATCTACATCCATATATATATATATATATATATATATATATATATATATATATATATATATATATATATTTAAATTAAAAAGTGCAATTAAAATTTATGAATTCATGAATCATTCATACAAATAACAAATATAGAGGTTAATGATTTAAATGGCAAGAATACATCATCGCAAACAATATAAATAAGATGCATCAACCCCGAACCTGTATATGAAAGATATGATCCCCGTTTATAAATTCCAGTTGCATAAGGTCTTTTTAATTTTTTTGCAAGCTTTTGTCTGTTCCTACAGACATCCTCAGGTATGGAAGTAGATTTTGTTCTTGTTTTTACTTCTCAGTAATAAGAGGACAACGAAAATAAAGATGTAATCCGAAAAAATGCTATGAGAAATGTGTTATTGTTTTGGAACGCTCAGTTTGAATTTAAATTTTAAGTTTGTGCTTTTTTGTACAAATATAAATCATTAACCTCTATATTTGTTTTTTGTATGAATGATTCATGAATTTATAAATTATATTTGCACCTTTTAATTGAAATTAAAATAACTGATCCAACGTGCAACTTTCGGATAATAAGTGTGACATTACTGTAATTATTGAACAATATAGTTCATTCCATATTGACGGAAAATCTACCAGTAAAAAAGAATTCTCTTATTGCTATATTTTATAAACGGGGATCATATCATTCATATACAGGTTCGGGGTTGGTGCATCTTATTTATATTGTTTGCAATGATGTATTCTCGCCAGTTAAATCATTGACCTCTCTATTTTTTTTTTGTATGAATGATTCATGAATTTATATATATATATATATATATATATATATATATATATATATATATATATCTTGATATATGAAACAATTTTTTTTTGTTCATGTTATGGGTGTGTGTCAATGCTTATATTAGGTTGGTGCAAAAATAATGTCGTTTTCTCACATAGTAACATATGTGAGAAAATGACATTATTTTTGCACCAACCTAATATGTAAGTGTAAACATATATACAGGCATATCTACAGATGCCTATGCATTCACATACACACGTGTTTGTGTGCGGGTGTAATCTGATAAGTGCAACATTGGCAGTTTACTTTGTCTTATGTGTCGCATCCCTTCAGGGTGTGAGCGATCATAGCCCTCCATCATTTCTCTTTTGTTGCTTAAGTTTTCAACTTTCGATTCTCTACCCTTTTTCTCTTTCCTGCCATCCATTCTCACATACCCGTTAAGTTTTCTACAATCTGTTTTCCTCGAATTCTCTTGTCTTCATTATATCCTGTGAGTGTTTAATTCTCCAACACTTCTTTCCTCATAATGTCTTTCCGAAATGTCAACGCTCTCTTTCCGATGGTACGCATGTAAATTTTCTAGTGTACCACGCTACCCTCTTAAGCGTGCCGCGAAAATACTGTCACAGCATACATATGCCGAGGCACGGTGGGGTAGTGGATAGCGGCTCTGACTGAGAAATCAGAGGGTCAGGTTCGAATTCCAGTCGGAGCCATTATATTCACTTACGTGCTAATACCCTTGGGAAAGGTATGAATCCTCTTCTCCTTCACTCAGCTATGGGTAAATAGCAGGCCAGACTGATTTCTATAACCTTGGGTAGCAACCTGTCTCTTAAACCGGTTGCCACCCAATTCAAAACCGGCCTAGAGGAGGTTGGTCTCCGTCAGGCTATGTTGCCCTAAAAATAGCACCTTTACCGTGGCTGCAGTACACATGGTGCTCCTACGGGTCACGAGGTGAAAATATATATATATATATATATATATATATATATATATATATATATGGAAGTAGTAATAGTTTAATGTTAATATCTGAATAAATGAATAAGTATTAAACTTTTTTTTTAAGTAATTCTTTTCATTATTTTTCGATTATGTTATTTTAAGTAATTTGTTTTAATATTCATTTTTTAAAAAGCATATTTTTAAGGGCTCAAAGTATTCAACGGTAGCCATTGGATTTCAATACAAAATGGATATTCCACATTAGCTAAGAAAGCTTTATCAATTTTATTGCAATTTTCCACTTCTACAAATTAGGCCTCTCAACCCTAAATAAGGTCAAAAATAAAAAGTGATAAACACTATGCTCAACTGAAGAAGAAATGAGGGTCTGCTTGTCGCACATTCAACCAAACATTGAAGAAATTGTGAAAAAACACCAGACACATGTTTCACACTGAATAAGCTGCACAAATTGTTGAATAGAAACATTGAAATAAAGTAAGTTCATATTTGGATGTGTTTTTTTTAAGCTCTATCTATAAAAGGCAGGATGTGTGTGTGTGTGTGTGTGTGTGTGTGTGTGTGTGTGTGTGTGTGTGTGTGTGTGTGTGTAACGAGTGCACGGCCGCAATTTTCGACGGATTTGCACCAAAATTTACATGCACATGCTCCAAGTTAGCGGGAAGGCCAAGACCGATTTTGCATTTCCCAACTCCCATCGATAGTGGAAATAATCGATTTTTTCATGCTTCTACGGCAGTTTTCATGTAGTTTGCGGACATTTTCTACTGGCCAGAGTGAGAGCCTATAGCTGGCTGCCACGAATAGGTAGGAAGTTTCTTTTGGCCAGTGTAAGAGCCAACGGCTGACTGACATGAATGTTAACTAGCATGCTAGCATGCAAAAAAATTCGATAGCTGCATTCGTCACATGTGGGAAAAATTTAAATCTGCATGGCACTTTACTCCAATTGGCTCATTCGCTTGGTTAAACTCAACGTTGATTCTGATTCCGCAGAACTGGGTTGGGTGTGAAAAAGTATTTGTTGTTAACATTCTTTTTTTCATTCGGTTTTTTCCAATTACGAGCCCTTTTTTAAAGCTGATCGTTTTGTGTTCATTTTGTTTAGTCCTTTTTTCGTAACAGATTTAATGTTTAGTATAGAGGTTAGAAAAAATTCTCAGTGTGAGATAGGCAAGAAGTAAAGCATGTAGCAACATCAGCACGGAAAAGGGCACTCCTTTAAAGGCAAGGAAGGGCAAAAAAATTTTAAGTCAAGTGATAGCGATTGCTGTATGAGTCGTCCGATTTTTGAATCAAGCACGGGCAACGCCGGGCCATGCTGCTAGTCTGTTATATAAGAATAAAGTGTCACGACCGACACTTTAGTTTGAACACAAATCGCCAGTGAGAAAACACAGATGACCCCATTTTTTAATTAAGTAGACCACGTGACAACAGATGGAACGCATAAGTAGGAAGTCGCGTGACGTGTAAATGAACTACACTTCTATTCTATCATCTGTTACTATACGTAGCGCTATTCTCTACTCTATTCACTATACTATTTCATTATTTGGATCACTATTCGGTGCTTACTATTCAAGCTAGTATTATCGAGCAAGTACTATTAGTGCTAGCGTTATTCGAAGGCGTCTGACACCAGTATTGATCAACGGTGTTACTATATTTGTATCTGTGATTACAAAGTCTCTACTACAACGAGCATTACGAAAGTGTCAACGAGTATTCGTTGGCATCACCAAAAATCTATGATTTTATTTCATAACAATTAAATCTATATGCTTTAAACATTTTGGTATGTGTGCTGTTATATTTTCATTTACTCATAGGTGTGCCGTTGCTTAAAAACGTTGAGAAAACTGCTTTAGAGATTGTTGCAAGATGCCTTATTGATTGATTCGGTTTTTACGGTTATTTAAAGCCATTTTCGAATAAGTGAAAATAATGAACCAAGCTGGAATTGGAACTCAGCTCTTCGATTAAAAACTCCGAGATAGCATCTATTACACCACCCACACATCTAAGCTATATGTCTGTTCACTATCTATTTCGACATACATACATAGATAGATAGATAGATAGATAGATAGATAGGAACTCGTGACAGACTTGATGCATTCCCAAGTGTTACCCATCTGGGTACTGACCAGGCTCGACGTTGCTTAAATTGCAAGGTTTCAAGGTGATGTGACTGTAAGGCCTAAAACATGTTAAATAAAGAGGATAATGTTTGTGTATATAAAATAAAGAAAGAAAATAAAACCAATTCTTTAAAGATATTCCTTTGTCAATTAGTTAAAAAGAATATTTCTATTGCAGAATAGGTTCGTTTCACGAATCTTTCTTAACACTGACCGAACTACCAGAAACGGATTTACATGCCACTACAGCACACAGAGGAACTCGTGACAGACTTTGATGTCTATCTTTGATAAGCCATTCCCAGGACTAATCCTCGTTCGTCGTAAATGTCCAATCCTTACAAACGGCCTCAGCTCAGACTGTTGCAACCGGACACCATAATACATAACCCAAAGCCAGAAATGGCCCTCACAAAGCAGCTTATAAGACCCTTTTTCCATTTTCCTCATTGTTCGTGTCTGTGATTCATGGGACAGAGAAAAGCTTTACTGGCAAAAGTGGACATCAGTTTGCCGAGTACCATTACTGTCAAGACCGTTGCATATGAATGGCCAAAGATATATCACGTGGAATTGATACGAAGAAAATGCGACGGCCTAATTGGAGTAACACAAAAAATACGTCTGCACCAATACACAACCATTAGGAATGTAGATAGATAGATAGATAGATAGATAGATAGATAGATAGATAGATAAAGAACAGACTGGGATAGATAGATAGATAGATAGATAGATAGATAGATAGATAGATAGATAGATAGATATGAAAAGAACGAAATAGTGAACAGACATAGATAGAGAGAGAGAGAGAGATAGGAAAAAATCGAAAGAGATAGCAAACAGACATATAGTGAAAGATATGAAAAGATCGAAATAGATAGATAGATAGATATGAAAAGACATAGATAGATAGATAGATAGATAGATAGATAGATAGATAGATAGATAGATAGATAGATAGATAGATAAAAAAGGATCGAAATAGTGAACAGACATGGAGAGAGAGAGGAAATAATCGAAATAGTGAATAGACATATAGTGATAGACATGAAAAGATCGAAATAGATAATGAATATAGATAGATAGATAGATAGATAGATAGATAGATATGAAAGGAGTGAACAGACATAGATAGATAGATAGATAGATAGATAGATAGATAGATAGATACGAACAGAATGACATAAATATGGATAATATATAAATTTGGGATTAATAGATATAAAAATCTTTTTACATTATTCGGACTATTGTCCTCATCTTCGTCGCCATGTTTATCACAACATTTCGGCCGTTGTACACTCCGGTCTTCTTCAGGTGGTTAGAATGTCGAACTGGACCCTTTATTTCACTCGCTGGGGTAGACTGTTCTAGTTACACGTGCCATGTCTAATGGAAATCAGTTATCTCCTGTTAATTCCCCTCTCCAAGTTCTCCACCGCCTTAACCAAGTATTGAACTCACACTCTTTGGGCTCTGTCACTGGATCTAACTAACGCCTTTACCCACTGTGCCATGTGTCCTGTGTCCTTGTACTCTTTACGTACTTTTTCGCACTAATAAATCTATCATGTACCTCTCTCTTTCCTAATAAACCTATTTCTTTATTTCTATTCTCTTTTTTCTACCGTTGTACGCTCCGGCCTTCTTCAGGTGTTTAGAATTTCGAACCAAACTCTTTATTTCGTCCACTGGGGTAGATTGTACTAGTTCCTCGTGCTAGGCCTCTACCGGATATATCAATATCAGTTATCTCCCTTTAATCTCTACTCTCCAAGCCTTTTATTACCTCTACTGCAGCTTGGTATTGAACTCACATTCAACCAACGCTTTTATACACTGACCTTGAGGACGTCGGTGTATGAATTTGGGGGACTTATAAACCTAATGTTTCAGTAACCATTTTTACCAGAGCGCTTATTACAATTTAATGTTACTGTTGCTTTTATCTAGCATTCTGTATATTATATTCATGTCTTAATATTATATTATATTATATTCATGTTTATGTTTGGCCGGGTAAGGAGAATTTTGTGGCCAGGCATATGTGCTGATTCCTTAAGTTTTCGTATTTTCCAGTGATGCTCTTTGTTATTTCACCCCTTTTTTTCTCTTTTTCTTTCTTTTTCTTTCTGGATATCTTATTTTCTTTCGTTCTTCCTCTCTTTTTCATTCTCTATCTCTTTGTTATCTCTTTCTTTCTCTCTCTCTCTCTCTCTCTTTCTTTCTTTCTTTCTTTCTTTGTTATCCCTGTCTTTATCATATGCATTAACCTTCTTTCCATTCCTTTTCTCTTTCTATTGCTTTCAATTCATGGTATTTTCCCTTTTTTTTTTTTGGCTATCCGTCTTTCAAAAACTCAACTTCTATTTATCTATCTCTCTCTCTCTCTCTCTCACAGACACACACACATACACACACACAGATTTCCCTCCATTACTTTTGTACTCCAACTCGTCCTGCTTTTATCACTCCTTGTCTCTGCTAAACTCCCTTTATACTGTCCTCATGACTCATACGATTGTCAGACCGTAAAAGATAATAGATGCGTCTTACTTGTACGGCTCAACGGAGTTTGTCTGCGGATCAAGACCAAACCCAGATGAGCCTTTGTAACCACAGCCACGATCAAATCAGAATGGTAACGACAGTCTACCAAAGCCGACGGATCAACGCTGATAATATAAAATGTAATTCTTCCTTTTCTCTTTCAAGTTCGTACGTTATTTGTTCCGTCTTCTGTTTACCCTTTACTTTTCCCTTCTCTCACCCCCTCTCTCTTTATTTCTTTTTCTTCTTCTCTTCTCAATGTCCCTTTTTTCAGTGTCTCTTCTTTTCATCACAGATCAGTTTCTTCTCTAATCATTTCTTCGTTTCATATTTCCATTCCTTTCCTTTTTTTTTTTTTTTGTTCTGATGATCTCCCCTTCTCCTCTTCTTTCATTCTTATTTACCGTCTTTTTTCTCTAATTTAATCTTTCTTCTATTCTTCCTCTGTTTTTCCTCTCTTTTTGTCTACCACTTGTCTTCAGAACAATTTCTGATGTGATGTATTTGCATGTGACAGATTACCAGATTCAAATATCCGATGAAGAATCGAAAAGACTAGCAGCATAGCCCGGCGTTGCCGGTGCTTGATTCAAAAATCGTACGACTCATACAGCAATCGCTATCACTTGACTTAAAATATTTTTGATCTTCTTTGCCTTTACAGGAGTGCCTTTTGCCGTGCTGATGTTGCTACATGTCTTACTACTTGCCTATCTCACACTGAGAATTTTTTCTAAGCTCTATAAATCTGTTACGAAAAAAGAACTAAACAAAATGAACACAAAACGATCAGCTTAAAAAAAAGGACTCGTAACTGGAAAAACCGAATGAAAAAAACAATTACTTTTTCACAACCAACCAAGTTCTGCGGAATCAGAATCAACGTTGAGTTTAAGCAAGCGAATGAGCCAGTTGGAGTAAAGTGCTATGCAGATTTAAATTTTTCCCACTCGTGACGAATGCTGCTAGTTAACATTCGTGTCAGTCATCTGTTGGTTCTCACTCTGGCCAGTACAAAATGGCGGCAAACTATTAGGTTGGTGCAAAAATAATGACGTAATAATGTCGTTTTTTGACGTAACGTCAAAAAACGACATTATTACGTCATTATTTTTGAACCAACCTAATACATGAAAACTGCCATAGAAGCATGAAAAAATCGATTATTTCCACTATCGATGGGAGTTGGGAAATGCAAAGTCGGTCTTGGCCTTTTCGCTAACTTGGAGCATGTGCATATAACTTTTGGTACAAATCCGTCGAAAATTGCGGCCGTGCATTCGTTACACACACACACACACACGCACATCCTGCTGTAGTAAGCAATGGCATGTTTGGGCGTTTCGGTTCTCAAGTCTCTCTTGTTATATCGATTACGACTAAGTAATAGGTTCGATCCTTACTGATTGCAACGTGTGTGGTTAGTATTTTTTTTTTTTTTTTTGTTAATTTGTTTGAGTTGATGTGTAAATAATTTTTCTCCCGTACTTTTTTTTTTTTCGTTTCGTTAACCGTTATTTCTAACGCGATTAGGATTGTGAGGGTTTCGAATACGACTCGAAGTTTTATTTGGTTTTGTAAATATGTTATAACAATTTACATCATCTGTAGTGAAAGTTTTAAGGAGTTATTCTTTCATAGACTTAAACAAAAATTGTACATATGGGACTACTTTGTTCTTCATTGCGCTATTTTGGTGTCTGTGGTAAGGCTGGTCAGGGTAAAGTGGGTGTTTTGGTGAAAGGGATAACATTCGAGCGGATGGGTCAGTGAGTACTGTAGCTGTTAACCATAAAAACACTAAAAACCTACCTTGCTCTTCACCCATATCAGAGCAAGTCCTCTATTTGCACAATTCGTATAATCAATATTAGTAATCAAGGACCACGTTCGTAAATGTATTAATCAACTCATGAATAGCACTGAATACAGTTTAATACACTATAGCACTTTCTTTCTTTCTTTCTCTCTCTCTCTCTCTCTCTTTCTCTCTATCTATCTATCTATCTATCTATCTCTGTCTCTACTTGTCTATTTACTTATCTATGTATCTATCGATATATATATGTATATATATATATATATATATATGTATATATATATGTATATATATGTATATATACATATATATATATATATGTATATATATATGTATATATATGTATATATATATATATATGTATATATATGTATATATATATATGTATATGTATATATATATATATATGTATATGTATATATATATATGTATATATATGTATATGTATATAAACATATATATATATACGTATATATATGTATATATATATATATCTATGTATATATATATGTATGTATATATATATGTATATTTATATATATATGTATGTATATATATATATATATATGTATGTGTGTGTGTGTGCGTATTCTCAGATAGAATGTATCTGTAGAGGAGACAAAATTACTAAAAAGGGACAAGAGGGAACCTATTCTTAGTCGACGCGTTTCCTCCTCTGAGGGACTTTATCCGAGCAATGTAGGATTTATTTAACTGCACGTGTTTATGTACAAAGGCGAGGGACTCATTGGTTTATCGAGGGTTTTAAATTTGAGAACTTTCATTGGGTGGCTGAAAGGTCAGTCAAACCATATAAAGGACACAAAGTTTCATAATTCAAAATATGGCAAAAAGTAAAGTGAGTGACTAATAGTCAAGCCATTTTGCTTTTTTTTAAGAATACTGTTTAAATTTTTCCCTCTTGTCTTTCCTTATTCATTTATATATATATATATATAGAGAGAGAGAGATAGATAGATAGATAGATAGATAGATAGATAGATAGATAGATAGATAGATAGATAGATAGATAGATAGATTACACACATTGAGCTAGATAGGAATATACTGCGGGATTAATAGATAAAAGACACACATTAAGATAGATAGATAGATAGATAGATAGATAGATAGATAGATAGATAGATAGATAGATGACACACATTGAGCTAGATAGGAATATACTGCGGGATTAATAGATAAAAGACACACATTAAGATAGATAGATAGATAGATAGATAGATAGATAGATAGATAGATAGATAGATAGATAGATAGATAGATAGATGACACACATTGAGCTAGATAGGAATATACTGCGGGATTAATAGATAAAAGACACACATTAAGATAGATAGATAGATAGATAGATAGATAGATAGATAGATAGATAGATAGATAGATAGATAGATAGATAGATAGATAGATAGATTACACACATTGAGCTAGATAGGAATATACTGCGGGATTAATAGATAAAAGACACACATTAAGATAGATAGATAGATAGATAGATAGATAGATAGATAGATAGATTACACACATTGAGCTAGATAGGAATATACTGCGGGATTAATAGATAAAAGACACACATTAAGATAGATAGATAGATAGATAGATAGATAGATAGATAGATAGATAGATAGATAGAACGAAGAACGGGAGATAAATGGTGATGAAATCAAAAGAAAATGTCCAGAACGAAGATAGTAAGAAGTAAAGGAACAAATGAACAGAAGTAGATAGATGCGTATGTATGTATCTACATCCATATATCCATATATATATATATATATATATATATATATATATATATATATATATATATATTGATTATAGGTGCTGTTCAACTATAATTACATGAATCATTCATACAAAAACAAATATAGAGGTTAATGATTTAAATGGCGAGAATACATATTCGCAAACAATTTCAATAAGTTACACTAACACCAAACTTGTATATGAATGATAGGATCCCTGTTTATAAATTCCAGTTGCATAAGGTCTTTTTTAATTTTTACAAGCTTTCGTCTGTTCCTACAGACATCCTCAGGTATGGAAGTAGATTTTGTTTTTGTTTTTTTTACTTCTCAGTAATAAGAGGACAACGAAAATATAGATGTAATCCGAAAAAATATATATTTGTTCTTTGTATGAATGATTCATCTAATTATATATATATATATATATATATATATATATATATATATATATATATATATATAAAACGTATATATATATATATATGTGCAATTTATTATATATATTATTTATATCTCTATCTATAAAAGGCAGGATGTGTGTGTCTGTGTAACGAATGCACGGCCGCAATTTTCGACGGATTTGCACCAAAATTTACATGCACATGCTCCAAGTTAGCGGGAAGGCCAAGACCGACTTTGCATTTCCCAACTCACATTCATAGTGAAAATAATCGATATTTTCATGCTTCTACGGCAGTTTTAATGTAATTTGCGGCCATTTTGTACTGGCCAGAGTGAGAGCCTATAGCTGGCTGCCACAAATAGGCAGGAAGATTCTATTGGCCAGCGTTAGAGCCAACAGCTGACTGACACGAATATTAACTAGCATGCAAAAAAAAATCGATAGCTGCATTCGTCACAAGTGGGAAAAATTTAATCTGCATGGCACTTTACTCCAATTGGCTCATTCGCTTGCTTAAACTCAACGTTGATTCTGATTCCGCAGAACTGGGCTGGATCTGAAAAAGTAATTGTTGTTAACATTCTTTTTTCATTTGGTTTTTCCAGTTATGAGTCCTTTTTTAAAGCTGATCGTTTTGTGCTCATTTTGTTTAGTTCTTTTTTCGTAACAGATTTAATGTTTAGTATAGAGCTTAGAAAATATTCGCAGTGTGAGATAGGCAAGAAATAAGGCATGTAGCAACATCAACACGGCAAAGGGCACTCCTTTAAAGGCGAGGAAGGGCAAAAATATTTTAAGTCAAGTGATAGCGATTGCTGCATGAGTTGTACGATTTTTGAATCAAGCACGGGCAACGCCGGGTCATGCTGCTAGTATTATATATGCGCGCTACTTATTGGAAAGCGCTCAATATCAGTAATAATTAGTTGGATTGATGTGAGTTTGTGACTATGGGTTTCACACTATTTACGATCGTCTGACAAACTTTCTTTCTCTTTCTCTCTATCTACACACGCGCATATATATATATATATATATATATATATATAATTCCTCTATTTTCTTTTTTCTTTCTATTTCCTTTTCCTATTTTCTTTCTTCATGTTTATATTATTATTTTTATTTTTTCTTACAGAGAGAAATAGAAAGGAAAAGAGAAATATCGGAATATTTCTCTCTCCCTCTCTCAGTCTCTCTCTCTCTCTCTCCTCTTCTCTTTCCTACTATTTTACTCTCTTTCTCTCTCTTTCTTTTCTTTCTATTTTCTCCACTATTAGACTGATCGTTTATTAACTTAAACGCTTCCATTTCCTCTATCGATATTCACCTAGCTTAAATGATTTCCTCGGAGGAAAGAAGATTGATTTGCGCCAATTATTGAAGCATGCATGATCTTATCGGTCAGTATTCAGAACCTTTGTTATATTTTATTTCGACCATGAGTTATACGTATTTATACCATGGTATATCCGTATTTTATACCATGGTATATCCGTATGTATTGACTTTAGCATAGGCTAACGAAAGTGTAACGCACATGCTACAAGTCGAATTCAATGTATTAGCGTGAATTGGTGGATAACTATTACTACTAGTTCTGATCTTTTGGTCGAACGTTATGATTGCGTCATGACAGGCTTCAGTCGGGTATTCAGAAAAAATTTCCTAGATATATATATATATTTACAGAACGAATTTTTCTATGGGTTTTGTACTTGTTTAAACGGTAATATCCATTATAATGTTCTCAAAACTTCTCGCAGGAAATTTAACAAAAAAAAAGCCAGAAAGAACTATTATGTTGGTGCAAAAATAATGACGTACTAATATCGTTTTTTGACGTATTTTTAACGTCAAAAAACGACACTTTACGTCATTATTTTTGCACCAACCTAATACATTTACTCCTAGAAACTCTTTAGAAAATTCGTCTACATTCCTTTTCCATACAATAGATCAAATTTGGAATAAACTGGTTTACTTTCCATTAACTCTGAGGTTTGGAGAATGTACTGATATGTAATAGGAAGAATTTCTTTGTTGGTTTTTATATTCTTCCATTTTTCTTTGCTGTTATCTCTTTCCACTTAGTTACTTGCCTCTCTGCTTTGTTTGTTCTTTTTTCTCTTTTGTTATTTTTTCCTTCTTTTTTTCTATATTCGTTCTTCCTCTTTTCTTTCGTCCCTTTCATACTTATTTTACTTTTGTCAATGGCTCCTCCTCTTCTCTAACAACTTCGAATCTTTTTTTTTTCTATCTTCCATTCTCCGATACAACTGTCTATTACCTTTCACACCCAGACACGTAGATAAACAGACTGAGGTCTATATGAACACAGTAAGACATCGACAAGGCTATGACAGGATCAAGATTAAACGAAAAGAAATAAACAAGAAAATAAGAGAGTTTTGAAGTAAACCTGTCAAGTAGATCGCCTAGACTTAGTAGAGAGGGTCGATTATCATTCAAGACTGATTATATCTGTGCTTGAAACCGGATCAATTGCACTGGTATGAAATACACAAGCAACTTTACCACTACACCAACCGCACACACATTTGATTAGATGCAATCTCTGTTTAATTTAGTCTAACGAGAGACTGAAGTAAAGGAGATCCTAGCAGTTATCAAAAGCGAGCAAACCAGACTAAACAAAAAAAGCCACTTACACATAGCATCTAGAAGAGACAATTGAAATTTCTAGTACACAGAATAAAGAAAGAGGGCTTGGAAAATTTGATACTCACGGGACATATTGAAGGCAAGAGGGATACGAAGTTAAACTATGTCGATTCTGATCAGTACCTAGATGGGTGACCGCTTGGTAATGCCAGGTGCTACAAGCTTGGGTGTGCGGTTGGTGGAACGGATAACGGCTCGGAATTCTTAATCGGATTGCGGAGTTCTATTTCCAGTTGGGTTCGTTATATTCACTTACGTGCAAATACCCTTCGGAAAGATATGACTACCTCTTCTTCTCTTCGTCTATGGGCCAGTTAGTAAAAATTGTATCACGAAACCATTGGTATCTAAAAAAAAATAAATAAATAAATGCAACTGCGTATAAAATAGTCAGATTTAGATCTTAGAGGTGGATATGCCGCTAAACAAAAATGGATAACCAAAGTAAGAGAGACAAAGGAAGGCATCAAGCGAGCTTAGGTAAATGGTTGGTAATATAGGGATTAGAAGGGATGTTTAAAAAAAAAATCAAGTACAGGAAATTGTGGAGAGCCATGACCGTCCGCCCACCTCCTGAAGGAGTATGGCCCATTGAAGAAAAAAAGATAAGAAGCCCATCCAAAGATTTAACCGATCATCTGAACGTTGAGGGATATATATATATATATATATATATATATATATATATATATATATATATATATATATATATATATATATATATATATATAGTTAAATAAAAAGTCGGAAGACGAAACGCGTCGGCAATATCTAAGATTTTTTTCCAATTGTCATTTTATACCAATCTGTCTTGTCCACAGAACTGATCTAGGAATTCAACTATATTGTCGACATGGGGAAAAAAATCCCTTACTATAAAGGTAATTTACATTAACCAGAAAAAAAGGCTTAGACAGAAGCGTCTAACTTTTTAAATTTGGATTTTTTTAATGTAACTATAACAACAAAAACATTTCGATTGCATTTTTGCTTTGAAAAAGTCGGAAGACGAAACGCGTCAGCAAAATTGTCATTTTATAATATATATATATATATATATATATATATATTTATACATCAACAAACAGTATTTAGAAAAATATGACAAACTGGAAAAATTTATTTGTTAGGCGCTTCATCCAGCCCAGACAGATTAAATCATAACGTCTGAAACACGTCAGGTATAAACTTTTTCCAATTTCTCATATTTTTCTAAATATATAAAGTTAATCATGTGTTTGATGAAATTAATTAAGTCCGACAAATATTTAATACATTTTCTGTTTATACGTATTTTTATGGATATAATTTATTTAAGTAAATACTCGGTTTTTTAATCAGAATGTATTAATTACATTAATTAGCCGGCCTAAATGTTCGAGAAATTTCGTAGAAAATCTGCATTCTCCGACAGGAATCGAACCTGCAACCCTTGCGAGAACTGCCATAGAGCCTTACCTGCTGTTACCATTCAGCCACAGAGAACCGTCCGCGTAGCGATGTCCGAATTAATATTTATAAACACGCACCTTCGGCGATTTTTCTCGATCGATCATTTCTGCTCACGAATCGTACCTTAACGTAAACTATGATGGGCTCTCACGTCGTTTTCAATGTATGTGTGTCTTTCAGTTCAGTCTTTAATCCTGTACCTGCTCCCGTCGCCTTAACTCTCTCGCCAATGGGCTTGTTGCTCAGGTGGAATCGAAAAACCTGAAGAAACTCAACTCAACAGAAGTCGGCGAAACGCGTCGTTTATAAGCTTTTCCATTTGTCTCATTCTCTTCACTTTTTTCGGATACTATTCTGCATTCTACCACGACACACACACACATATAATTTCTATCTTTTTACTTTTTTACGCTATGTTTTAAGAACTCTTTAGATTCAATTATATCCTATTCTAAATATCCTCTCCTTTTCATTCTCTCTGTTTCTCTCCTTTTCCTTCTCTCTTTCTGTTTGCTTTTCCCTTTTTTTGTTTTCTTTCCAAAGTTGATTAGATTGATTTGCTTGATAAATTGCAAATAATAATCCCTCAGTAATGACGCTAACGACATCTGCTGTCACTGGTAATAGCAAGGACAACGCCATCTCTCCCACTTTATGCGAAAGAAACGCTGGTTTGAAGACGGTAGAAAAAAGTAGGAGCGACGGCGTGTTTTATGAGAGTTGGCGTCACTGCCGTTGTTTCTGTTGCATAGAGAAGACAACAACAACAAAAAAAGATAGTAATAGAAAGAGAGAATGAAAATCTTCTTGGGAAATGGCTGGAAATTCTGCAGCCGTCGAAGCCGAAAGCATCCATCACGATCAAACTCGATTTCGCCGCCAGTGTTGGCCTGTCTCGGAGATTAGAAGTGTCATGGCCGGTTTTATACACAGAATTTCGTTTTTACCCGATAACTATTTCAGTGTTGGTTGTAACCATTGTTGACGTTACGAGTTATCGTGTTGATGACGATAAGAAAGAAAAGTAGACATTTGATGGGAAATATTAAACCAAATTAGGATACGAATGATATTGTTAACAACTCAATCTGAGCGGGTTTCACATCAGGGGCCGTTTGGTTGATTTAGCATATTAACCCTTGTTGAGTTATTTAATATCTAAATGCGTCTTTTTGTAATTTACTTTTTTCGGTGATAGGTAAATAGTGACCGTTTATATATGGGCCTATAAGAATCTACTTGGTTTAGGAATAGGTAAATATTTGTGATAAATGGTATTCTATAGAGGAAAGGAATATTCTCTAACTTTGAATTTCCTCCATTATGGGTATTATTATAGCCATGATGTAATGTATTGTAGCTAAAAAAAAAGTAATGACAAACACTTTTTGTTCTCAGAGAGAGTTTTATACCACTAAGTCATGCACAAACTAATATACACATATTTACCTTTGCCCCCACGCAGAGAATCTATAACACATGTTTACAACACAAACAGTGTGGGGCATAAAAAGATAGGGTCTTACTTGTAATAATTGGCTTGGGGAATATGATCTGTCAAAGTATTCGTCTATGTTTCAGTAGAAGCCATATTTAGGATTCCAAATTCAAGCGGACAGATTTATCTTCTATGTTACTAGAGAGGACGTATCCCCCTCAAACAGCAAACAGTGAGTTATTAATTTTTCCTCACCATGTGGGCTGCCATACGGAGATAGATTCTATATCTGGTGAGAATATATTTCCAACAGAAAATGTCCCCATAGATTAGTAAGTTGCACGACGTGGCAGCTGATCAGGGCAGGTTTCGTCGATGCTCGAGCTAAAAAAAAAAGCAACAGCTCGGTTTGACTCCTGGAAGCTGACTGACGAACTTTTATTTATATTTTAGTCTATAAGCACTTGGTTCGGGAACAGGTATATACTGGTCGTTTGTATTGAGTCTGTAAGTTTTCATTGGTTCAGGAACAGCTAAATAATGATCGATTATATTTGTGTCTGCAAGCATTTACTTTTAACC
>OZ010579.1:78597230-78619730 GCA_963932145.1 Acanthosepion lycidas | reverse complement strand
TCAGATACCGCAGACAAAATAAAGCATCGTGATCAGGAAGACAAAAGAAACAAAAGCCCAGGCGGCGAAATAAAAAGATCATTACGGACAATGAGATCGTTCAATTGATATATAAATATTTCTTTTCTTTTCTTTTTTTTTTTTTTTCTTTCTTTTTTTTTTTTTCATCCGGGGAATTTTCTTTTTTCTTCTTTTTCTGCTCATGCCTTTCATTCTGATCTGAAGCTTTTCATTTTTCTTTTCCCTCTTCTTCGTGACATTCTTTTTTTTTTCTTTTCTTTTTTCTTTTTACTAATGCACATTCTTCTTCTTCTTCTTCTTCTTCTTCTTCTTCTTCACTCTTTCTTCTTCTTCTTCACTCTTTCTTCTTCTTTCTTCTTTCTTTTTCTTCTTCAATAAAGGTCATGTTCTTCTTCTGCTTCTTTTTTCTTCATCTTCTTCTCCGTCTTCTTTTTCTTTTTCTTCTTCTTCGCTTTATTCTTCTTCTTATTATTATTATTATTCTCTTTCTCCTTATCCTTCCTCCTCTTCTACTTCTTCTTCTTCTTCTATAAAGGTCATGTTCTTCTTCTCCTTCTGCTTCTTTTTTCTTCATCTTCTTCTCTGTCTTCTTCTTTTTCTTTTTCTTTTTCTTCTTCTTCGCTTTCTTCTTATTATTATTATTATTATTATTATTCTCTTTCTCCTTATCCTTCCTCCTCTTCTTCTTCTTTCTTCTTCTTCTTCTTCTATAAAGGTCATGTTCTTTTTCTCCTTCTGCTTCTTTTTTCTTCATCTTCTTCTCCGTCTTCTTCTTCTTTTTCTTCTTCTTCTTTTTCTTCTTCTTCTTCTTCTTCTTCTTATTATTATTATTATTAATATTATTATTATTATTATTATTATTATTATTCTCTTTCTCCTTAACCTTCTTCTTCTTCTTCTTCTACAAAAATCACCATCATCAGCATCTTCTTCTTCTACACAAGTCATCTTATTCCTCCTCTTTTCTTTTCTTTTGCCCTACTATCTCCATAATTCATTGTCTTCCTAAGAAATAGTACCGTTTTCTCCTCCATCTTTGTCTGTTAATTTCTCCTTCAGATTGTCTTACTCTTCTTCCTATGCTTCTGTTTTTTTTTCATCGTCTTCTACCGATATCGTCTTTACTTTCTCCTGCTATTAGTCCTCCCCTTCCTCCTACAAAGAACTGTATTTTTTCCTTCATCCTCCCCATCCACCAACACTAATCTTCTTCCTAGTTTTTCTTTCTTCATTTTCCTTGTCTCTATTCGTTTTGTCCACCCACTTCCCATAGCTCTACTTTTATTTCTCATCTGTATCCACTACTTCTACTTCCTTTTTCTCCTTACTCTCCTCTCTCTTTATGTCTCTCTTTCTTTTTCTCTCTCTCCCTTTCTATCTCTCTTTATTTCTCTCTCTCTCTCTTTCAGCACGCTCCTTAATTTTTACAGATCTACGTTCCATTCCTCCTCTTTCTTCTAGAAAAGAATCGAATTTTTAGTAGGAAAATTCATGATTCTTTCGTAATAAAAAGATGTTTTAAAGGAAGAAAAGAAGAAAAATGATCTTTGTAAGAGAGGGAGAAAAAGAATCGAAGAAAAGAATGCAGAAGAAGGTGGAAGAGAAGAGCAATGAAATTCGTTTTTAGAAGGAAAAGAAGAAAAACTGTATCTCTTTGTTTTTCTCTTCGGCTTTCTCCTACATCTTTTTCTTTCATTCTTCTTCCCTCTCTTGCAAGAATCATTGTTCATCTCTTCCTAAAAACATCATCTTTTTCTTACCTCAGTTTTACTCTTTTCTTCTTCTTCTTCTTCTTCTTCTTCTTCTTCTTCTTCTTCTTCTTCTTCTTCTTCTCATTCCTTAAACAACAGCTTCTTACTTTCCTCGTCCTACGTCTACAAAGATCATATTTTTCTTCTCTTCCTACTCCTTCTCTTTCGCTTTCTTCTTCTCTTTTTTCTCCTTCTCTTTCGCTTTCTTCTTCTCTTCCTTCTCCTTCTGTTTCGCTTTCTTCTTCTCTTCTTTTTCCTTCTCTTTCGCTTTCTTCTTCTCTTCCTTCTCCTTCTCTTTCGCTTTCTTCTTCTCTTCTTTCTCCTTCTCTTTCGCTTTCTTCTTCTCTTCTTTCTCCTTCTCTTTCTTTTTCTCTTCCTTCTCTTTCCCTTTCTTCTTCTCTTCTTCCTCTTTCGCTTTCTTCTTCTCTTCCTTCTCCTAAAAACATTATCTTTTCCTTATCTTCCTATTAGCTCTACAAAGATAGATTTTTCTTTTCTTCTGCCTCCTCCTTACAAAAATTGTCTTTTTTCTTCTTCTCCTCCTCCTCTTCCTCCTCCTTCTATAAACATGATTACGAACATTTTTATCTTCTCTTTTCCTCCCCCTTCTTGCAAAGGATCGTCTTTTTCTCCTCCTTCTATAAACATCATCTTTTTCTTACCTTCCTCCCTCTACGCTTAAAAGATCATCTCTTTCTTCTTTCCTTCCTTTCTCTTTCTCTTCTCCTTCTGCTAAAACATCATCATTTTGTAACCATCTTTTTTCTCGTCTTCCGATCAAGTCTACCTCTTCTTTTTTTTCTTCTTCTACAAAATTAATCTTAGTTTTATCTTTATTTTCCGTCGCCATGTTTCTTACCTTTCTTCTTTTCTTTTTCATTCTTTCTTTTGGTCACAGAATTTCTATCTCGTTTTAAGGTTATTTTTGAGTTCTTTTCGACAAATTCTATCGTCTACGTAAGAAATAATCCGAACCGATCACGATTCTGCCTAAATCAACCCCACCACATCTGCCACCAAAGCCCCTTGTATTGGAAAGAAATGCTCTGAGATTTCTTTTATTTTTCTCTGCATCTTCCCAATTGAGTCGTACACATCCGTATAACGTTCTGAAAAGCTATTCACGGCTCGCTAAAGGGGAAGCACCGATTGATGCGTCTCCTTCCTGCTGAGGTTCCAAAGATACTTTTTTACCGAATCCCCAGAGGATGAAGAGACAAATTCGTAGAGAAGAAAAACGCAGATAATAAGGAGAAAATAAAAACCACATGGCAAATTTTGGCTGCAGAGTACATCACGAAATTGTCAGTGTGAGGATCCATGGGTCTTTTTCTTTCATCTGCTATTCAGTTACAAAAGAGAATTGAATGATTTTGGATCGGAGTAAGAACAATAATTTAATTAGATCAGTAAACAGATAGCTAAATTACACTATAGATGAGTTGACTTTTGCTTACGCTAGAGTTCACACAATATAAAGCTTGAGAGCCAATCAATGAAGAGGCTTATTGTTAAAGAGGAATGAGATGCGTGATATGAATGTAAGAAGAGCTTTTATTAAGGGAAGAAGATAGATAGATAGATAGATAGATAGATAGATAGATAGATAGATAGATAGATAGATAGACTGACATACATACATACATACATACATATAGATAGATACATAAATACATACAGATAGATAGATAGATAGACAGACAGACAAACAGATAGATAGATAGATAGATAGATAGATAGATAGATATACATACATATAGATAGATAGATAGATAGATAGACAGACAGACAGACATACAGATAGATAGATATATAGATAGATAGACACACAGACAGACATACATACAGATAGATAGATAGATAGACACACAGACCGACATACCTACATACAGATAGATAGATAGATAGATAGATAGATAGATAGATAGATAGATAGATAGATAGATAGATAGATAATGATTGACTCATGACTTTCAAGGTTAAGATTATAGTGTTCAAGGAAGCATGCAAACGAGAGCCTGTTGCACAAAGTAGCAGATCTTTGGAAAAAGCTTTCAAAGTGGAGTATGCTCCTCACCATTTTAATACGGGGGAAACGACGGTGATTCGACGCTGTGAAAGTAACATAGCGTTTTCATGCTGTAAAGGTCTCAATTGCTTCAAATAAATGGAACTCATTTCATCATTTGCTATGGATGTAGCGCTTGGCTTGTTTTGCGTGTGAGGAAAGAGACTGTACAATGGGAAATGCAACATCTCCAACTAGACCGCTTTAACGATTTTGAACTCTATCAAGGCTGGGAAGTATGCATTTGGGCAGCTCAAGTCCAGATACCGCGGTAATAAACCATTATTCCCACCCACCACAACCACACCCTACAATCCCTTTCTCACAGACGTGACGTCACAAGTCCCTCGCTGTTTTTTCGCTATTTCCATGGAAAGTGTTCAGACGAATTACTTTCCTTAGTTCCACCAGTCTTCACCTTTATGGCTGGGTCCCGCCATGCCACGCCCGTTGTAGAGAACCACCCTCATTCCCTTTGTCTTCCTTCGGGGCGATGTAAGTTCCACTGGAGCATCTTCTTCTCAAGAAAAGTTACCTTATGGAATCGACTTCCAGATCACTACAATCTTAATCTGTTCACGTCTCAGGTGAACCGTTATCCTCTACACATATGCGCATAAGCTCTGCCTCTTATTCTATAACCCTCTACCTCGAATGGCTTTTAGGCCTTGTGCAAGATGAAAATATTAGGTTGGTGCAAAAATAATGACGTAATAATGTCGTTTTTTTGACCTGAAAAAATACGTCAAAAAACGACATTATTACGTCATTATTTTTGCACCAACCTAATATCTGTAAAAAGAAAGAAAAATATTTGACTACCTATTTTTATATAGAAAATAATTTTATTTGTAATTGCATATCCTGATATATAAATTATAATTATTCTATGCAAAATTTTACATCGTGTTTTTTTTTTTTTTATTATTCCATCATAAATATCTTCCTATTTTATGACCAAAATAATTTTTTCGAAATTGTAAGCATATATGTTCAAAAGACATTAAGCGTTACATTCCCGCTGGTTTGGGGTTAGAATATTTTACATCTTTATTAATAAAAACACACGAGAAAATATAAAATTCCCATCATTGTTATAAGGATGCAGACCCCATACAATTATTTTTAAATTACAAAATAAACTGGAATTTGATCGTTATTGCTCTAAGAAAAAACCTCGATAGAATACTTATTTATTTATTTTTTTTTATACGAATTTCACCCCAGGCAAGTCGGGAGTACCACTAGTACGCAAGGGGGTACAGAGAGTGTAAGTAAGGGAAAAGACTGTGTATAGTGGGTGTGAGGAAAGGATATAAAGAAGAACAGGAATCTGAAGATGTCGATTGACATTACATTTAATTTTTTTAATATTATTTCATGTCATCACATAAGTTCTGTCCGAATTTTACCTTTTTTAAAATGAACGAAATTTAGAGAGTATTTTATAATGTCTAATGGAGCTGAACATTATTTTTATGTTTAGATGCATTTAAACTGATCAAATTTTATTTCAGAGAACAATAAAATTAAATTTTGTTTGATTAAAACCCTGCTAACATGGAAGTACTCAAGAATCATTTGAGGCACATAATGCTTTATGAGTTCAAGAAAGGAAACTCAGCAGCCGAAGCGGCTAGAAACATTCACTCAGTTTAAGGAATGTGTGAATGAAAGAATTTGCAGAAGATGGTTTGCAAAATTCGGAGGTGAAGATTTCACCCTTGAAGATGAAGATCGAACCGGACGTCCAGTTGAGTTTGATGAAAAGCATCTGGAAGCAGCTCTTGAAGAAAATCCTGCTTTATCAGTTGAGGAATTGGCAGTGGTTCTCAGTTCAAACCATACAACTGTTCATCGTCATCTTCAATAACTTGGAAAAGTTCCTAAACTTGGAAAATGGGTGCCTCATGAATTGTCTGAAAACAACCTCAAATCCCGAGTTGACATTTGCTCTTCTCTCCACTCTCGCCAACTTGTTTCACCTTTTTTGGATAGACTTGTGACTGGCGACAAGGTTTTTTCTTTCAATCTGGTGGGATCCACTTTCAATTCTTACCACCTAATGCAACAATTAATGCTCAAATATACTGTCAGCAATTAGAGCGTTTGAACCAAGCTTTGAGGAAAAAAAGACCTGCTCTAGTGAATCGAAAAGAGGTGATATTTCATCAGGACAATGCGCGACCCCACACAGCAAGAATCACGTCACAAAAGATCGAAGAACTTGGTTGGGACAAAATTCCTCATCCACCTTATTCTCCCGATCTTCCTCCTTCAGACTACCATTTGTTTCGTAGCTTACAGAATCATTTGGAAGAAACAGCTTTTGTAACACAGAAAGAGGCTAAAACTGACATTTGTGAGTTCTTCGAATCAAAGCCAACAGAATTTTACAGTAATGGAATTAGTAAGCTTGTTAATAGATAGAAGGAAGCCATAGATAATCAGGGAAAATACATTGTTGATTGAATCTGTAATTAAATGTAACATTTGGTCACTTGTTTTCTTTATTCAAAATTCGGACAGAACTTATGGGATGACCTGATAAAGTTATCAGGAAAGCAAGTAAGAGGAAGTGAGTTTCACTGTCAGGAAGTGCGGGAGAAGAAACCGTTGGAGAAAGAGTGGCGGTTGCATTTCATTGTTTCGACAGAAAAAGGGTGAGACTAAAATGACAACTTAGTAGCAAGCATTAAATTAATGCAGTCGGGGTACCAGTGAAAATAGCTCGTCAGAGCAGTTGCCATGAAAATATTTGTAGAAAAGACAGAGGGAAGCCGCATCACGTCTGTAAGAAAGTGACTGGAGTCGAGATGCCAAGTCATGACAGATCACATTGCATATGCGTCTTTGGATTTTGCCGAAATGAACAGCAGGGCCACTAGACCATATATGGCAATAGTATTCAATGTATGGACGAATGGTAGATTTGTAGATGTGAAGGATGGACTCAGACGAGAAAAACCTTTTGGCACGACACAGAGAACCAACTTTCCTTGTGGTACATTCAGCTATTGTTTCAATGTAGTTGTCTACCTCAGGTCAGTAGAAAACATGAGAACAAGCTCATGGTATGCGCCCTCATGAAGATGGACATCTACCATGCTGATAGAAGGCAGGGAAGCTTATCTATGGTGAGTAAATGAGAGCAGTTTCGTTTTGGATGCATTAAAATTTACAAGCCATTTCTTGCCCCAATCAACCGCCGATTGGAGGTTGGTCTTGAGATCAACGGCCAGGTTAACATTGTCAGCAATGCCGGATTTACTGTGAAGACAGGAGTAAATGGTACTATAGTCTGTGTATATGTCTATTTGAGAACTGATGACATCACGATCATTGATGAAGATCGGAAACAGTATAGGACCAAGGACCGAGCCTTGGGGAACACCAGCATTCGTATGAAAGGAACTGGAAGAAAACCCATTCAGGACAACCTTCATATCACGGTTAGACAGGAATGATTGGATTCAATCAAATAATCGTCCCGTAATACTGTATTCCTGAAGCTTATATAAAAGGCCAGCATGCCAAAACCTGTCAAACTCCTTCGATATATCTAGAGCAACAACTCAAGCTTCGCCGTTATTACCAAGATTTTGGTATAGATATTTAGTTATAACCGTATGCACATCAGCGATAGACCGGGCAAAGCGGAAATAATGTGATACGGTAAAAATCACGCCTATAAACAGAAATTAGGTCATTGCAATGTCGAAATTGAAGCTGAACCAATTAACTCACGGAGTAGGTTTATCCATTTTTCTTAAAATTATTTATTTGAAAATAATTCTAAATTAGCAGGGTCTTCATATCGAGCATAACTGTTGCTTTTCGCTTCCTTTCATCGAATAGCTGCTAGTGATGTCAAGAAGAGAATTCTATCTGTAACATGCGTGGTTTTAAAACAACCTGAATTCATATTTCAGTGAAATTTGCATACGCTCATTACTTAACAACAATGATATGAATTCTTTTCTCTCCGAGTTCTGACTATTTAAAAAAATTATCTAAAAAGGTCACTGGTTTGTTGAATCAGGTCGTGGGTATTCGGACAATTCAGTCCAATTCGTCTCTATTCGTTTTTCTTGGAAAGAAGAGATTGGCGCAACCAGTATAATATCATGAAGGATTTAAAATGGGGCCTTGACGGTCTCCCGCTTTAAAGGAATAACCAATTGTAATATTGCTTCCCAACATTGAAATCTTTTTTACCATATCGCAATGCTTTGGAAGATATATTCTACAGTCTTAGCCAAGTATCTACGTTTTCAAGTGATGTGACATTAAAAATTAAAAGAATATGAATATATATATATATATATATATATATATATATATATATATATATATATATATATATATATATTCTTTTAAAATCAAATATCTATATATTCTTTTAATATCAAGCATCAACGTTCTAAAGTGATGTGACATTCAAAATTAAAAGAATATATATATATATATTTATATATACTTTTAATATCAAGTATCTACGTTCTCAAGTGATATGACATTAAAAATTAATATATATATATGTATATATATATATATATATATATATATATGTATGTATATGCATATATATATTCTTTTAATATCAAGTATCTACGTTCTCAAGTGATGTGACATTAAAAATTAATATATATATATATATATATATTCTTTTAATATCAAGTATCAACGTTCTAAAGTGATGTGACATTAAAAATTAAAAGAATATATATATATATATATATATATATATATATATATATATATATATATATATATATATATATATATATATATATATTCTTTTAATTTTTAATATCACACCACTTGAGAACGTAGATACTTTGAAAAGACTGAAGAATGTATCGTCCAAAATGTTGTGATAAGGCAAAAAAATGATTTCAGTGTTGGGAAGCAATATTACAATTGGTTATTCCTTTGAACCGTCAAGGCCCCATTATATATATATATATATATATATATATATATATATATATATATATATATATATATATATATATATGTGTGTGTGTGTGTATATATATATATATATATATATATATATATATATGTATGTATATATATATATATATGTATGTATATATATATATATATATATATATGTATGTATATATATATATATATATATATATATATATATATATATATATATAGTTTACTCTATATTTTTTTACTGAATTCACCCAAAGAAGGTGATAATGCCACTAAGACACAATGGCTATTGCTAGTGAAAGAGAATGAAACCACTTCAGAAGAAACTGGAAACACAATCCTAAACAGGAAACAAAGGATAAACCTTTGTTCCTGTTCAAAACACCGTCGAAGAGTTCAAACCAAAAGTTAGGCGAACCTATCTACTCCTATTGTGGAAAAAATAGTAAATAGATTTTCAGATTTTAGGCGGAGACGTTAGAAGTATAGAGATGAAGTAGACTTTAGAAGGAACTGGAAACCTGATCCTAAACAGGAAACAGGAATAAACCCCTACACCTGAACCAAACGGTAGACGAATCTATCCACTTTTATATGGGAAGTGAATCCTGCCCATAGCTTTTCTGCAACCCTGGTTATATTCTTCATAATTTGTTCTTTTTCATTTGTTTATTTTTTTCCTTTCTTTTTTTTTCTTTCTTTTTGTTTGGGTGCTCAGTGATTGGTGGGCCGAAATTATTTTTGAAGGAACATGATTTTAAGTGTTTTTTTGTTTGTTTGTTTGTTTGTTTGTGTGTGTGTTTGATGTTTTTTGTTTGTTTGTTTGTGTTTGTTGTTTTATTTATTGTCTTTTTTTAAAAATTTACTTCCCAAAACCTTGAATGCCTGTCTAAATTTTCTGCCTCCTGAGTCGACTGTCTGCTCGTTTCTACGACCACCCCTCACACACACAGTTATACACCTGGAAGAAATGCTCATGAATTCTCAAGCGAACAATAAAAGCAGTCACACTGGACACTGGTTCCGGTGTCTGAGTTCCTGTCATCTTATTCGACACTGTCCTTGTTATTATTATTATTTGTAGTAGTAGTAGTAGTATCCGCGTGTCCTATTTAAAACATTTCTTTCTACTACTACTTCTACTCTTCTTTATTTTTCCATTTCTTCTACTTGTCCTAATCTTACCTCTTCATCACTTGTTCTGTGTGGCAATAAAATAAGCGCATCCCATCTCCCCTCTCGCTCGTAACCGTCCATCACAATAAAATAAACGTTTTTCAACGCTCAAACTAAATTAGTAATGTAAAGCTTCATAAGTTCCTACTTAAAGTTGTTTCTATATTACACTGTCTTTAAAAGACAGAGTGTATTTCCTTCGTTTTTTTTCTTCTTCCTTTTAAATGCTTTATTCTTCTCTTTGTTTTCTTCTTCTCCTTCTTCTTCTTCTTCTTCTTCTTCTTCTTAGATAGGTTCGCCTAACTTCTTTTTCCTTCTCCTCTCATTCTTCTTTTCTTTCTCTTGCAACTTTTTCCTCTTCTAATTTCCTTTTCCTCCTCCTTTTCTTCTTCTTTCCTTTTAAATGTTTTCTTCCTCTTCTTCTTCTTCTACTTCTTCTTCTTCTTCTTCTTCTTATTATTATTATTATTATTATTATTATTATTATTATTAGGTTGGTGCAAAAATAATGACGTAATAATGTCGTTTTTTGACTTTAAAAAATACGTCAAAAAACGACATTGTTACGTCATTATTTTTGCACCAACCTAATATCATTATTATTATTTGCCAAAATTCACCACTTTCTCTCCCTAGATGTCCGCGTTTTTTTCGCTGTCTTGTTTTTATTCTTTTGACATTACATTTCACTCATTTGGCCTATTTCGCTGTTTTTCTCTATATTATGTCCTCCTCGTCTTCTCCTCTCTTCATCACCCTCTCTCTCTTCATTTCTCTCTCTCTCTCTCTCTCTCTCTCTCTCTCTCTCTCTTTCGTTTTCTTACGCTCAGACCCCTTTCCCGTAATTCTTCATCACTCCTTAATGGAATACCAGGTTCTGTACGCCTGGATGTGCAGGTAGTGTGATGGGTAATGAAACTAGAGAGCCGAGTTCGAATTCCAGTCACATTCGTTGCATTCACGCACACGCAAATATCTTTTTGAATCCATCTCTTCTCAATGTACCTGTTTTGTTCATGAGGTACCTAACTAAAAAACAAAATTCTTCTCACCTCAGCCATGCTCTAAAAAGAAAGACAAACTGGATTCTATAGCCTTGATTGGCTACAAGTCTGCTGTGGAAAGTCACTACGCTAGAGAATATTTTACCGTTCTACTTTCTGTAACAAGTCTGTTTTTACGAGGTGAAGTTACCAACATCCCCCATCCGACTGATTTTGAATACAGAGTTTTCTTTCTTTTTATTAGTTGCCTACAAAGCCTAGAGAGCACAGGGTACCCTGATTGTTAACTACTACCCCAATGATGTGTGTACAAAATGGAATGCAACGGAATCGATAGGGATTTGAACTCTGAATGCCGATTCCAATTACTGAGTCGAGATTGAGTTATTTGTTTTTTACGGTTTATCAACCCGTTGTGGGTTGTTTAAAGTCGTAACATATTTTGAATTGCGGAGGTCGTTTAGAGTACCCGATTTTCTCAAGCGGAACCCCATCTAAGAAACTGACCAAGTTCGACACTGTTTATGTATATTGATCAAACAAAATTCCACCTCGATAACCGGTCCGTCAGTCATTTGCCATGCGGGATACACTCTAATCGATCATGTATCTTTCGATACATGACAGACGAGGCAAAGTTTTTTCCCCCCACAGTAGGTTGCCTTTTCTTTCTGCGATAGACTAGTTGCCGTCCAAGGCTATAGAACCCGGTCTGTCCTGCATTTACCCATAGTCAGTCAGTCATGTGCCATGTTTGATACACGCTTAGGCGATCATGTATCTTTCGATACATGACTGACGAAGCAGATTTTTTTCCAGCAGTAGGTTGCCATTTATTTCTGCGGTAGACTAGTTGCCCTCCAAGTCTATAGAACGCGCTCTGTCATGCTATTTACCTATAGCTAGGTGGGGAGAAGAAGAGAATTCATACCTTTCCCAAGGATATTAGCATTGTATGAATCCTCTTCCCTAGGCGTTTCTACTACCGATGGCTTACACTGGAGATCAAATGACAGCAAGTCATCTTAATACTTCAATACCTTTCTTACCTGTTTTCAATAATATCCGATTGTTTCGACTTGTCTCCTGGTTTAGTTTCTTCAGCCTTTTCCTTGGATTTTTCGGGACCAGTTCCAGTGCTCTGATAATGATTGGTACGAGTGTCATTAGCCCTTTCTACTCCCTCATATCAATAGTAAAGACGAGACACTTCCATTTCATATTCTTTTAGATGTACTCGGCGATCTGCCTAAACAGCGAAATCCACTCTCTAGCATGTTTTCTTTTTCTATTTTTTACGGTTGCCAGATCCGATCTGTTGGCCTGGATTAGGTGAACCATTTGGATCTCAAAATCCCATAAATTCCCATGTGTTTAAATCTTTATGACAGATTCTAATCTATGCATATACCTTTTTTCATTATAGTGAAAATGCTTGTTGAATAACCAATGTATCACCATCTTTACGCATTGATGCCTCTTGTATTCTTTTTTTTAGCTTATTGGTACATCAAATTATTATATAGTTAACTGTCACATCTTTCTGGCTAGATGGCACAAGTACAAAGATGCTAAATGTTGCACTGAATCTATCCTGAAAACAGCAACCTACAAAATATCGGCGTGATGGTTATCATCTTTTTGCCATCACACAAGTCATTCCACAGAGAGGGACAATATTTTGGGGACATTTCTGAAGAAGTAAGGATGTAGACGCCAAAATATAGACGCACAAGAATTGCCCGCCAATTCAAAAGATAAATCCAGCAATTATCTGATGACACCTGGATGCCAAACTGAAGACCAACCAGGGATAATCTTGACATCTGGAGAGAAAGAGTCGTGAGGATTAGGAGAACGCCTACTGTATTTTCACACAGTCTTTAGAATGGAACTACTTTTCTTTTCCTCTTTTTTTAATCAATTCACCCCAAGCAAGGCGATAATGCCACTAAGACGCAAGGGGGACTACTCGTTATGAAAGAGAATAAAAAATGACTTTGAAGAAACCGGAAACCCAATCCTAAACAGGAAACAAGGAATAAACTTTTATTCTTGTTCAAAAGACCAGGGAGGAGTGTAAATCTGAGCTATCTACTCTGAAGGAGATTAAATACTGAATTGATATGTGTTGCAGTTTTCTTTTTATTGCACCAGAACCGATACTTTTTGATCAGACCGCGTATATTTTGTTGTTCTTTTCCGTTGACTTCAATACACTTTGTTCTTATAACATTATTTTATGACGCTATTAAGAGAGGCTCAGTTTCTCTGTATAAGTTTCTCTTACGTAGCCATGTTCATGACATTTTTTCTGCTATTTCAATTACATTTATTCTGAAATGACCATATAATTGTTTTTCCGCCTCTCGTCTTTTAGTTTTCTCATTTCTTTTCTTTTTAATTTCCTTAATCATTACTCGTCTTTCTTTTCCTCGTTCTTCTACCCTCCTTCTTTTTCTTCTTCTTCTTCTTCTTCTTCTTCTTCTTCTTCTTCTTCTTCTTCTTCCTCGTTCTTCTTCTTCTTCCTCTTCTTCGTCTTCTTCTTCTTCGTTCTTCTTCTTCTTCTTCCTCGTTCTTCTTCTTCTTCCTCGTTCTTCTTCTTCTTCGTTCTTCTTCTTCTTCTTCCTCGTTCTTCTTCTTCTTCCTCGTTCTTCTTCTTCTTCTTCTTTGTTGTTGTTGTTCTTCTTCCTCTTCTCCTTCTTCTTCCTCCTCGTTCTTCTTCTTCTTCTTCCTCGTTCTTCTTCTTCTTCTTTCTCTTCTTCCTCGTTCTTCTTCTTCTTCTTCCTCGTTCTTCTTCTTCTTCGTTCTTCTTCTTCTTCCTCGTTCTTCTTCTTCCTCGTTTTTCTTCTTCTACTTCTTCTTCCTCGTTCTTCTTCTTCTTCTTCGTTCTTCTTCTTCTTCTTCGTTCTTCTTCCTCGTTCTTCTTCTTTTTCTTCTTCTTCTTCCTCGTTCTTCTTCTTCTTCTTCCTCGTTCTTCTTCTTCTTCTTCTTCGTTCTTCTTATTCTTCTTCCTCTTCTTCCTCGTTCTTCTTCTTCTTCTTCTTCTTCTTAATATTATTATCATTATTATTCATTTGGCTTTTTCTTTTCTACACTTCCTCATCTTTACTTCTCTGTTTTTCTTCCTTTTCTTCATTCTTTCTGTCTCTTTCCACCTTTGTGTCTTCTTCAACCTTTGTGTCTTCTATAAATAACTAAATTGTTTCCCCACTCCTCTCGTCTTTTTGTACTTTCATTTTTTCTTTTCTCTTTAATTTTCATAATCATTTGTCACCTTCTTCTTCTTCTTCTTCTTCTTCTTCTTCTTCTTCTTCTTCTTCTTCTTCATTTGGCTTTTTTCTTTCTTCTTCATTTACTCTGCTTTACTTCTCTCTTTTTCTTCCTCTTCCACCCACTTTCCATCTTCTTCCCCCTTTCTGCCTTCTTCCTTAGTTTCTTGCTTCCTCTTTACGCATATCTTCTTCGTCCTCCTTTTTTCACCCTTTTTCCTTCTCCAGTTCGCTTCAGATTACTTTATTCGAGCTTCCTTCATCTTTTCAACCTCTATCCGTGTCTGTCGTTTCGCGCCATTCGTTCAAGTAGCTTGCAATGTTCAGGGAACAAATCTAAAGTAAAAACGGAAATAAGATTTTCCTTTAGTCTTACTTTTTTATTTATTTATTTATTTTGCTGTTTTTCTTTTGGGGGTTATTTTTTTTTTTTTTTTTACTTGAATACCTGCCCCCATCCACACCCAGTACCAGTGTCAAAGAAAGACAAAACAAAAAATAATCACCAAAGTCACCGATGAAAACATAACTAAAGACGCACGTGTAAGGTTGATCACTTTCAACGATCGATCCCTGCTGGTAAAGAGATACGTGTTCCGATCGATTTCAAACTTTCTGAAGTCAGCAGTTAGTGTCGATTAGTGACATTTGCTAAAGACACGCACCAGGAAGGGAAAATCTTCGACGACTTTTATTACCAGCCATGGAAATAACGGCAGAAATAATTGCCACGGTTTTAATAGTTTAAACGGAACTACAAGCAGAATTAATGGCGGCAAATATCCATAGCGTCTTGTTTCACTGATTTTACAAGTATACTAATGCATAACTGTTGCATACCTCAAATGATTCAAAAACTTAAGAAAAGATGAATACATCTCTGTCAGCCAGTTAAGTGCCGTACGTGATACACGCTTGGGCGATCATGTCTCCTTCAATTCATGGCTGACACGCTTGGGCGATCAAGTCTCTTTCTGTTCTTGACTGACAAGGTAGAAGAGTTTCCCGCAGCCGGTTTCCTTTTCTTTCTATCGTAGATTGGTTGCCAACCGATGCTATAGAACCTAAGCTGTTCTTCTATTCAACCCTTCTCAGTGGGGAGAAGAGACAGGTTGATGGATTCATACCTTTCTCATTGTTTTTTACGTGTAAGTGAATCTGACTAACCCGACTGGAATTCGAACTCGGTTCTTCAATTTCTCATTTCAAGCCGCTATCCATTACACCACGACGCATATAATACAGCTGTTATTATGCTATTACTAACTGAAGACGTGCTCTGTGAAAGGTCAGAAGTCAAGACTTGAATCGCTCTTGTTTATAATGACAGCAAAATGATTACTTATATCGTATTATGATCATAATTTGTCAAGTCTCCATCGGAGTCGAGATATGAATAACATATATATATATATATATATATATATATATATATATATATATATATATAGGTGTGTGTCTGTGTCTGTGTCTGTGTCTGTGTGTGTGAGTGTGAGCGTTTGTGTGTGTGGTCCGTCGATAGTCATCGTGGCCGAGGGCTTGAGCGTGCTTGCCGTGTTCAAATTGTTGGTCACGCTAGATATCACGTTCTCCTCTAGAAACTATAACTAAGGTTTGCTCAGCATAGTTGCAGTATAAACCACAGATAGGCTCTATGGGTGTTGAGCAAACACAAATGTGCCAGAGCGAGCGTCTGCAACAGGGATTTCCCAGCTGCTCTATATGACATGTATCCTCGAATACGAGTGACCAGCTATTTTAAATATATATGTGTGTGTGTGTGTGTATAAATATGTGTATGTATGTATATATAATATGTATGCATATATATATACGTATGTGTGTGTATGTGCCTGCGTGTGTGTATGTCGCGCCAGACATTTTTTCCATCTTGCCCGTTCATAAATCTACCCACATGAAATATAGCAAATAAATGTATTGACGCAATAATACAATTGTTAATACGGTTAGTAGATCCAGAAATGTGGTTAGTAGCAATAATAATATATATACAGTATGGGAAATTCAGTATTGAAGTAGGACTACGTGCTCGCAACTGTGACTCCTACCTCACACTCTCACTCTCTCACTGTATCAGTGTATCGCTCCCGCTCTCGGGTATTCACCGGCAGCAGTACAAGTACACGCTGGACGAATCCACTTGTATGAAAAAGGGGTGGACCCCATAGCAATAATTCAAGTAGATCATGGTAATATAAATTATTAAAACTGATCCACAAAAAGAGCTGAATGTATCTATTAATACAGATCAATATGATTCAATCAGTCAGTTATATGCCATGCGTGATACACGCTTAGGTGATTATGTATCTTTCGATACATGACTGACGAGGCAGATTTTTCCTGCAGTAGGTTGCGATTTATTTCTGCGGTAGACCAGTTGCCATCCAAGGCTATAGAACTAGGTCTGCTATTTACCCATAGCTGGGTGGGGGAGAAGAGAAGAGTATTCATACCTTTCGCAAGGGTATTAGCAGGTAAGTGAATGTAACGGATTTGACTGTAATTCGAACTCGGCTCTCCGATTCCTCAATCCGAGCCGCTATCCATTACTCCACCTATATATATATTAATGCATGTTTCGTTAAATAATATAGACAAGTTTTGTCTATTTATTTTAATTCCTTTCATATTGTCGAATACTTTTTAGCATTATCACTGATACACGAAAGAAAATCACTATGTAGATACATGTTTTTATTGTTAATCCTGTCTAATTGTAATCTCTGATGATGGTTTATATAAGCCGAAAGCTTAGACAGTATTAGCAATAAAAACATGTATCAACATGGTGATTTCATGTATCAGTCTAAAACTTGTCCATAATATTTAACGAAACATGCATCAATGAAAAATGCTACCTAAATAAACACAATTTATATAATATATATATATATATATATATATATATATATATATATATATATATATATATATATATATATATATATATAGCTTAAACACTAATATTCCATGGAATATTAGTGTTTAAGCCTTTTTATTATATCCTTACTCTGTCCTGGACATTGAGTTCCAGCTGGATTCTATCCTCTTGGAATTTTTTATTCAAAAAATATATATGTATGTGTATGCATCTATGTATATATATTTATATATTTTGCATATGTATGTGTATATTTACCACTAATATTAGCTATATATATATATATATATATATATATTATTCGGACTTCACAACGTTTCAGCCGTTGTATACTCCGGCCTTCTTCAAGTGTTTGGAATTTCGAACTGAATCCTTTATTTCGTCCAACGGCCGAAATTTGGACATGACAATAAAAATGCGGACAACAGTAATTAATGTAATAATTGTAATATGTTATCTTAGAAATATATATATATATATATATATATATATATATATATATATATATATATATATATATATATATATATTCTTAAAAGTAATCTTACTAATAGCATGACAAGATAAATGCAATATATAACTTATAAATGACTATTTTACAATTTTCTGTTCTTAGAGGTAATTTTTTTTAGTGTCATTATTAGCGTGCGCCAAGGTTTCATTTTCAGCGACACTGGCCATTTATAGTAACAGCGGAACAGTAATTAGTATCAAGAAAGAAAATACAAAATAGATTGCAACTGTTCCTGTTATGTTTCCAACGAAGAACTACTATGAAATGTACAAAATATATTTTGAAGAAAAATTGTTCTGTGAAATTGATTTTTCAAAGCACACAAATATATCTTCTCGTCCGGACATTAATAATAAAAGAACAAGTATAAACTTACATCGAACAATTACAAGCGGTAATTGTTACTCTGTAAGATTAATCGTTGTAACAGAAAAGAGGCAGATCTGTAGACTTTTACCCACTACAGGAAAAAAAAGAAGAATTTACGTTAATGTCTTCCCCTGGGTCCAATAATTATCCATATAAAATTCATGAGTTGTACATGAAAGCTCACTGGCGTATATAGCGAACAAAACAAATTATGTTCGTAGATAACAAAGTAGTAACAACATTTGATAGGGACAGGGTCCCTCATCGTAGAGTAGTGTTTACCAAGGAAATTCCAGCCGAACAATTATTACTATTATGAGGACGATTCTCAACGGATACCACAGATATTTGTATCTGTACCAAAATAAGACTTACTGTAGAGCAATTATCAGTAAACATATCTCGCAACCGTTTTCTGCTATAGAGTCACATCTACAATAAATATAATATACTTTTTTTGTCTTGGAGTTAACTGACAAGGCTTAGTAAATATTTATTAGTCTGTAACATTTTTTGCAATACATGGCGATTGAACACGTGATTAAAAATCAAGAAAAGGGGGAAGGCATTTCAACGCGTCTTCCTATGTGATTTTTGGGTGGCTTATGACTTCTAAATGCCTTCACGTTAATAGGGATAATGAAGAAAAAAAATTAATCTTATATATTAATCTTTATATATATATATATATATATATATATATATATATATATATATATATATATATATATATATATATATATATATTACGAAATGGACAGAGTCCGACAATTTATTTATTAAAGACATTTTTTTTTATGTTTTTTATGTATCTATAAAAAGAATGTTAAACATTAAAAAAAAAAAATAAAAAATGTCTTTAATAAATATATATATATATATATATATATATATATATATATATATATATATATATATATATATATATATATATATATATATCGGAGCCGCTACCTTATGAAAATTGAGATATGGTTGAGTGGGGTGCTTAACGTATATTCTGGGGTGTGCAGAAGTTCCTTGCACAGGCCCTAAGGGACGTGATTGGAATAACGAATCATATATTAAACTAATTTAATGATTATCATTCTTCAGAAGGTATCAATATATCATACCATTAATTATACCAGTAGGTGTGTTACTCTAAGTGAGATATAGCACCATATGACTCATAGCCTTTGTTCAGCGGCTGTAACCACTCGGCTAGCAAGTGGAACCAAAATCAGCAGAGGCTGGCAGTAATGCAAATAATGATAGTATTCGATTCCAGTTCCCGCTTTAATGAATGTAGCGATGACATCTTGGCGCATTTTGAATAATTATGGAGTTTGTTGCTTTTCTCTCTTTGAATGTTACTAGTATCAAAAGCGGCGTTTACAATCGTTCCGTTTTCTATCAGATAGTCTCGTCTTTTTGTAATAATAACATTATCGACTAAAATATCAAGGATACAAATGGAAATAGAATCGCGAGCAGATTGGTGGAAACGGCGAAGAAGTGCCAAAGAGAAAAGAGGAGGAGTAAAAGTGCGGGATGAGCAGCGGCTGGGGGAGGAGAGATAGAATATGTCGTTGTTGTACGAGTGGCGTTTGTATTGTCTTTATTAGTCTCAGAGTTTGAGTGGTAGCTTTCAAAACAGAATTAGAGAACTGAGTTCAAGTTTTGCTACAATCTTTTCAGAACAATGTTTCTCAAACGGTGTTCCTCGTAATCCTGGCGTTCTCCAAGAAATCGCTAAGAGTTCTGTGATAAACACTGATAAGCAGGCTTATAAATTATAATGATATCGGTTATTGTTTAATTTTTATGTATGTTTACATATTTCTTTTTTCAATGGAAACCTCTTCCGTCTTGGGTAAGACCCCAAACTACATCCGCGTCCTGGAGATGACTATAAACTACATCCGCGTTCTGGGTAAGACGATAATATACGTCCAACAGCAAGTCCTCTGATCAGAAGGTTTTGAGGAGCGTGGAACCACCTCTTAATCGCTGGTGTTCCCAGGTCCACTCTGGCCAGGGGTGGTAGCACCTGTTAGAGTCCCAGCTATGGGTAAATAGTTAACATCAAACTGAGGTCAAAACACTGTGAAAGTGTAAAAATATTTTTTAATACCAGAAATACTTTGTAAAAAATTATTACCAGCAATAAATTTTTGAAGAAAAATTATGATCAGCAATACAGTATTACCAGCAAGACATTTTCGAAAAAGACATTTTCGAAAAAAAAATTACCATCTATACATTTTTTAAAAAATTATCAGCAATACATTTTTAAAAAAAAATATTACCAGCAATAAAAAATCTTGTCGGTATTAAATAAGCCATTGAGGTTGATATGACGTAAACCAAACCAAACCGAAAACCTCTCATAAACGAGCAATATGATTTTTGTTTGGGTTGGTAAAAAAAATTGACAAAAAAGGGGATCATTTATTCTTTAAACCGGTTCTCCGAAAAACATTATGTTTGCCACGTGAACTACGATAAAAATATAAAAGAGATAGATATTAATAAATGTATATAAAATTTTCTTTTATTTGTGTGTTGCCTGAGACAGGAAAACTATTCAAAGGGGTTCTACAAGGGTAAAACACTTGAGAAAGGCTGGTTTACAAGAATTCATTCCGATATTAATTTTTGGCTAGGATTTCCTTCATCTCATTCTATAGCGTTATGCCGCGGACCAGCACCTGATTTTTTTTTATCATTTTACCCCAAGCAGACAATAAAATCCACTAGGATGCAAGAGGTTTCCGAGAGTGCCAGAACCAGTAAAGACAATAAAAGAACAATATTGAAGAAGACGGAACATGCAAATGACACTGCATTTAAATTTTTGACAATCATTGTAAAGCAAGAAGCCAGAAGAGAGTTCACAAGCGAGAACTGCGAGAGAAGAAACTATTAGCATAGAGTTTATGGTTAAACCAAGGAATTTCAACTGTGAAATACTAGTGAAACCTACCTACGTTTAAATTCGTGAAGTCGCTTCTTGGGTGATCGTTGTGGCTTGATATTTTAAAAAAAAGTGGTGTCATTGAAAAGCAATCCCTTTGCTGAAAAATCATAGTCGGCTAAAACTGTTAAAGGAATAATTCTGGTTTATTCATGCGTTTCAACAGCAAGACGAGGTGTGTTGCTACTAGATTTGGGGAATCGAGAAAGTGAAGAATGCCAAATAAGACTTCTTGTAACTGAACTGGCTAAGAAGCAAAACGGGTAGTCTATTATGGAGCTTGTATTCCTTCCTCTTACCAGCTTAATTAGTAAAAGTCATGAATCAGAGATCCCAACCCATACTCGTTCCAAACCAAAATACTTTAAGCGAGACTGACCAGAGATGGCTAAGAATGCTAACTCGAAATGCTTTAAGCTGTCTTACCCAATTACTGGTTGATTTTCTCTTGATATATTGTTACATTGCGCATACATTTTCACACAGCTTTCTAAGTCGAATACCTTTCGATCATTAACGAATATCGAAGAAGAATAAAAATATGCTTCGAGATTTTACATGCTGTATGCTGAAATGAAATATGAATTTTGGGAGAGCTTTTTCTCGACATTGTTACATTTTATCACTTTCTTCTATGTCAAATGATTCCAGAACTTTAAAGCCATTAGCGTGTAATAAGAACAATACTGTTTATTTCAATATCAGTTCGGACAACTGAATTTATAACCTGTGATGTTGTTATTGTCACCAGAACGTTTAAGCCGATCAATTTTTCAGCCTTGCAGCCACGTTCAGATTCGCAGCCTGTAAGGAAAAAGCTGGTTCTATGGTTCTTGCTTCTTTTTATGTGCTGTGTCCTTTTAGGACGTAGGCGATCCTGCTCTCCATTTCTTCCTATCCCTTGTGGCTCTCAATAGGTTTCGTGCCTCTGCCAACTTCCCCAGACTACGTTCTGCTATCCACTTGCTTAAGCCCGCCATGTATGCCATGCGTTGATTTCCCTTGTCTCTTTTTCCCTCTATTTGACTTGTGAGTAACAGATTCTCCAGGCCCTCCTTTCTCATTACGTGTCTCATAAATTTCATCTGCTTCTTCCTTATGTTAAGTATAAGCTTCCTCCTTGTTTGCATCCTTTCCAAGGCCTCATCGTTGCTCACACGCTCGCTCCATGATATCCTTAGCATCCTTCTGTAGAACCACATCTCCGCTGCTCGAGTCTCTTCTTCATCTTTGAGGAGACCGCTGCCGTATAGGAGGACAGATGTCACGTAGCGGCTCAGTACTCTTTTCTTTGTTACCATAGAAATCCTCCTGTCTTGCAGTAAGCTGCCCAGCTTTTGGAATGCATCCTTTGCCATCCCAATCCGTCATCGGATATCAGTGTTGCACCTACCGTCCTCTGCCAAAACACTTCCAGATATTTAAACTTCCGCACATGTTTGATTTTAGTGACCCTGGCCTGCAAATTGCATTTCGGGTTCATCCTTTTACTGATGGCCATGCATTCTGTC
>OZ010579.1:78569730-78589730 GCA_963932145.1 Acanthosepion lycidas | reverse complement strand
TCGCAGCTTACTTTGGGCTGAAATGATTAAACAAAACATAAAAGCTGTACAGCTTGCGGTGGCAGCGTCAAACAAATTGTTTACGAGATGAGCCACGCCTCCTTTTACTTGTTGTTACTGATGAAGTGAAGGAAATCAGGCAACAAAGAAAGAACAGGAAACGTCGTCGAATGCAGTGACATAGCGATACAGAGACAATTTCATTCGCCATCGTGTCGGTGAATGCATTGCAGATTTTTGTATTAAAAGATAATTTGATTGATGAGACTCAGGATTTTGGCGGGCATTTTTCGCCATAGAAAACATGGCTGCTCCTCGCAAAGGAAGCAACTCACGAGAGAAAACATTGTTTGTTTCTCGTGCTGTGGTGGAGAGAGAAGGAATATTCTCGTTTCAACTTAGTTCTTTAACCGCACTTAGATTTTAAACATTTTTATATATTGATTTAATGCGCTTCTGTACATCGCCATTCAGCGCCGCAACGAGTAGCAGTATTAGTAGAAAATCAAAAGTCGTACTCAAACCAGTACTTCTACTACTACTACTACTACTACTACTACTGGAGTAGTAGTAGTAGTAGTAGAAGAAGGAGAGGAGGAAGAGGAGAAGCAGGAAGAAGTAAAGTAGGAAGAAGAAGAACCATGAATATTAGTAAAAGCAGAAATAGTAGTCGGGTTAGAAATAGTAGCAATATAAAAGGAAGAAGATGTAGTAGTAGTAATAGTAGTATAAGAAACAGGAGTATTAATAGTAGTAGTCGTAGTATTATTAGTAGTAATAGTTATAGTAGTATAAGAAATAGAAGTATTACTAGTAATAGTTGTAGTATTATTTGTAGTAATAACACTATAATGAGAAACAGGAATATTAGTAGCGATTGTAGTATTATTGATATTAATACTAGTAGCAGAAACAGTATAATAATAAACAGGAGTAGTAATAGTAGTATTTCGTAGTAGTAATAGTAGTAGCAACCGTATAATAAGAAACAGGAGTATTAATAGTAGCAGTCGAAGTATTATGAGTATTAGGTTGGTGCAAAAATAATGACGTAATAATGTCGTTTTTTGACGTATTTTTAACGTCAAAAAACGACATTATTACGTCATTATTTTTGCACCAACCTCATAGTAATAGTAGTAGGTTAGTACTAGTAGAAGTATTACTAGAAGCAGTACTAGTAGTAATGGCTAAGGTATTAGTAGTTGTAGTAGTAGATAAAATACATAGTAGTAGTACTTAAAGAAGAATAAATAGGTTTGTTTTGGTTTCTTTGTTTAATGGCATATCAACTCCTTATGGGTCATTTAATGCCGAAATTTCATTTACTTCTGAGCTCTGATTATTTTTCCTTCCTAAAATGAATTCCTGCTAAATTTTTCTCATGCATTTTTATATTTTCATGTTTTGACCCGAGTTTCGGAGGGGGGTCATTTTTTGTCCATAGCTGAGATACCAACAGGTGCTGTCACCTTGGGTCGGGTTGTATCTGGGAACAGCAATTAAGAAGTGATTCCACGCTTCTCAAAACCTCCCCGTTCAGAGGCCTTGCTGCCGGATGTAGTTTTGTTGTCTAATAGGACGAGAAGACATAGGAATATTCGTATTAGCAGTAGTAGTCGTATTTGTAAAAGCAGTAATAGGTTGGTGCAGAAATAATGTCGTTTTTTCTTTTGAACGTCAAAAAACGACATTATTTTTGCACCAACCTAGTAGAAGTACAATTAATTGTATCAGTAGTAGTAACAGCTTCAGAAATAGTAATATAAAAAGGAAGAATCTGGAGAATTAATAAAAATTAGAAGACTAAGTAATTGAAACAAAAGCACAAAACCCAAGTCCCATTTGAAGATTGGTAATAACACTGGTAGTCGTAGAATAACCATTGAAAGCAATAGCATTAATATTACTAATAGTATTAGTAAAAGTAGACACATAAATAGTAACAAAAGTATTATGTATTATTTGAGTAATTTGGTTCCCAAACTGCTTGAATGTAAGCGTGCTACTAGATTGGCATCTCGGTCCCACCCTTTCAATGTTCAAGCGACTAAATGTAACCATCTCTTTTACTCCAACAGCTTCTTATCTCGCACCTCCCGTCAGTGGAACTCCCTTCCTATCACGTGCTTCCCTGATAGCTATAATCTTCAAATATTCAAATGTAATGTCAATCGACATCTTTTGATGTCTTGACCTTGTCTTGTCTTTTTCTTTATCCTTTTCCCAAACCACTCCCCTCTTTACTCTTACTCTCCTATAACCCCTTGGGTGCTAGTGACACTCCCACATTGCGTGGGGAGATTTGCTTAAAAAAAATCTGTTAGTTATTAAACTTTGTAAGCAACTCGTAAAAGGAGCCTCCGAAGATTACTTCACTCCAAATATCGTCAAAACTATTATACATTTCTTATTATTCTCGTTCATTTCCTCTGTAGAGTTTTCGGGTCATGCAAAAACTTCCAGCACCTGAGACAGTGCTTATAATCTGGCGTTATCAATTGTTTGAAGAATATCCGTATGTTAAAAATCGAAATCAGGGTGCATTGTGACTTCGTGCTAGCAGGAACGTCAATGGTTTCTAAACAATTCCATCTAATTTTCATTCATTCGTGGTAATGGTTCTCAGGCACCTTTCCAAAGTAACTGGTATCGCCTCCTTACTTTCATAACATTAAGAATTGACCTTCCTGGAAAATCGACCATGGTGAAATTTGAACCCGGATCTCATGGTCGGAAAGCAACCATTCTATGCTCGTAGCTAGCTAGCTAAACAAATAGATAGATAGATAGATAGATAGATAGATAGATAGATAGATAGATAGATAGATAGATAGATAGATAGATAGATAGATAGATAGATAGATAGATATGAACAGACTGAAATAGATAGATAGATAGATATGGGAAGATCGAGATAGATAGATTAATTAATTAATTATATCTACCAATACACGAACTTTGAATTTCATTGTATTTATTTCCTCCTTGTTAGTAACTACAAGCATCGAAATTTGGAATAGTGGCCCCTTTTTTTTCTTTTTTTTTTAAACATTGTATATTACGTCTGTCGACCAGCGCATTCAATAAAATTTAGTAAAGAAAATACCGGACACCGAATGACAATAAAATTGGGACGACTATTTCAAATACGAAGTGTTCACTGTAATAATGCTTGATATCTATCTATCTATTAGGTTGGTGCAAAAATAATAACCTAATAATGTCGTTTTTTAACGTTAAAAAATACGTCAAAAAACGACATTGTTATGTCATTATTTTTGCACCAACCTAATATCTATCTATCTATCTATCTATCTGTATATATATATATATATATATATATACTGAGATTGACATTGAGGTCAACACCCAACGGCGACTGTCAGTTCCATGCTTAAACGCAATGTCCTATTTTGAAGATTGCCTTTAATCAATTGAACAGACTGATGCCGCTGGATATTGACCTCAATGACCGCTTTTATATTTATATATACGGACGCTCTATCACTGATATTGAGCACTTTAACCCATAAATATAGCATACTTTAAAACTATATTTTTATCATATTATATCAGGTTGGCCAGAAAGTCCTGACTCACTTTGGATGTGAAAAGAAAAGAACAAAATTTAATGGAGCAACCTCCAACATTTTTTCTTCAAAATAAATCCATGATTCTCGACGATCTCCTGCTAGCGATCAGAATCTGTCTCAGACACCAGTCCGCTGGCTTCGAATAAAAACACTGTTAACGAGCTTCCTTTATTTTAAAAGTGTTAAATCGTTGGTCGCGGAGGAAGTGTGTCATTGAGCGGAATAAACCATAGTCACTCGGAACAGCCACGGGTCTGAATGGTAGATGTGGAAAAATCTCAACAGCTTTCATCTGTTTGAACCTCTTACCCAACCTGGCAGTGTGTGGCCTCGCATTGCCTTGCCGAAACAAAGCCCGACCTCGACTGGCGCTGATGACAGATCTGTTGCTATATGTATATATATATGTCAACCTGATAATATATATATATGTATATATATATACACACACACACATACATATATATGTCAACCTGATAATATATATATTTATGTCATGCTAGAAGCAATTGTCAGGCGGTCTCATGACTGCGTCCAGCATGAAACAGCCTGTCGCCTCTGAGTGTTAACTTCAAAGTTCACGTTTATATTTATATTTACATACGCTCTATCTTTGATATTGAGCACTTTATCCCGTAAATGTGGCACACCTTAAAGCTAGATTTCTCCATATATATACACACATATATAATATATATACTCACTTCATATATATATATATATATATATATATATATATATATATATATATATATATATATATATATATATATATATACCCAAGTATATAATTGGTGTATACGGAATGAATTCCAAAAATTACTATTCCTAAAAGAGTTAAAAGGTAATTTTATAATTTTAAAAGGTAATTTTATAATTTTAAACTTAATAGTGAATAAATTTGGATTTTAAAATTGGCAGTTTTTAAATTTAAAATATTGTAAATTTAGTTTTAATATCAAATTCTAACATATAATCTAATAATTAATGGTTAGAACAAATTCTTGTTTTAATATTACCCGTATTTTAACGATCTGAATATCTACTATAACATGACTTCGTTGTCAGGCTGTTTGAATTTTCCTATACATGTATTTTGATTGGTCATTCTAGCTTTTGGAACAACGTTTTCCCCTTGCGAAGGATCGTTAATTAATTTGAAACTTTTAAAACCGTTTGTTTTGCATTAAACATCATCACTTAATAAGACACCGGAAGTGTTGAAACAAAATGGTTATTTTTGTAGTGAATTTATAACATGTTTATGTTATAAAGTTTTTTAAATAAATAATTATACAAATCTATATATATATATATATATATATATAAGGGTATTATACGTACAATTATCTTGAAGTATATATACTTTATTCTGATAAAGGCAGATGCTGTATTTGTTATGTTGACGTCTCTGAAAATGGGTAATCATGTAAGCAAGTCACATCTTGAAAGCATATCGTAGGAAAAACCGTTCTTAAAAAATAGTAATGGTTTTTCTGAACAAAATAACAACGACTCTATTTTCTCAAACATCTTACGAAAGTAACTACAGTTGAGCATTAATGTTCTTATGAAACAGTGTTTTTATATGAAAGTCTGAACTATCAAAAATTAAAATCCATACATGAAAAATATTACATAAAATATTTATTAAAATCAAAACTCTACATTTGCTTTGATGTGACTAAATCTATTTTATGTCAGCAAACGAGGAAATAAATATTGATTTAATGATTGAACGAGAAATGTTATTAACTTATTAACAATTATTAAGCATAAAAACGCAATGACTGAATAAGTACTAAAGCGCAAACTTTTCTTTATTAATCTTACCACTGAAATGATTAAAAGGAATAAATTGTTTCAGCGTCAGCTCTTGAAATCTTGGTATCTGTGTGCTTGCTTGAGTGGTTTGTTTTTACGGTTTATCAACCTTTTGCAGGTTATTTCAAACCAGAAAATATTTTTACATTGTAGGCAATTGGGGGAGATAATAATGATTTTACTGATCAAGTCTTACTATTTAATCCAAAGCTGGGGGAGGTTTAGATTTATAAGGGTTATTTTAACGGCACATCAACACCAAGGGTCATTTCACGCCGAATCGGGTAGTTTTAAGATTTTGTTTCTTTATGTTGTGTTCATTTTGCAGATTCTTTTATAAGACGTTATCTTTATCCGTAAAAGGCAGGATGTGTGTGTGTGTGTGTGTGTGTGTGTGTGTGTGTGTGTGTGTGTGTAAAGAATGCACGGCCGAAATTTTCAACGGAATTTCACCAAAATTTACATGCAGATGCTCCAAGTTATAGGGAAGGCCAAGACCGACTTTGCATTTCCCAACTCCCATCGATAGTGGAAATAATCGACTTTTTCATCCTTCTACGGCACTTTTCATGTATTTTGCGGCCATTTTCTACTGGCCAGAGTTAGAGCCTATAGCTGGCTGCCACGAATAGGCAGGAAGATTCTATTGGCCAGGGTAAGAGCCAACAGCTGAGTGACACGAATGTTAACTAGTATGCAAAAAAATCGATAGCTGCATTCGTCACGAATGGGAAAAATTTAAATCTGCATGGCACTTTACTCTCATTTATTGGCTCATTCGCTTGCTTAAACTCAACGTTTATTTTGATTCCACAGAACTTGGTTGGGTGTGAAAAAAGTAATTGTTGTTAACATTCTTTTTTCACTCGGTTTTTCCAGTTATGAGTCCTTTTTTAAAGCTGATCGTTTTGTGTTCATTTCGTTTAGTTCTTTTTTCGTAATAGATTTAATGTTTAGTATAGGGCTTAGAAAAAATTCGCAGTGTGAGATAGGCAAGAAGTCAGGCATGTAGCAACATTAGCACGGCAAAGGGCACTCCTTTAAAGGCAAGGAAGGGCAAAAATATTTTAAGCCAAGTGATAGCGATTGCTGCATGAGTCGTACGATTTTTGAATCAAGCACGGGCAACGCCGGGCCATGCTGCTAGTTATAAATAAGTGTGGTGATGTAATTTGGTTTTAGTTACATTTTGTATCCACGTGTTTATACGGCTTCCATTTTATATTTTGGGATAGAAGAGACGGATTAAAACCTTTCCACAAGGTATTTTCGCGTGGGAGAATATAACGAACCCAACTGGAATTAGAACTCCGCTTTCCGATTTCTAATTCCGAGAGGTTATCCATTCCACCACCCACACATTCAAGTTTACAGCACCTGGTATTCCCAAGCGATCATCCATCTAGATACTGATCAGACTTGACGTTGCTTAACTTTAGTGATCGGATGTGAATCGGTGTTTCGACGACCGTAATCCTGAAGTCAGTGGTGGCCATAAGTACTCCCCAAGATATTACTCTGATCATTCACCTTGGCTAAGGATTTATAGATACAGAAAGGAAAATATAGGAACTCCTAGACAGCGTTATAAAGTGTGAAGAAAGAACTATAATCTGTAAGAAGACAGAATTTATAGCAGTTAGCAAAATGGACAGTCCAAGATTCCACGATTTGGCGATGTCAAAACAAAGCAAGAACGGACATTTAACTATCTGTAAAGTCTGATAACGAGCTACGCCAAATGTGATACCGAAATCCGAAGATATATCGGGATAGTGGTAGGTACATTCCAAAATCTAAGGTATTCTTTCTTTTTTCTTTTTCTTTTTTTTTTTTTTGTGCCATGTCCTTCTAGGGCATAGGCGATCATGGCTCTCCACTCTCTTCTATCTTGCAGCTCACAATAAGTTCCTTCCCTCTGCCACCTCCCCCAGATCACGTTCTGTCATCCACTTGCTTAAGCCCGCTAGGTATACCATACATTGTTTTCCTTGTCTCTCTTTCCCTCCTGTTGTGAGTATCAGATTCTCCAAGCCCTCCTTCCTCATTATGTCACCCATAAACTTCAGCTGCCTCTTCCTGATGTTAAGTATAAGCCCCCTCCTTGTTCGCATCCTCTCCAAGACCTCATTGTTGCTCACAAACTTGCTCAATGATATCCTTAGCATCTTTATGTAGAACCACATCTCCGTCGCCTCGAGTCTCTTCTTCATCTTTGAGGAGACCGTCCAACATTCGCTGCCGTAAAGGAGGACAGTCATTTCTTTGCCGTCAAAGAAATCCTCTTGTCTCGCAGTACTCTGCCCAGCTTTTGGAATGTATCTTTGGCCATCCCAATCCGCCTTCGGATCTCGGTGTCACACTTACCGTCTTTTGTCAAAACGCTTCCCAGATATTTAAACTTCCACACCTGCTTGATTTTAATGTCCCCGAATTGCAAATCGCATTTTGGGCTCATCCTTTTACTGATGACCATACATTCGATCTTCTTGTAGTTTATGCTTAGTCCCTTTTTCTCACTATACTGAACCTCTTTTTAATATCAGTCTTCCTTAATGGCAATAAAGATTAAAGAGGAAATGTGAAATAAGAAGCATGTGGTTCTACAAAAGCATACTGAGAGTACAATAGATTTTATACCAAAACAATGAAAAAATTTGAAGGAAAATGGGAGCAAAAAGAATACGTGTACATAGATTCAGAAATAAACAATAGAAATGAATACGATACATGAGGAAAGACGGTTCGGAGAATGTAACACTCAAAAGACATACTGAAGACGAGAGAAGCAGGAGACAGCGAATAGCGTACCTAACGAGTTTATGTAAATCGATGGCAGAACAAGAGCTGAGAGGGATAATAAGAGAATAAACGTTACTTGGCGGTACAGAGAAGATAGGAAGTTGTAGAGACCCATGATCGTCCACTTCGTGAAGGGACAGGATAGAGGAAAAAAAAAGCATTTGCAAAAGATATCTCCCTCAGGTAACCCCCCCTCCCCATCCTACATCATTAAGAAGTGAAGAGTAAGTTCTATTAGGTTGGTGCAAAAATAATTATTTTTTGACGTTAAAAAATACGTCAAAAACCGACATTATTTTTGCACCAACCTAATATTTCTTGATGCTTGAAGGCTTACGACCACCTCACGTAGAAAAACCGGTTCTTGCACAATCACCGAAGTTAAGCAACGCTATTCTGGCCAGAATCTAGATGGGTGTCCGCATGGGAATATCAGGTGCTATAAACTTGAATGCGCGGGTGGTGTAAATGTATAATGGCTCGGTATTGTTAATCGGAGAGCCGAGTTCCAATTTCAGTTGGGTTCGTTATATTCACTTACACGCAAAAATCTTTGGTAAAAGGTATGAATCTTTTCCTCCCATCTATGGGTTAATTAGTAAGATTGGTATCACTAAATCATTATTATGTCAAAAAATTACGAAGTAAAAATATTTTCTGGCTTTAAACAACCTACAAAGTGTTGGTCAGTCCTAGAAATCGAATAAATCTGACCTACATGTACTTTTGTTGGAAGTTTTCAAGTGATGTGTGTTTGTTATTTGGTATAGCTCTTTATGATTTTATAGGGTCTGGTCGTGTTCTGTTTTTTTTTCTAGGTATGAATCCACCTCTTATCCACCCCACCTATAGGTTAATTAGTAAGACATGTATCACTAAAACCATTATTATCACCCCCACCAACTCCCTCAAAAATTCTTATAATCTAAAAATATTTTCTGGTTTTAACTAAACCTGCAAATGGTGGATAAACCGTAAAAAACTAATCATCCATTCAGGTATTCTAGCAATAAAAATGGGCTTGCAACACCTTCCAACTAATTGGGAAACTGAATATATATTATGGATGGTACCCAAAGCTTCGAGTAATGTGATGATAAAAAAAAAAAACACCTTGACTTCTACTTGGCCATTTGTACTGTGATTTCTACTGATAAAAAATCTGGAGCGGCAAAATTTCTTAATATATTCCGTTAGCGAGAGACGTCTAATAAAAAGGAAACGAGGAAATAAAATAAACTGGATACAAACAAAAGAAATTCTAACGATAAACACAATAAATTAATTATTAGGTTGGTGCAAAAATAATGACGTAATATTGTCGTTTTTGACCTTAAAAAATACGTCAAAAAACGACATTATTACGTCATTGTTTTTGTACCAAACTAAGACTTAGACAGAATATATATATATATATATATATATATATATATATATATATATATATATATATATATATATATATATATATATATATATATATTGCCTCTTCAGCCTGGAAACAAAAATCACTTTTCAATGCATATCACTAAAAGGAAACTGTGATATTATTCGTATTCCTGACTAGATGTACTTTTTCTTTTATTTCCGAAGATTGTAATAGTCTTAAACTGTCTGAGGTTCACTGGCATTATTTATTTTTGACTAGTTTTTCATTAATTTAGTTTTTATTGCTTGTTTACACCTTGTCATGGTAATAGACGTAATAGTCTTAAACTGCCTCTATTTCTTATCTCTGACAAAATTTGAATGTTTCTTCTTCCATTGAACGTAGGTACGTTATTCTATTCTCTTTCGTTTCTCAAACAGCATTTCGTAATATACGGATAATTATTCTGCATTCTTCTTCTATGTGCCGTGTTCCTTCAAGACGTTGGTGATCATGGTTCTCCACGATTCCCTGTCCTTTATAACTCCTAATAAATTTTGTCATTTTCTTATCTTACCGAAACCCTGTTCAGCTATCAAATTCGCTAGGTATTCGTTGTTTTCCTCTGGCTATCTAGTCTTCAATCTCTCTTGTGAGTATCAAATTTCCCAAGCCCTCTTTCCTCATTAGATGCTCTAGAATTTTCATTTACTTAAGTATAAGTGTTCCGTTTGTTTGCATTTTCTCTAACACTTCATCGCATATTCAGTCTATGGAACACCCAGCATCCTTCTATAGATCTATATTTCTTTGGCTACAAGTCTCTTCTTCGTCTGGGTGTAGATTGTCTAGCATTTACTGACGTATAGGCGGACTGTTATCACATAATAATATTCTTTTCTTTGTTTAAAACAAAGCGTTTCTGTTTCTTACACTGCTTAGGATTTAAAATGCATCTATCCTACGTGAAAATACTTTCTGGATATTTAAATTGTACTTGTTTGATTTTTGGTCTCTCGAATTTGTAATTTGCATGTTCGGATGTTCATTTCGGTGAAAACATTGCGTTCTGTCTTCTTGCTATTGACCTTGCTTCACCCTTTCCTTCACTATCTTCTGTATAGGGTTCTTGCACTTTCCCTTCTGTGTCTGCCATCAACACTGTGTCATCCGCATATCTTATTTACGTTATTTACATTGTTCGGACTGTTTTCTTCATCGTTATTGCCATATTCACGACTTCTCGGTCGTTGTACTCTCGTATATTCTTCAGGTGATTCGAATTCCGAATTGAATCCTTTATTTCGTCCACTGGGATAGAATGTTCTAGTTCCACGTGCCATGCCTCTTCTCAGTTATCTCCCTTTAACTCAACTCTGCACGCTTTTGTTCACCACTGCAGTAGTCTGGTATTGAACTCAAAACACTTCAGTTCACTAGAGCCAATCAACGCTTTTATCCTCTAGGCCTTGAGTGCAATACCTGGCTACTGAAAATTGGCGAATTGTGCCATAATCTTTGCCTTCAGTTCATCTTTGGGGTTGCAAGGAGTTTTGTTGGTCTCTCGGTCAACTGTACTCCACACATGATAATGAAAGGGGTTGCAGCCTGGAGAGTTAGGTGACCAGATGCAAGGTGTGATGTGGTCGCAGAAATTGTCTGACAGCCATGAGTGGGTTCTCCTATTTGCGTGGCATGGTGCAGAGTCCTGTTGTCCGGCATAAGGTCTTCCAGCAGCCACCCTCGTGACCCAGGGCAGACCTATCTTCTCAAGGCACTTGATGTAGGCTTCCGTGTCGAGTCTGTGACCCTCACCAACAAATTCGAGAATTCTGTTCTTATCAGAATGATCAGAGTGAGTTTTCCGATCTACCGTACCTTCGTAATCACCATTAGACTTGTCCAACTCTTTCTGAACCCACAACACTGTCCTCAGATTTACATCCAAACACTCTGTAGCGTTCGTATGTATTGGAGCTTCCGGCGCGAATGCCAAGCAGTAGAGCGTGCCGTTTCTAAAATTTTGGCGGAGTGAATTGCATCATGGTGCTCTTTTTCTCACAGACCGTTCCCAACTGACCCTACTTTCCTGTGCAGTCGACAAAATCAAAAACAAACAAAACGCATGGACGAAATTATAAATATAAAACGGCGACAATTTACCCATTGTACCTTTTTTTTTTTTTTTTTTTTTTTTTAACAATAAGGTTTTAACTTGTACAAGGTCCGGGAACAACTTGAGTTAGAGAGTTATGTTAAGAGGCAGTTTGTACGGACAGGAGGGGAAGGTGACGGTTAAAACCAGACTTGAAAAGGTTACGATTTTAGTGATCGTGGAAACTGCCTGTGGGAAATCGGTTCCCCAGAGCAACGTTTCGTCGAAAGATGTTCGAATGAAACTTACTTCTCACTGATGGAATTGTGGGTGGTTTTCTGCAATGTAAGTGGCATGGCCTGATCTGGCTCTTTTAAATGTAGAGGATACCACGTGGAGTCAATTACTTACTGAAGTGATACAGGTAGCCGACCATTTTACCTGTATCTTTAGCAATGACTCGTATGTACGAGAGCCACTTCAGGTCAGGTGTGAATTTTAGTATGCAGTGTGGAGGAACATTTTATGCAAACAAGAAAACTAACAATTAATTTACAGCTATTGGTTGGAATTTAACGAGATATTTTTTTTCAAATATAGATACTTTGTGTACGAGGAATAGTATCCCCCACCCACAAATGTGGATGTTTTAAAAAATAAAAACTGAAAGCTAATAACTCCAAAATAATTTCTTCAAATTTACATACAAATGACAAACTTGATGCAACAACAAATTAACGTTATTTGGTGATTAAATTCGCATTCTCTCTGATGTTTTGAAGCAACCTGTCGAGCGAACAAATCTCGTAGGTGTCAGCGAGGACCAATTCTTCTTCGAACCTTGTGGACTTTCGCTACAGAATCACAAACCAAAAAATTTACCAAATACGAGAATCACAAGACTTGAGGACTTTCAACAGCAGCAACAACCAAAATCGATAGCACATGGAACACGAAGAGAAAATAAAGATATCATTTGCATAATGACTAGGTTCGTCGTTGATTTACTTCGGCGAACGTACCCGGGTTTTCAACGTGATATGGCCGTAAAACCGTTTAAGGATAGGTTTTCTGTTATGATAGATATAATGGCAAACTTGCATTTTTTTTAAGTCTGTTTAAAATTAATCATATCAATTGATATTACATGAGCAACTAATTAAAATAAGTTTCCTTTTTTTAATTATTTTATTTTAGAATGCATCTTTGGATATTCCAATGAAATTTCGGATTTTAATGTCGGACTTTCCTCTGTTAAAATACTTCGCAAAAATTTAAATTGTTGTACCTGTTTGATTCTGGTTTTCATTTTGGACTCTTTTTCTTTCTTTTTTTTTTTGTTGTTTATTTTTGTTGTTTTTTTTTTGTTGTTTTTTGTTTGTTTGTTTTTTCGTTTTTGTTTTCTTTTTTGATGGCTCTTTTTTCTTTTTTTTTTTTTGCTAACAACTATGTGTTCTGTCTTCTTGACCCAAAAGATAAACCTTTGTTCTAATCTGTACTTGAGTCTGCAAGCATCCATCCTGAAGAGCTTCCTTTGAGTCTGATTCTGAGTCTGTAATACAAAATGATAGCTTCAACGATTAAATCGTCGATTCCAAAAATTGGCGACACAGTAATTGTAAGTACAATCCCTGAGCAGTCTCAGAGCGAACTAGAACTGAGTCGTACTAAAAAAGAACTAGACGATATATCCATAAACGTGGACAGCGGAGTGAAAACCCCGTAAAATATTCAGTTCGAAATTCCCGACAGAGAAACGCCTGAAGTAGGCCGGGAAGCATAACAGCCAAAACGTTGTGGTAATAATAACACAGATGAGAACATAATTTCGACTTTAAACAATGGAAATAACGATAACTCATCATCCCAGATTTTCAAATAGCAATGTATAATTGTAACAAAACATCGTCTCGGAAATCCAGACGTAAATTAATGACTCTGGTTGCAGAGACCGAAAGGTTTTGATAAACGAAAATTGGTCGGAAATAATCATTGTATAACAAGATCTATGATTTCAAAATAAAATAACAATTAAATATCCGTAATCGTTCAACATTTTGTGGTTAAAATATTAGGTTGGTGCAAAAATAATGACGTAATAATGTCGTTTTTTGACATTATTACGTCATTATTTTGGCACCAACCCAATAGAAGCGAATATATTATGGTTTAAGGAATGCAAAGGAAACAAGATTTCCTAACTAAAAAGAAAGCCACCCAGGTTGTTGGAAATATATTGTATTTATGAAATATGATATATTTGATGGGGTCAATTGTCGTCACAAGTGTCGCACAATAAGGTTAAAAAGAAGTATGTGTTGGTTTCTTTTAATTAACCCGTGAATTGACGAATCAGCAATAACTGAAAAAGCAATATTTGCTTGTAAAAAAGAAGTTTCGCCATCCAAAATTTTGAGATTTTTTAGCTTTGCTAGCGAACACTTCTTCCCTCTCCGTCACTGACAAGTAGTCGGCAAAATTTCCCTAATGTGGCCAATAATAGTAGCTAATATGGCTGTGCAATGTAATACTACAGCCTTTCTCAGCTGATTTGATTTTCAGTAATAGATACAGGCAGTGCGACTTTTATATATTGGCCTGATTAAACAGTCGTGGAGACTAACGCGGCGACACAACCCATTCGGCCAACCGTGGAACAACGACCATAGTAGCCATATACCAGTTCGAGCTACATATGATGTGGTGACTATGTCAAAATTGCTCTCAAAATAGCAGTAATCATACCAGTCTTAAAGACAAGATAACAATGTTAAATGAACATATACAAATCATTGTCAGTCTGTTGTTAACTGAGGCAAACGTTTCCTTGTTAATTTTAACGACTCCAAAAACTAAACTTCTCTCTATTAATCATCTAAGAGAGGCCTTTCTGCCTCTCATCAGCATGGCTGATGCTAAAGAGTTACTCGTTGTGCCTTCTTAGACTAACGTTCTTGGCTGACATGAAAGTGGAAAAAACTATACTGAATTTATTGCTAGGTCAGCTGCTAAGAATGTTAGTCGTCAGTTTCGTGTTAGACAATATTTCTCTCCAGAATCAATTTTGTATATATATATATATGTCTACCATTTGTGCATGCTTAGAATATTGCTGCCATATATGGTTCGAAACTCTAGAGATTCTTGATAAAATCCAAAGAAGAATAGCAAAATTATTAGTCCTGATCTGGTGCCTCAGCTTCAATCCCTTTTCCACCGCCGTAAGATGTCCTCCCTGTACCTTTTATATAAATAATTTCATGTTCCGATGAGCCTTTTGCTATGGTTCCTAGACTTTATAAATTTAAGCGCAGTACTAAACTGGTGACGAGGCATCATCAATTAACTGTTGCGCTGGCTAGATGTAACCGTAAGTTCTATGGTAACAGTTCCTTTTCTCGCACTTCTTGCTTGTGGAACTCTTATCTGGTCAACTTTAATCTTCAAAAATTTAAATGCAATGTCAATCGCAAAATGCTGTCCTCCTGGTTATTCTTCCTTTGTTCCCACTCGTTTGTAATGTTTCTGTTTTCTAATTCTTCCACACCCAATAACCCCCTGTGTCTTAGTGGATTTATTGCCTTGATTGTGAGGAACACGCTTAAAAATGTACGACAACTGACAGACGATGGCTGACTCTTGAGGATCGGTTATGTGAGTTGGGGACTCGCAAGAGACATTCTTTATAACCAATCGACGCGTTTTAATAAAGATCGTGTAATAACTGGGTGTTGCGATAAAAAGTAACTGAAATTAAGATGAGAGTTATCCGAATAACTAATAATAACTAACAATGCTTCATTTTAGAAATTCGTACTAAATTCATTTTTAACTTCATTTTACCGCAAACCCGTCATTAAATAAAGAAAATTAGGCAAGAAATTTAAAATATCGGTGCTTATGCGATTTTCCTTGCAATAGGACAGGCTGGCGTTTGGATGAGTTTTATTGTCGATGTGGCTTCCGGGCATTAGTATGTGACGTCGATATACGTGCGAAAATGCAAGAGTCTCGTTAGAGAATATGTAAGTTCATTATGCAAAATTGTTGCAATGGCTGAGTAATTGCATCGTGAATCGATTGGCTGAGCCGAAATATGAACATAAAATTTGTGTAGAGAATCGGATACAGGGCTAAAATGGGAAAATACAAATGAATTGGATTGTTTCGAATTTAGGAAGGAAGATGGAATGTGTACAAGAAGAGAGAAAATAAAATTTAAATACGTACGTTGATGGAAACAGACGACAAAAAAATGACTGAACTTAAAGAATCAAAAAAATAATTTAACCAAAAGCGGAACGGAATAATGATGTGTTTGGTAGGAAGACGAAAAGAAGAGAAGAAACAATAAAAGTAGAATAAGACAACTTAATGGAAACAAAAGAAAAAAAAGAAAGAAAGAAACAAAAAGAGTTTAGCATTAAAGAAAGAATAAAAAATGACGAGGAACAAAGAAAGAAAGAGGAAAAAGAAAAAGAAACAAAAAGCATGTACAACCAAGAAAAAGTATGAGAAAGAAAGAAAGAAAGAAAGAAAAGAATAAAAAAAAATGGTGCGAAAGAAAGAAACACGCATAAAGCATAGAAAATCAAGAAAAGGGTGGAGCATAAAAGAGAAAGTATAAAAATAACGTGAAACGAAGAAAGAAAAAAAAAGCGAAAAGAAAAAGAAAGAAAAATTATGCGCAGCGAAGAAAAAAGTCTAACATGAAAGAAAGAAATAATAAGAAATGGTGGGGAAAAAAAGAAAAGAAAGATGAGACAAAGAAAGAAAAAAAAGATGAGACAAAGGAAGAAAAGAAAGATGAGACAAAGGAAGAAAAGAAAGATGAGACAAAGGAAGAAAAGAAAGATGAGACAAAGAAAGAAAAGAAAGATGAGACAAAGAAAGAAAAGAAAGATGAGACAAAGAAAGAAAAGAAAGATGAGACAAAGGAAGAAAAGAAAGATGAGACAAAGGAAGAAAAGAAAGATGAGACAAAGGAAGAAAAGAAAGATGAGACAAAGAAAGAAAAGAAAGATGAGACAAAGGAAGAAAAGAAAGATGAGACAAAGAAAGAAAGAAAAGATGAGACAAAGAAAGAAAAAAAGATGAGACAAAGGAAGAAAAAAAAGATGAGACAAAGGAAGAAAAAAAAGATGAGACAAAGAAAGAAAAGAAAGATGAGACAAAGAAAGAAAAAAAGATGAGACAAAGAAAGAAAAAAAAGATGAGACAAAGAAAGAAAAGAAAGATGAGACAAAGAAAGAAAAGAAAGATGAGACAAAGAAAGAAAAAAAAGATGAGACAAAGGAAGAAAAAAAAGATGAGACAAAGAAAGAAAAAAAAGATGAGACAAAGAAAGAAAAAAAAGATGAGACAAAGAAAGAAAAAAAAGATGAGACAAAGGAAGAAAAAAAAGATGAGACAAAGAAAGAAAAGAAAGATGAGACAAAGAAAGAAAAGAAAGATGAGACAAAGAAAGAAAAAAAAGATGAGACAAAGAAAGAAAAGAAAGATGAGACAAAGAAAGAAAAAAAAGATGAGACAAAGAAAGAAAAAAAAGATGAGCCAAAGGAAGAAAAGAAAGATGAGACAAAGGAAGAAAAGAAAGATGAGACAAAGAAAGAAAAGAAAGATGAGACAAAGGAAGAAAAGAAAGATGAGACAAAGAAAGAAAAGAAAGATGAGACAAAGGAAGAAAAGAAAGATGAGACAAAGAAAGAAAGAAAAGATGAGACAAAGAAAGAAAAAAAGATGAGACAAAGGAAGAAAAAAAAGATGAGACAAAGGAAGAAAAGAAAGATGAGACAAAGAAAGAAAAAAAGATGAGACAAAGAAAGAAAAAAAAGATGAGACAAAGAAAGAAAAAAAAGATGAGACAAAGGAAGAAAAAAAAGATGAGACAAAGGAAGAAAAGAAAGATGAGACAAAGAAAGAAAAGAAAGATGAGACAAAGAAAGAAAAGAAAGATGAGACAAAGAAAGAAAAGAAAGATGAGACAAAGAAAGAAAAAAAAGATGAGACAAAGGAAGAAAAAAAAGATGAGACAAAGAAAGAAAAAAAAGATGAGACAAAGAAAGAAAAAAAAGATGAGACAAAGGAAGAAAAAAAAGATGAGACAAAGAAAGAAAAGAAAGATGAGACAAAGAAAGAAAAAAAAGATGAGACAAAGAAAGAAAAAAAAGATGAGACAAAGGAAGAAAAGAAAGATGAGACAAAGAAAGAAAAAGATGAGACAAAGGAAGAAAAGAAAGATGAGACAAAGAAAGAAAAGAAAGATGAGACAAAGAAAGAAAAAAAAGATGAGACAAAGAAAGAAAAGAAAGATGAGACAAAGGAAGAAAAAAAAGATGAGACAAAGGAAGAAAAAAAAGATGAGACAAAGAAAGAAAAAAAAGATGAGACAAAGAAAGAAAAAAAAGATGAGACAAAGAAAGAAAAAAAAGATGAGACAAAGAAAGAAAAAAAAGATGAGACAAAGAAAGAAAAGAAAGATGAGACAAAGAAAGAAAAAGATGAGACAAAGGAAGAAAAGAAAGATGAGACAAAGAAAGAAAAAAAAGATGAGACAAAGAAAGAAAAAAAAGATGAGACAAAGAAAGAAAAGAAAGATGAGACAAAGAAAGAAAAAAAGATGAGACAAAGAAAGAAAAGAAAGATGAGACAAAGAAAGAAAAGAAAGATGAGACAAAGAAAGAAAAGAAAGATGAGACAAAGGAAGAAAAAAAAGATGAGACAAAGAAAGAAAAAAAAGATGAGACAAAGAAAGAAAAGAAAGATGAGACAAAGGAAGAAAAAAAAGATGAGACAAAGGAAGAAAAAAAAGATGAGACAAAGAAAGAAAAAAAAGATGAGGCAAAGAAAGAAAAGAAAGATGAGACAAAGGAAGAAAAGAAAGATGAGACAAAGAAAGAAAAAAAAGATGAGACAAAGGGAGAAAAAAGATGAGACAAAGAAAGAAAAAAAGATGAGACAAAGGAAGAAAAGAAAGATGAGACAAAGAAAGAAAAGAAAGATGAGACAAAGGAAGAAAAGAAAGATGAGACAAAGAAAGAAAAAAAAGATGAGACAAAGGGAGAAAAAAGATGAGACAAAGAAAGAAAAAAAGATGAGACAAAGGAAGAAAAGAAAGATGAGACAAAGAAAGAAAAGAAAGATGAGACAAAGGAAGGAAAGAAAGATGAGACAAAGAAAGAAAAAAAAGATGAGACAAAGGGAGAAAAAAGATGAGACAAAGAAAGAAAAAAAAGAGGGGTGACGAACGAAAAAAGAAAGGAAAAAGAAACAGAAAAAAAGAAGAGAAAAACCACAAAGAAACTAGTTAGAAATTAGAGGAAAAATGAAAAGTAAAGAAGGAAAGAAGGAACGCGCGAAAGGAAGGAAAGAAGAGAAAAAGAAAGGATAAGAAAAGCACAAGCCAAGAAAACGGTCTGACAAGACAAAGATTGGAACGTTTAATAGTAAAAACAAATCCCAAATAAAAAATAAATAAAAAGAAACCAAAAATAAGCTGAAAGTTAAATAAAATTGAAACAAGATCGAAACCTTCTAAAATAATAATAAAGTAATCGGAATATAAAAATAGCTTAACCTGAATCAATCAATACAAGACACAAAATTAGAATTCATGAGAACGAATTTGAGTAACTTGAGAAACCGAACATTGAATTTTATAAGACGGATCATTGGTAGAAGTAAAATAAGAAACGAGGAATTAAATGAAAAAAGAAACAGTAAATTGGTAGTGAATGGAAACTGGAACGAAACGAAAAGAAAGCGGCTGTGTTTGATGGAATGATGGTAAAACGGGAAGAAATATAAAAAAGAAAATTGGAAACACGCCGGCGAAACGAAAGGGAATATATGTAATAATAGAATTCGAACAAAAAAGGATTTTAGTTGGTTGTTAATAATAATAATAATAATAATAATAATAATAATAATAATAACTAACCCGAAAAGCAGGATATGATGAAACTGTCGACCATATCATCTCAGAATGTCCGGAACTGGCAAAAAATGAATATACCCACAGACATAAGAAGGTAATGACATATGTGCACTAGAAGATATGTAAGAAGCACAAAATCGAAACCACTGAGAGATGGTATGAGCAGCCACCAGACATAATTACCCAAAATAACGATGTAACTATCCTCTGGCACATGCCAATTAAAACTGGCAGGGAAATAAATGCCAACAGACCTAGTATTATCATAAAAGACAAGAAATTCGGGAAGTGTATGCTTATTGACATAGCAGTGCCATCTGAGAGAAAGACCTCCATGAAAATAATCGAGAAATTGTCCAAATACAAGGACCTGGAGAT
>OZ010579.1:78449730-78564730 GCA_963932145.1 Acanthosepion lycidas | reverse complement strand
GCAACATAAATATGGCACTACAGGAGGATTCTGAGGATACTAAGGATCAAACATATGAGAGACGACGAAGTTTTAGAGAAAATAGAAGCATACGTAACATCAGGAAGAGATAGTTAAGATTTATATAAAAAATATATTGAAAATAACTTGTTTTGTGATTGTCACATTTTATTATGCAAATCATTAAAATGCAACATATTTTATTTATTTATAACTCCAAAAGTTCACCGAACTATATATTTAAAATAATATCCCTTATATCACCATTAATCTTTTTTTCAGTTGATTCAGTTGATAGAAGAAACTATTAGCATAGAACTTACGGTTACATCTAGCCAGTTCGACTGTAAAATGAGGCATTGCCGCCAATCTAGTAATGCGCTTAAATACATAAAGTCAATGTGCCATAGCTCATCCGAACAATTACCATAAAAATTACCATAAAAATATTTAAAGAAAAGACACAAGGACGCCTTTATACGCCGATTTGCACTGAAGCCGAGATGCCAGGTCAGGACCAAAGACATTGCAAATTCTTCTTTGGATTTTATCAAGAATCTCTAGATATATAGCAGGAGCAGCAGACTAGATGTGGCGGCAATATTCAAAGCAAGGACGAATGGTAGACTTATAAACATGTAAAATAGATTCTGACAAGAAAAATTGTCTAGCACGAGGTAGTGAACCAAATTTCTTAACTGCAAATTTAGCAATTGATTCAATATATGCTTCCCTCTTCATGTCAGCTGAAAAAGTTAACACAACTATTCCAATAATAATAAAATCACTAGGAATGATTAAAAAGAAAACTGATACATACATTGTGAAAATCCCAATAAAACCCATACTATTTAATACAGCAGTCCCCAATCACCAAGCCGCAAAGCGGTATCGGGCCTTGCACCATTTGATACCAAATCTCACAGAAAGAATAAAAACAATTTTGTTTCAATTTCTAGATGTGACAATACTATTTGAAGCATGGACGAATGGTAGACTTATTTAAGATAAAGATGCTAAAGAGAAATATTTTCTAGTACGATACAGTGAATCAAATTCCCTAGGAACAGACCTAACAGTTAATAGAAGAAAATCTTTCCACTACATATCAGCGGAAGGTTAGCACCAGCCATGCTGAGGAAAGTCAGAAAGGGGAGTCTGTCTAATGATTGATAGGGATCAGTTTCCTTTTGGAAGCGTTAAAATTAACACCATTCATTTTTGTTGGGTCTTTTTCAGATGCGCTCTCAATTTGACCGTTTCGAGCTGATAAAATCTATTATTAAAACAGGAATAAATAGTTATGTCATCATCATAGATACAGAGTTGAGAACTGTTGCTATTAGGTTGGTGCAAAAGTAATGTCGTTTTTTGACGTTAAAAATACGTCAAAAAACGACATTATTTTTGCACCAACCTAATATCAGGAAGTTCATTGATGAAAATTAGGAATAGCGTAGGTCCAAGGATAGAGCCCTGAGGAATACCTGCATTGAAGTAGAAATGTTAAATAATAGTCTCGCAGACTATTATGTTTTAGAGAAAGAGTATCTTTGCTCAGATTTCCTGAGGTTGACCATAGGATCAGATACAAGCCATAATATAAGAAGTTGATTTTGATTCGTTGAGCTAGCGTGGGAATGAAAGATAAAGGTTTTTCAGAGAATCGAGTATTAACCGTCAAGCGATGCAGATGTGTTCTCTTTCGTGTCTGGAACGGCTCGGCAGTGAGGGGGAACGACCCAACTGGATGGTTAGTATATGTCGACATTGATAGAACAGTTAAATTAAAATTATTTGTGTTGAACTTCTTTCATCTCTGGATCCAAAAACATCTGGCGATCACCGATCGAGAATGAAGATACAACATTGTATTAAATTGGCGCCGGTGGCCATGACGGCGCTATACAACAGAAAGATCTAGAAGAGTGGCCGTTCAAGACAACTTTCATTTCGTCATTCAGTTCAAACTTTCGTCCAGAAATACAACTTCAACTTTCAACTACGGGTTATATGTACTTTTTTGCTTATCGAACGTGTTTCACTTTGAGTGGTTTACTTAAAGATGGTAGATTGTCTGCTTTCATGCCTTTAGTCATTTTTTTAAATAGTCTGTATCTGTTTCGTAATATCAGCTTCTTTACAATTTTCTTGCTTGCTATTCGAACTTCCTTTATTTTTAGCTTTTCATTTGTCGCTTTTTGTGACAGTATGCGAGTAGGTTATTTTTTTCTTTTTCTTATCTTGCTAATGCTTTTCTTTATGAAACTTCTGTTAATTCTGTTCAAAGTTTTCGCTGTTTCCAATAGACACACACACACACACATAGACACACATATATATATATATATATATTTCGTTAGATATGGCAGACAACGAAAATACAATTAATTTTTTTATTTAGTTTTCCCAGCTTCAATCGAATTCCAGCTGCCCTTAGCACGGGAAGGCTCGGAATAAACGCTCCTATAAAGTTTGAAGCAATAAAAATGTTGCATTAAAAATAAACACACCATTCTTATATATATATATATATATATATATATATATATATATATATATATATATATATATACAAGTATATAATTGGTGTTTACGGAATGAATTCCAATAACCAAGAGACACTGGTGGTGTTAAACAAAATGGCTATTTTTGTAGTGATTTTATAACATATTTATGTTATAATTTTTTTTAAATAAATAATTGTATATATATATATATATATATATATATATATATATATATATATATATATGGTTATCGTAATCTTGGCGTAAATATATATTATCTTGGGATTGCAGTTTTATAATTTTGAGAATTATATTTGGCATTTAAGATAAACGGGATTTGTATATACATGTGTAAAAAAAATTAAATAATTATTTTAAAGTTGTGTATATAATTTTTTTTTTACTTGTTTAATATGTGCCATATTTATGTCATAGAGAGCTGTTAGAATGTGTATAAATTTTAGAAACACCTTGTATATAATCAACAGTGTGTTCCGTTTCGTCTTTTGGTCCCCGACGCTATTACATAAAACGCCATGAACTAAAAGGACGATTTCTTTTGCTTATTCGTTTTTACTAATAAAAAAATGGACAGATGTGGCAGTTCGCCTTTTAATAGATAGCAGGAGGAATGGCATCACAAAAACGCATGTGATTCGTTGGCTTAGCGTCCCTCTGCGTGTGGTCTTCGCCGGTCAATCCAACCTGGGTGTGGGAAGCGTATCGAGACTTCAAAATTATTGCAGTCCTCTGTAGAATTCGCTCCATTTTGGACTTATATCCAAAACCCAGACAAAAGCAATCCATCACTGTCAGAATACCATACTCAAAAGACACTCCGACCAATCGTTACCCGACTCCGGCCTTCGCATTCTGTAGCACATTATGTTTCTCAGTTCGTAACACGAGATACAACATTCAGATCATATTTAACTATTTAGTCACACTACTAGTAATAAAACTACGTAATATAACTCATGCTTGAAAAAAGCAATCATTGTTACCATCGAAACAGAATTTCAAAACATTATATAGTTTACTATTGGTAAGATGTAAATAGATCTAAATATATTATTTAATTTAAGTACTGAAAAGATTTCCTAGATATTCAAATAAAACCGTGATATTCTTTCACGGCTAATAAGTGCAAAAACATTCTCTCCTCCCTCCTCTGCTATTGGTAAATCACAGGACAGAATGGGCTCTATAACCTTGGGTGGCAACTTGTATCTTTCCTTCTTTTTATGAGCCATGTCTTTTCAGGACGTAGGCGATCATGGCTTTCCATTTCTCTATATCCCTTGCAGCTCTCAACAAGTTCCGTCCCTCTGCCGCCTCCCCCAGACCACGTTCTTGCATCCACTTACTTAAGCCCGCTAGGTATGTCGTGCGTTGTTTTCCCGTGTTTCTTTCCCTTTGTTCGACCCGTGAGTATCAGATTCTCCAAGTCATCCTTCCTCATTGCATATCCATCCCAGAAACTTCAGCTGCCTCTTCCTGATGCTAAGTATAAGATTCTACCTTGTCGGCATCATCTCTAAGGCCACATCATTGCTCACACGCTCGGTCCATAATACCCTCAGAACCTGTATCCTGTAGAACCACATCTTCGTTGCCTCGAGTCCCCTCTTCATTTTTGAGGAGATCATCCAACATTCGCTGTCGTAAAGGAGGACAGATGTTACATAACAGATAAGCTGTATAAGATAAAGAAAACTGATTTCAAACCAAACTGAAGATTTTATCTTTCTCAAGACACATCACTGCTTCTACGCCTGTAGTACATATACTGCCCCTACGAGTCTAATGAATCTTCGGGACTCATGATATGAAGATCGCACTGAGACAATGAAATATTGATTACAATCTCCACGTTTTCTATATTTGAGGTTATGACATTTTTACGAACCATGGCGATCTTTCTATGCTTGAAATTAACAAATAACTACGAATAAATATATTATTAGCCAATAAATTAAATGTTATATAGACGTATATCTCTTATTAATACATTGATAATTGATTATATATTACCGATATAAACGCTTATTAAATGATTAACTATTGAATATATATTAACTATATAAACTTTTATTAATTGATTGACTATTGTTTATTGTTGTGGTGTCCTCCCTCTAAAGGGTCTATGTTGGACTCTTCAGCCTACTATAAGATTAGTAGGAGAGAAGGCTTTGGGGGAACAGTCGCATAGATTGTTCAAATTGCCAAACTCTCCTTCTCGGCGGAGAGGAACTCGGGTGAAGCTTTGCCGAAGGGCAAAGTTTCGTCCGGGCAGGTAGACAGTCCCTGAACCCGTCTAGTCGAGTTCAAAGGGAATATTTTTGGCCGGGCCTACGGGCTCGGAATACACACAATAAACCGGCCTTGTGTCACATACACCCTCGTGGGTGGGGACTGTTAAATATAACAGTCGCATAGATTGTTCATCTATCGAACTCTCTTCTTCGAGCAGAGAGGAACCCGGACGAGGGTTTGCCAAAGGGCAAAGTTTCGTCCGGGGTGGTAGACAGGCCCTGAACCCGTTTATACGGGTTCAAAGGGAATATTTTTGGCCGAGCCTACCTGCTTGGAGAACCCACGGTTAACTCGGCTGTGTGCCACATGCATCCCTCGTAGAGGGGGCTGTTAAATATTAAGAGTCGAATAGATTGTTCATCTGTCGAACACTCTGCCTTGAGCGGAGAGGAACCCGGACGAGGCTTTGCCGAAGGGCAAAGTTTCGTCGGGGAGATAGACAGGCCCTGAACCCGTTTATACGGATTCTAAGGGAATATTTTTGGCCGAGCCTATGGGCTCGAAGAACCCACAGTAAACTCGGCCTTGTGCTGCATACATACCAATAAATATAACAGTCGAATAGATTGAACGCTGGGTCAACCGACACACGCTTACTAATCGTGTAATACTCTTCTGTTGTACTTACAGTTTAATGTAATATATATCTGCAGCACTTGCTTTGTTTTTTCTTTAACCATTTACTTGATCACAACCGTTGTATATTGACTATATAAAAATGTATTAGTTCATTGACTATTGATTATATATTAACTATATAAACGTTTATTAATTAGATATTGATTACATATTAACTATATAAACGTTTATTAATTGGCTATTGATTATATATATAATATATAACCTTCTACCGATTTACTATTGACTATATAATTATTACAAAAACATTTATTAATTGATTTACTATTGATTATATATAGATTCTATAATCATTTACTAATTGATTGACTATTGACCTACTAGCTCTCTATTAAGCACTTTCTGTTCGCCTTAAAATACGTTAATTACTTGCAATTTTGCGTATATATATATATATATATATATATATATATATATATATATATATATATGAAAAATATATAGAAAATAGGAAAGAACTCGTTAGGTAAATAATCCAAAGTTCTTTAGTATTTTAGATATTATTTTTTTTAAATAGTGCTCCATTCAAAAGTAGAGCATAAATATAATTATTTATTTAAAAATATGATTCCAACGCGCTACATAAGAGTTCTCATGTTTCAAAACAAGAGCCGAAAACTTCAATATAATTATTTGAATTAAATTGAATTAAAGTAAGCTCTGTTCCATCTTCAAGCGAAATTTTTTTGGGGAATAACTTATTTCTGAAATTTACGTGTTTTAATAGCAGATTCATTATTGAAATCAAAATTTCTATGGTAACGGCTAGAGCAATTGTTTAAATAAACAGGGGTGTAGGGTGTTAATAATTTGTATCAGTATAAAGTTACATTCACAGATGTAAAGTCAGGGTAGGGTTGGGGTGTCTAAATTTAAAACGGAAGATGATTTCGCCTAGTCTGGTTTACGTGTCTATGGAAATTTATTTTTTATTTTATTTTTTTCTGAAAGGGCTTTGTGTATATAAAAACTGCCGTAACATTTGTTTTTTGACGACTTCATAAAGGGTTATCTTTTTTGTAGGGCATTTAAACTATTTATTAGGACTATGGATTTTAAAAATTATTTTATTGTTTATTTGTTTTTATGCTAATTATTCAATTATATATATATATATATATATATATATATATATATATATATATATATATATATAATAGGATGAACTAACCTCGAGTTACATAATAAAATCTCACACCACTAAATGTTATTGTAAATATTTCTGCAAGAATTATTAGGAGCTGAAATATCAGAATATATTTATCACATAAATGTATATGGAAAAACCTTACCAGTATTGATTGTTAATAATGTTACTGCAAAAACATTGACAAGCGTCATAAACTCTGACGCAGTGGATGTGTATATCCCTGAACTAGAAAAAAAAAAACAAGCTAATTTTCATTAACAGGAATATCCGGTAAGCAAGAAATTCCATAGCACTCATATTTTAATAAAAAATGTGATAAGAAAAATGCCAAAACGAGAATCATAGGATAATTCTTCCAGTTCTCTTTGATCTTTACAAATTCACGTCATACAACACCTAAAAATTCGATTTCAAGAATCCATTAAGAACTCTTTCAATCCACACACACACACATCCACGCACATCTTTCGCGCTCTCTCTCACACACATAATCTTTCGATAGATAGATAGATAGATAGATAGATAGATAGATAGATAGATAGATAGATAGATAGATAGTGAAGAGACAGGTAGATAGTGAAAAGACATAGATAGATAGATAGATAGATAGATAGATAGATAGATAGATAGATAGATATGTTGCTTTGAAATAAAATCTAGTGAGCATAGACAATAAGTGTCGTCGTTAACCCGATTTAAATTGGGTAACCTTCATGCTGGGAACTTGAGACAGATTAACATAAATTTAGTAAGTACTTGTATATATGATGGCATACGTCTGTCTGTGTCTATGTTGGTGCGTGTATTTGTGTATGTGTCAATATGTATGCCTGTGTGCCTGCGCGTGTGTTATATACGTAAGGATTGGTCAAAATGTGTGGAGCTTGATATTGTCATTAATTTAAATTTGATTTCAAAAATTCAAACTTTTCAATATTAGCTCTTTCCGAACAAAGAAAGTGTTAATGTTGAAAATCGTTTATTTTTGTTACGTTTTGATTTGTTTATTGCTTGTATATTTTATCTATGTATGTATATAAGTATCTATATATCTCTCTTTATATATATATATATGGCCTGCGTTTAGCATTAAACAGAATGTCGCCCCTTACCGGTAAGTTCAACGTCCTCTTATATTCACATACGCTCTATCCCTAATATTGAACACTAACACATCAATATAACATACCTTAAAACTATCTATCTATCTATATATATATATATATATATATATATATATATTAAAGACATTTTTTATGTTTAATGTTCTTTTTATAGATACAAGTATTTAAGTAAATGCTCTGTTTATAATAAACAGTATTAAATAACATTTAACGGCCTGAATGTCCGAGAAATTTTCATAGAAAATATTCATCCTCTGATAGGATTCGAACCTGCATCCTATACGGAATATTTCTCGGACATTCAGGCCGGTAAATGTTATTTAATACTGTTTATTATAAACAGAGCATTTACTTACATACTTGTATCTATAAAAAGAACGTTAAACATAAAAAAATGTCTTTAATAAATAAATTGTCGGACTTCGTCCATTTTTTTAATGTATATATATATTAACATGCATTTTGTTTAGATGCATTTTAATTATGGAATTTTCCAACTTACGAATAATCCTTCTCAGATAAGGAGGAAATACCGTCAAAAATTATCCGATGTTCATTTCGGAAGAAAAGTACAGAAAATATGATCCGAGGTTTCGACTTTCTTAAGTCATCATCAGGGTAGGTAGAGAAAACTGATGATTTTCATAGAAATAATGAGTGTTGAGATTAAGGCTAAGAAGAGTTTTGAGACGTCGACGAGGTGAGATATGTGTTTTTTCTTGCATAATGTTTTTATATATTGATGGTTTTTTTATGTTGTATAAGTATTAATTCAAGAATGATGCATCTACAAAGTGAACGCAACGGTCGAGCGAGGAATTTGAACTCCGATCATCTATTCCACTATCTGAAACGATATACATTACTCTACTCACGGATAAACTTACAATTCTCAAATGGCCACGCATTTAATGCCGATCAGAAAAATCAATATCCCAGAGTTCGTTTCACAATCAAGAGATTTTTCCGGCTTAGCTACAACACCCCCTCTCCCTGCGGGGTCTACTTTGACCAATTAAACTGAATGAATCGGTGCAGTTCGTTAGAAATCGTTCCTTCTTTTTGGAATAGCAGACATGTCATAAGTGGCCTATGTATATCTCCGCTCTGGTCATCTGTATTCGACTGAGGGATGTGATATTCTCTCGGGTACAGGTGATCAATATTAGTTGCTTCTTGTCCTTCGTTTCATCAGTTTGCATTTGCTGAAATGTTTCAAAGTTTTCTCCAATCTTTCTCACCCTTCAAGACAAATAGTAAACCGATCTTTAGATTTTATCTCTTCTTTTTTGTTTTTTTTTTTGTTTGTTTTTTTGTTTTTTGTTTTTTTGTTTGTTTTTTGTTTTGTTTTGTTTTTTTGTTTGTTTTTTGTTTTGTTTTGTTTTGTTTTGTTTTGTTTTGTTTGGGTTTTTTTTACATAAACTTAACCTTCCGTCACATTTTGGTATTCAGGCAGTAACTGGGGGAAGAACCGGGGAAATTCTGAATTCAAAACAAAAGAGCGAAAATAGATGCACTCTGTCAGACTACTTTGCTCTATACACACCACTGCTACATTACATGAAGTGCCCTTACAACATTTTTTTAATCATTTCAATAAACCCACTTAGACACAAGAGTGTAAAAGAATTATGAAACAGAAACATTATTTAGGGGTGAGACAAATAGAAAAGTAATCAGGAAAACAGTAGATAACGATTGACATTACATTTAGATGTTTAAAGATCAAAACAGACTGGAAAGCATTACAGTCGCACTAATGCCTTCATCTTTGTTCTTATTATCACAACGTTTCGGCCGTTGTGCCATCCGGACTTCTTCAAGTGTCTCTCGATCTTGGCGATCTTCAAAGAATTTCGAACAGCAGCCATCATTTAAGAAACAGAGATATAGTGTTATTGTTCCTTTGTCCGTATCGAGTGATATTCGCCTTGTTCTTATTCAGTAATGTTCAGTTATTATTGACCCTGTTTCCACAGAGATTGTATTATCCAGCCCGGGGATTGAACTAACAATTGCTGTCACCAAATTCACGGACCAAACTCTTTAATCTACCAAACTATTGTCCTGTCTATTAAATAATGAAGAGGCTATTTTGACGGTCCTATTAAAATAGACAAATACGCTTTTAAACTTATTTTACCAGTCTCTGTAAAATAGACTTGTAAATATTTTTATTTATAGTGATTTTCCAAGCGTAGCTTAGATGTAGCACAAGGCCGAAAGTAAGGGGCACCCAGTGAGGATCGAACTCACTACTCAGTCGTAATTGTTCTAGCGAGCCAAGCTTGCTAACCATTACACCGCCTCGAGGTTCCCAAGTGATTTTCCAAGCGTAGCTTGGATGTGGCACAAGGCCGAAAGTAAGGGGCACCCAGTGAGGATCGAACTCACTACACATTCGTAATTGTTCTAGCGAGACAAGCTTGCTAACTATTACACCGCCTCGAGGTGCCCAAATATTTGTATTTATATGAAGGCAGGTAATGTTAATGATAACAACAGACATATTCAACACAAGTTTATTTATTTTCACCATCAATTGTTCAGACATTTTAAAATCTTTTCCATCATCAATTATTAAAACACAAGTTAAAATCATCAATTATTAAAAGAAATATAGAAGTCTCTGAATATTTTAAGCACTTCAGGAATAACAGTCTCTGCAAATACAGAACTTGCCCTTGGGCATGGTTCTCTTGCCAATACACTTCAGGTGTACCCACTGAAGACAACAGTCACAGGTCACATAATCCATGTGGTTCAAGTTCTGCTTACACAGCTCAAACAATCTGACAATCTCAAATATAAATATATTCTTAGTTCTAAAACACTATTTATATTAACCGGCAAAATAACTTAGATGTTTATTTAACTGAACCAGCAAGATAGCCTATACGATTAAATAAAGAGTTCAAAATTTCCTAGCAGAAAGTATAGGTATTATTATTATTATTATAAATGAAAATAAAATGTAAAATAATAATGATAATGAAAATTATAAATAAAATCAAACAATAACAGAGAAACGGTGTATAAAATAAATTAAGTAAAAATTAAAAATAATAAAAAAAAAAAAAAATACTCCCAGCATGCAGTAAAGCAGTCCCTACCGGAAATACAGACATCCCACCAAAGGACATAAAATTCAATCTCTTCACCATGTACCTTGGTACGGGCAACAGGTATCCAACTTTTCTCTGTGATATGGCTTGTAATAATACGGAGCAAATTCTGCCTTTTTATCACGTGTGCCATAAAACAATTGTAACCTAAAAAGTGCACACACCAATACACTCAGAAATATAAATAAATTGTATGAAAATAAAATACAATTTACCATGCTTTTCCTGTTATTTATCTACGTTTTATTTCCGCTCAAGTATGCTTTTATCTCCGTAACCACGCTAATTTCTGCCGCTATGACATGAGTGCATTACCACCCACAAACGGCAATTCTAAATTGAAAACCACGAAAAAGGGCAATTTTCTAAAAAAAAAAAAAAAAAAAAAAAAAAAACAGGTTATACCTTTTTTACGGAATAATAAAGAAAATGAATCTGTGGAGAGCCACGATCGTCTACATCCAAAGTGACATTGAAAAGATTCATTGTGGATCGTAGGGTTGTCTGTACAAATGATGCTGCAGCGGCTTCAATAGCAATTTAATTTTTTCGTAGATTGGGGTACTACAGAGGATCTATATATTTCATAGCAAAATTAATGCGAATTGAGCAAAAACCGAAATTTGAACTCTGTATATTCCATTATCCGTACCGTGAACTGTTAAGCCACTGGGACGTCCAACAGATTTTATACATCTATCATTATTTTTCATTAGAAAAAAAAGACATGTCAGGCTTTGTTTATATCTGTCTTTTTTCCATCGTTACAACGAACTTCTTTCTTTTCATGAGCCTCTTTTCCAAAACGGAATATCTACACTTAATTCTTTTTGTAACTCATTCATAACCCACTTATGCTATTTTTGTTGCTCTTATTTTTATTATAACCGATAGATTAGTGTTAATGTTAATTTCTTTTTTTCTGTTCACTCAATTTTAGTTCTGGATTCGGATACGGAAGTGTGTTAGTTATATGGGCGTGCGCATCAATGTCTAAAGTAACTTAAACGTTTTGTGAGCTTCAATTTACTCTGATTTGTACGCGTCTTGAATGTCTTATTCTTTGTTTAGCTTTTTCTTTCGCTGTTTCTTCGTCGTTTATGTCTGTGTGTTTTTCACTTGAATTCTGATCGATTCAGTTGTTATTTTGTTTACGTATTTTTCCAGTCTGATTCCCATTTCCTGCTGGCTTTTGACTTTTATACAAATTTCATCTTTTATACTTGTTTCATCTTTCAGTCCCTCGAATTGCAATATTTTGTTATGGTTCTGTCCTTTTTTTTTTTTTTTTTTCTTCATGATTGTTATGATTTTGATGTTTGTTCATATATGTGATTATGTACTCCTAAAAGTCACAAAGTTGCTAGGAAAAAAAATTTTAAGCCATAAATTTCGTTAAAAGATATTAAATTGTTGAACTATTTCGTGACTGATCGGAGACTGCGTTATTTGTGTCAAGGAATCAATATCTATAAGTATTTGTATGTATTATATTCGTGTTACTGTACACACACACACACAAACTCTCACACACACACACACACACACACACACATATATATATATATATTTTATTCGTGACGCGTTTCACCCGTCATATATATATATATATATATATATATATATATATATATATATATATATATATATATATATATAAAGAAAGAACAAATTGTAGTTAAATAAAACGTATTCTAACCTGAACCCCCCCCCCAAAAACAAAATCTTTAAATATACAATTAGAAAAAATGCCGTAAGAATTTTTGCCGTTAACAATAAAATTTTAAAAAATCCAGACGATATGCATTTAACGGATGTCAGATTTCATTGAAGAATACATCCCTACCCCCTGCCAAAATGTAGCTAATAACTGATACATCAAAATACAGACAAAATGAACACCCAAACACCCCTGTCTAATGGAAGTGAATTTATATGTAAACTTGGAAACGTGAATTATGATTTTAGCTGTGTCTTTAAAACCCAGTAATTTTAAAAGTTACTCCAAAATTCGCTTGAGGATGAAATGGAACTAATGTCTTTAATTTAATTACAAAATTAAATTCGGACCTTCCATTTTTGAAACATGGTTAGAACTGTGTAGCTGAAAAACCATATTTTAAATCAATTAATTTATAATATATATATATATATATATATATATATATATATATATTAAACAACCAATACAGCTTATAATTTCAAAAAACAAGGATCATAACACTCATCAAGTGATTAGTAGGTTAATGCATCTTTAATATTGTTAGCGAAGCGATTTCGCCATTTTATATCATTAACTTTACTAATCTACTTTTTGTATGAATTATTCATTGTAATATACACACACACACGTCCATATATATATATATATATATATATATATATATATATATATATATATATATATATATAGGATAAATAAATACAGAAATCAGACATCCCTTTCAAAATATTTCTGGCATTTAAAAGAATCCAATAAAACACCTACACTAAAATGGAAATTAATAAGAAAAGCTAGTATATGCAGGTCATTAAATGACGCATGTCCTTTGTGCATACATGAGAAGCTATATATTGCTAAAGTTTATAAAAAATAAAAAAGAATTTTTTACAGTTTTGCATATAAACTTTTTTCATTATTAAAGGGAGATATTGTTCCCTTTTTACACATATATATATATATATATATATATATATATATATATATATATATATATATATATATATATGTAAAAAGGGAACAATATATATATATGTAAAAAGGGAACAATATATATATATATATACATATATATATATATATATATATATATATATATATATATATATAACAAAAACAAGCCGTTATATATCTAAAACATCAACCGTAATTTAAATTAAAAAATAATCTGGATCGATATATTTAAGCGGATATTTATATTTAGGCTTACATGTAGCCATCAATTGATTTCTCTTGTTTAATATTAAGATTACTGGGATTATTTAAGAATTTTAAGATTAACAATTTTTCAACAAGACATAAGTTACATTCATTTCCCTTCCCGTTATAAGCGTTAGCTCTTTTTATAATATCCTAGTTTTGTGCTGGTGAGATACCATCATTCTTTAATTGCCAGAAATATTTGGAGAGAGCAATGCTGTTTTTTTCTATTTTATATTAACTAAATTTATTCGATGATGGTAAAAACGAAATGTCCAAGGATTTTCAGTGGAACGAAAGTAAAATTAAACATCGTTACCGGAATGTGTTCCTACTCGCTATAGAAATATTTTCAATCCTACATTGATCGTTTAAGGGACAGATCATTTTTTTTCGGTAGTTGCATTTATGTTGTCTTTGTTGGAAATATATCTGTTTAATATAATTTTGCTAGGCTTGCATATGGTTTTATCTATATTTAGCTATAGCTGATTTTAACATTATTTTTGCTTAAAAACGTTTTTAGTGTTGGTGAATAGTTAAAATGCTTATGGGTTAAATTTATGAAAATTCTTCCTGAGTCTCTTGGCCGATGTCGAATTAATCGACAGTGGCAGGAATTTAAGATCAAGGCGACATCGGTTTAAACAAGTGTTTCTCAACCTCTTCTTCCTGGCGACCCAGTTCTAATGTAAAAAAAAAAGTCAGGCCTGCATAAACACAAATAGAAATTACATATAAAAGGAAATACATTTTATTTACAAGAGTAAAATGTAGTAGAAAATATAAACCCTGATTAATGACTACAATGTTTCTGGTGTCTATCTATATGCCTGTCTATTTGAACTTCCAAGTCTTGGTTCAGCTTCAGGCTTAAGTCTTATCTCTTTTTCTTTCTTTTTTTGCGATGTCAACAAACACTCGTTGCCACTTTTGTAATGTCAATGAATACTCGTGGTCACTTTCGTAACGCTCGTTGTAGTAGAGACTTTGTAATCGCAGATATAACTATAGTAACGCCGTTGAACAATACTGGTGTCAGACGCCTTCGAATAAATCACACTAATCGTACTTGCTCGATAATACTCACTCGAATAGTAATCTGTATAATGATCCGAATAGTAATAGATTATAGACTAGACACAGAGATCTGTATAGTAATAGAGGATAGACTAGAAATTAAGATTCGAATAGTAATAGAGGATAGACTAGAAATGCAGATACGAATAGTAATAGAGGACTAGAAATGCAGATACGAATAGTAATAGAGGATAGGCTAGAAATGTAGATCCGAATAGTAATAGAGGAGGATATACTAGAAATGAAAGTTCGAATAGTAATAAAGTGTATATTAGACACAGAGTTCCGTATAGTAATAGAAGATAGGCTAGAAATGCAGATCCCTATAGTAATAGAGGATAGACTAGAAATGAAGATCTGAATAGTAATAGAGGATAGAATAGAAATAACGATCGTTAGTCGTCAGCTACTTCTTACATATATGCGTTTCCTCTATTAAATTTTTAAAAAATGTCAGGCCTGCATAAGCACAAATCGAAAATCCATGTAACAGGATTTTATTTACAAATTAAAATGAGTTAGCAAATATAAATCCTGATTAATCACTAAACTGTTTCTGGTGTCTGACGATAAGATTGTCTATTTGAACTTTCAAGCCTTGGTTCAGCTTTAGGCTCACGTCTCATCTCTTTTCAATCAGCACCTCCAGGTCCATTTTAAACATTTCTCAGGCTCACGTTAAGAATCACTGATCTTTATGTGAATATTCATCGAAATAACTCGTACAGCAATTTCAATCAAGAGTTTACAAGTTTGCTTGGTGGAATAAAAGAAATCTCTATTTTTCCCTTAATATCACAGTATTATAGAGATAGACTTGGTTCAAACACTGTGAATCTACCTCGTCTTTATAAAGAGTCTTTTTTTAAATGCCATATCCATTCAGGACGTTGGCAATCATGTCTCCCCTTTTTCTTTATCTGAGAAATAGCATGGAAGTTGTCCTGTTTTACCTTCTAAACAATTTTAATTTTAGAATTGATGTTCTAGAATGGCTGGCATTCAGTGCAATAGAGCTCAATCTACCCTTTTATTTAAGATTATATTAATGATTAAATTTAAATATGTAATCTACATAATGGGTAGTGACTGCTCAGCATCGACCTCAGTCCGATGTCGAATTAAATGATAGAGGCAGGATTTAAGATCAATACGACATCGATTTAAACCAGTGTTTTTCCAAAGTTTTCATCCTTGAGACCTATTTCTGATATAAAAAAAAAAGTCAGGCCTGCATAAACACAAATAGAAATTACATGTAAAAGGAAATACATTTTATTTACAAGAGTAAAATGTAGTAGAAAATATTGATTAATGACTAAACTACTTCTGGTGTCTATCGATAAGTTTGTCTATTTGAACTTCCAAACCTTGGTTCAGCTTCAGTCTCATCTCTTTTCAATCTGCGCTTCCCGGAACATTTTTAAAATTTCTCAAGATCACTTGTGGTCCTAAGGGTTCTACAATACTATTTAATAATTAACTGGAGGAAGATAAATTCATGCCTTTTCTCAGGGCATTAGTGCGAAATTAGCGAGACAGATTCTCTCAGAAATTGAACTCAGCATAACGAATCCGCTTTCCACGCTGATAACAATTACGCTATTCTAACACCCATCAATAGAGCTCAGTCTACACTTTTATTTGACTCATTGCTAAAGAGGGGAAGATGGATCCATGCATTTTCTAAGGGCATTAGTGCGTGATGAACGGAATATAGCAGGCGGGAATTTGAACTTGGCTCGGACGGTTCCAGTTACCGTGCAGGTAACCGTACCAATGACCGTAGCAAAGATTAACCGACCAGACATCTCAACTTCACATATAATACCCGATATATATATTTTTGAGATAATTTCCTGGGATAAAAATAGTAATGGTAAGATTAACCGTTGCTTTATAAGGAAACATTCGGCATTCATTGACCTAATATTTAGTATTAGTCCCGATTGAAAATTTTTTTCAGAAAATGGGTTTCTCAAGTCTACTGTTATCACACTTTGCAGCATTGATGAGGGTTTCCTTCCTAGACATATGATTCAGTTAATGCAGAGAGTCAACATCTTAATTATGTCTATTTTCTCTTCCAATTACACCAGCTATACATTTTAGTTGTTGCTGTTGTTGAAAGTCTCCGTGGTGGGGTTACTCTTCGTACAATTCTATGTGTTTCCCTAGCGTCAGTCGACAAGATTCTTAGAAGGAAAGTTCAAAGTCGTCTTCAAACCTCACAGGATTCATTCGCTTCAATCTATTTTTAACCATTGATATAAGTAAACGGTTGTATATAGCTGATAGTTCAGACATTCCTAAACCGGGTGGACACCATGTATGACATCCACATGAGACTCTACATTGGACAATGCTTTTGTTTGGAAACAAAGTCCCAGCGCAACTTTTTCATAAAAATATCTATAAAGGTGTGTGGGAACTTTGTTTCCGTCCCAATATTTAAGCATTTTAACTCAACTGTTTGGGGGGGGGGGTTCCCGTACAATCATCGAAGTTAAACAACGTCGAGCCTGGTCAGATATAAATCCACCTATTCATCCCACAGCTATGGGTTAATTAGTAAGACATGTATCGCTAAAAATCATTATCTCCCTAAAAAAATCCTCATAATCTCAACATATTTTCTGGCTTTAAATAACCTGTAAAGGGTTTATAAACCGTAGAAAACGAATCAATCAATCAAGGTCTTTGTTTTGTTTTGTTTTTAGCATCTTGGGCTGGTGGATAAAACTACCTCTAGCGTAGCGTATTCAGTGTTTAGTTTCCTTATCTCCTATATTAAATTTGTTATAACTGATCCATAGACCGTGATATTTAGAATGTTTAGTGTTTAGTAAATCCACTTTCTGAAATTTTATGATGATTTACGAAGCGTGACATAGTTGTGGCACAAGGCCGAATGTATGAAGCACCCACTGAAGATCGAACACACTACTTAGTGTTAGTTGATCTAGCGAGACAATCTTGCTAATCATTGTACCACGTTGAAGTAACCCATTTTGAATTGTTTATGCTGGATTCAGGGTATATGCGATCATTGCTTCTATTCTAATTTCCGATCAGAGTTTTGTAAATGTTTGTCTAATCTTCTTGGAATACTTGGTAAAGAATGTTAATCGTTAAAATTTTACTGTTCAAGATAAGCTAGCAAGGAAGCAAATTCTATAAATACTTTCATGGTTATTGTTCGGATAAGCTCATCGCTATGGTATATTATTTTGTTTAGTTTCTTGTAAATAGTTTTGTTTTCATATTGTAAATACTCATTAGGACTAGTTTTTTTAAATTGTTGTTTTATTCCTCTCCGCCCCCGCCCCACACACAGACAATGAATTGTACATATTGACTAGTTAGGACTTTCATAGAGACCATGCGGTATTATGGTGAATGTAGTAAGATAAGTAAGTAAGAATGTGTTGTTTTGGTGTTAGGAATATTGTGCTATGTTTGGGTCAGTGTTTGTGGCTGGCTAAGTTTAATGTTAAGACAGAAGAAGACTGTTCTTTTTCCCATTGCCCATTTTGGCCTTGTGCCACATTTTCTGTACTTATCAGAAATAAATATCCCTCTTCGCTATGGTACCTAGACTTTTTTAATTCAAGAAGTCTACTAGACTGACGTCGAGATCTCATCAACTTAAGTTCTATGCTAAGAGTTTCTTTTTATGCACTTCTCGCTTGTAGGACTCTTTTCCAGCTCTATGCTTTCCAATCAACTTTAATCTTCCAAAAATTTAAATGCAATGTCAATCGCTATCTACTGTTCTCCAGATTAATCTTTTAATTGTCTCTCATTAGTAATGTTTCTGTTTCTAATTGTTTCACGCCCAGTAGCCCTTTGTGTCTTAGTGGCTTTACTGCCTTGCTCAGAGTTAATAAAATACGGCAATCTCTTTTTTTTTTTTATAGTGTCGTAAGTAGATGTTTTCTTTGCTCCCGACTAATCTATCCCTGTGACAGAAATAACTATACTTCGAAAATATTTCAGGAAACGTATTCCATATATAATTAGGTTTTAACAAAGCATTATATGAGAAAAGGGTTTTTTTTTTTCTCTAACTTTACTGTTGAGCTTTTTTACTTGCTTTAATTAATTTTCTTTTTCTTCTTCTTTCCTTCTCTTTAAAAACCCAGTAAGAGATATTTCATATTCCGAGACACCACGTCTCGCATTGAGAATCACAGCCTATATCTTAAGGAAGACATTTTAAATTTTAAAAATATTTTTAAGTTTGCATTCTGTAATGCAAAAGTCGCTACAGATGGAGAGAGAGAAAAAAATTCGACTCAGATCGTATCTTTTCATTTGATTTTATTTCTGTTTTTTTTTTTTTTGTTTTTGTTTTTGTTTTTTGGGTTAAAATTCCAAAACTGCAACGAAATTTAATTGTATTCTTACAGATCTGTCATTAGATGGCAAGGAACGTCTTATGCTAAAAATGACTTCCGAACAATCATGAACATATAGAAATACACTCTCACAAACACACATTTACGGATATATATATATATATATATATATATATATATATATATATATATATATATATATATATATATATATATATATATATATATTTTATATACCAATATTGGGGGAAAATGTATGACATAATGGAAAAAGTTTTCTTGCGACGCGTTTCGCGTTTTGTCCTTTAGGATTTAATCTAATTTGTTATGTCGGTGCGACTACGCATGCGCTCCAACGAAGAGTACTGGGAATTTTTTAATTTTAATTTTTTTTTATCTTAGCGATAACAAAATAAATAAACAAAAATAAAATAAACAAAAAATAATAATAATAATAAAAGTAAACAATGCACTACGCGTAATTGTGTGATAATTCTCTTTGCCTGGCGGGAATATATTGGCAATGTTTCAGCCTACAACCTTTAACCTCATTCTGATTATTTCCGACGCTTAGAATAAGCGACTGTTTTGAACTTTGTCACACCATTTGTTCGGTGTTATAAACATATTTAAGATTCAGCAAAGAACCATATCTGCTTATAAAAAAAAAACGAGTTGCGGATATATTTCGCTGCAACGCTTGGGATTAACACGCGCGCGCATACATGCATACACCCACATATATACATTTATATATATGTACATATGTGCATATGTTTGTATATATGTACACACGCATATATACATTTATATACATATCTACATAAACAATATAAATCTACCTAAATTTATACGTAAAAAATCAGATAAAAATTACAATATAGCTATAAAAAGACAATATTAAATAAAGACAAAAAGTAACCTTTTCTTTACCGATGCGTTTCGTCCTCTGCATTGATAAAATTAATCGCAGCTGCCCAAACGCGTCGGAAAAAGAAAGTTTTCACTTTTGTCTTCATTCGTAAACTAATATATCTATCTATCTATCTATCTATCTATCTATCTATCTATCTAGATAGATAGATAGATAGATAGATAGATAGATAGATAGATAGATAGATAGATAGATAGATAGATAGATAGATAGTGTTATGGGGTCAACCCTTTTCTGATATAAATGGACTCGTCCTGCTGCCGTTAAATAGCCACAGTCAGTCAGAGAGGAACAGGGTGGAAACTACATAGACACTGTGATTGAGTTGACGGTAGAAGTCAGTTACAAAGACGCCCGACTCTAAGGAAGTTTACTTCGAGACTGTATATAGCGATCTTTGATTAATACTAACCGGCGTTCCTGGATTTTACTAACATCATTACCTTTTGTATTTTGTGTAAATACATTTAATTTCTTAGCTTAAATACTTGCGTTTGTCATTTATTGGAGACCGATTTTTCACGCGGAATCCACAACAGATAGATAGATAGATAGATAGATAGATAGATAGATAATATTAGTGGTTAATATATACATACATATGCAATCAGATATATAAACTATATAAATATATATACATACATACATATATACACATACATATATAAATGTATAAAAAAATTGCAAGATGATAGAATCCAGGTAGAACTCAATGTCCAGGACAGAGTAAGGATATAATAAAAAGGCTTAAACACTAATATTCCATGGTCATAATTTATTCAACTGGAATCGTAAATACGATCCAATTCATATTCTTGTTTTCATTTTGAATTTGTAGGTCTGATGAATTGGATTGTATTTAATATTCCAATGGAATAAATTATGACCATGGAATATTAGTGTTTAAGCCTTTTTATTTTAATTTATTATATATATATATATATATATATATATATATATATATATATATATATATATATATATATATATATATATAAACTGCTAAACAAAACTATACTAATATCAACTACTATTTATAAACTACTATTAATAAATAGAATTGTATATGCCCTTATCTCGTCATAGTTTGATTCGTAATATCTGCCAAACATTGAATAGGGTAATATAAGTGAACATTTAACTTTCATTTCTTACTGTTTATTAGCAGCTGTCTTTTGATATTGAACGCTATAATTGGAAATATTGCTTATATATACTATGAATAACCTAGTTTACCTTTTTTATTTTGGCATTGCGAAGCAATCATTATTATTGTTATATAAACTAAAATGACGAAACATCTATTTATAAATATATAAGATAGATAGATAGATAGATAGATAGATAGATAGATAGATAGATAGATAGATAGATAGATAGATTGTATCGCATTTTATGATGCAATAGTGTTATGCTGGGGGTCATATAATTGATTTGATATCGTTTTTCTGCCAACGAGAAAAAAGCGGGGGTTAATAGTCATCTTTTCATAAATATACTATTTAGCGCATGTCATATTGCTTATAACTTGTATCACTCAAGAAATGCCTTATCCAATAAGTCTCTTCATAGATAGATAGATAGATAGATAGATAGATAGATAGATAGATAGATAGATAGATAGATAGATATCAACAGACTGAGATAGATAGATAGATATCAACAGACTGAAATAGATAGATAGATAAAGAACAGACTGGGATAGATAGATAGATAGATAGATAGATAGATAGATAGATAGATAGATAGATAGATAGATAGATAGATATCAACAGACTGAGATAGATAGATAGATATCAACAGACTGAAATAGATAGATAGATAAAGAACAGACTGGGATAGATAGATAGATAGATAGATAGATAGATAGATAGATAGATAGATAGATAGATAGATAGATAGATAGATAGATAGATAGATAGATATCAACAGACTGAGATAGATAGATATCAACAGACTGAAATAGATAGATAGATAAAGAACAGACTGGGATAGATAGATAGATAGATAGATAGATAGATAGATAGATAGATAGATAGATAGATAGATAGATAGATAGATAGATAGATATCAACAGACTGAGATAGATAGATATCAACAGACTGAAATAGATAGATAGATAAAGAACAGACTGGGATAGATAGATAGATAGATAGATAGATAGATAGATAGATAGATAGATAGATAGATAGATAGATAGATAGATAGATATCAACAGACTGAGATAGATAGATATCAACAGACTGAAATAGATAGATAGATAAAGAACAGACTGGGATAGATAGATAGATAGATAGATAGATAGATAGATAGATAGATAGATAGATAGATAGATATCAACAGACTGAGATAGATAGATATCAACAGACTGAAATAGATAGATAGATAAAGAACAGACTGGGATAGATAGATAGATAGATAGATAGATAGATAGATAGATAGATAGATAGATAGATAGATAGATAGATATCAACAGACTGAGATAGATAGATATCAACAGACTGAAATAGATAGATAGATAAAGAACAGACTGGGATAGATAGATAGATAGATAGATAGATAGATAGATAGATAGATAGATAGATAGATAGATAGATAGATAATGAACAGTCTGGGATAGATAGATAGATAGATAGATAGATAGATAGATAGATAGATAGATAGATAGATAGATAGATAGATAGATAGATTTTACAAAATAAAAAATATTGTTAATATTAACTATATTTATGATTCAATGCTTTCATGATAAAAAAAATGCGAATCTTTTTTAATTATATGATAATTCGTTTCAATTTAAAATTCTGCATTAACTTTTATGTAAGCGGAATGCGTTAGTTTATATTTCAGTTGATCTTTTCAAAAGAATTAAATGAACGGTTGCACATCGATTTCTTCTCGCCGTCTGTACAATGTTTAAATACTTTTTTTTTTTTTTTGCGGAGGGGGTTGTTTTTGTTTTTTTGCTTCTAGAAAGGTTAGTTAACGCTTTTATTTTTGGTTATAATTATCTAAAAATGGAACACCAACATCCAAAATATCTACCAACACAGATCTATATTTCCTGTCTTTGACAATGACTATTGTCTGTGAATGTATAAAATTTACTCACAAGACAATGAAGGCAAGATGATCAGAAGAATATCCTACCTAACGAGCGCATTGCCTACATAATGAGCTTCTGTAAATGGTTGACAGAACAGGTATTAGGAGAGAAGGTGAAAAGACAGAATTTACTCGAAACTACAAAGAAAAGGAAATTAGAGAGGGCCATAACTGCTCACGTTCTGAATGGACACGGCATATACAAGAAGGTGTACACGTACATGTATATAGACGGACAGATAGATAGATAGATAGATAGATAGATAGATAGATAGATAGATAGATAGATAGATAGATAGATAAACAGCTATATACAAAGACAGACTGATAAATAAAATAAATCCTAAGGGGTCATATATATATATATATATATATATATATATATATATATATATATATATATATATATATATATATATATATATATATAAAGATAGATAAATAAACATATTGATAGATATATATGAAGATAGATACATAGATAGATAGATAAAAAGACAGACTGATGTATATATATATATATTTAAATAATTAAAATAAATCCTAAAGGGCCATATATATATATATATATATATATAAAGATAGATAAATAAACAGGTTTATAGACATATTGATAGATATATATGAAGATAGATAGATAGATAGATAGATAGATAGATAGATAGATAGATAGATAAACAGGTAAAATAGATAGATAGATAGATAGATAGATAGATAGATAGACAGACAGACAGACCAGTTGAGCTAATACCTTCTTTACAACCAATAATTCCTCATATTCGTCGCAATTTTTTGTCCACATCTTTGTAAGTTCTGAAGGAATTTTCTCTGTAGACAGTGACTCATTAGTCGATAGAATCCGGATTTCAGAGGAGAGCAAAGGTTCACTGCAAATAGAATGATTAACACAAAATTAATTACCACTATCGGGAATAATTATAGACGTCGACTATTAATTGACGATGCAAGATCTCTGTTTTTAGTCGGCCGTGCTTTCTTTTTTTCCCACTTTTAATCTAAGGAAATTGCTACATATCATTTCAATATGACGCATTTTTAGTCACGGTCACATTTTAGTTGATTCGCCCATAGACAAAAAAAAAAGGGCATGTAACAGCAATTATCCAAGTCTCTATTATGTAAGCTCCCAGGATGAAACTGTTTTAGACAGAAAAGACAGTTCAAGCCAACGTGATTTAGGATTGTTCTTTCTTCCATATTTTTTTTAGCTGGCTTGTTCTGGCATAATGCGTCCAGGATCTGTCAGTTCATTTTCTATGAAGTCTTTCGCACATATTGGTGCTTGTGAGGGTGGGGAGTGACTGATAAGCGACTGAGAAATGCAAATCAAAGAGCCGATATCGAATTCCAGATACAAGCCCAGGACCTTCCCACTCTTGTTGGAGGAACCCCTCCCTGAATGGCCATGTCTTCAGAGGTGTAGTTCTACTCGCTACGCTCGGGCAATTACGGGTTGGTGAGGCTATTTAACTCATAGTTGGTTTTAAATTCAGAGTTATCCTTCTCCTTGATCGGTTGCCAGGCAAGTCTGCCCTGCTATTTACCCATACCTGAAGGAGAAAAGATGGATTCATGCCTTCCTAAGGGTATTTGCACGTAGGTGAATGTCACAAACTGGACTGAAATTCGAACTCCGATTCTTCGATCCCCCCTCCCTATAGATTAAATAATAGGTATCGTATCTGGAAAAAAATATTGTTGTTCTCAAGAAATTGTTAAGGCAAAACAAATGGAATTAATCTTACACTTCGAAATATACTTCGGCTTCGAATAAGCCATTTAGAGTTGATAAACCGTAAAAAAGATCATTGAATCCTATGGTTGAGTCCACCAAGTGCTCTTTCCTTGATGCAGATGTGCATAACGCGCGTTTTGCATTTAAAATTAAATAAGGCATAAATTTTACCAGTTTTTACGCGTGTCTTTTTGCTGATATCTGTTTTTACGTGTCTTTTTGCTGATATCTGTTTTTACATGTTTCTTTTTGCTGATATCTGATTGTCCGGCACAAAAAAAAATCGATTTATTAAATCAAAATAAATATATATACAGGGTGACCCCCCAAAAACGGGTTTTTTTGAAGTGCGTACTGCGAGACAGTGACCTTGAGCAAGTAAACATTTCGCCATTTAGAATTCAAAATGTAATTCACAGTATCCCAGCTGAGATGTTGCAGCAGTCAATGAGGAATCTCAACAACAGATTTCAAGAATGCATTCGTACAGGAGGGCGCCATCTACAGGATGCAATTTTAAAAAAATGAAAATTCCATCATTGTTTCGTAAATGGCATGTTTTAAGGTTTCAATTACTATGTATAAAATATTTTTCTTCTATCACACTTGGTTTTTTTGGATTGTTAATAAGTTCCCATTTTTTTAGGTCACCCTATATTACACTTATCAAGGAGTTGTCCATAACGAATATTGTTCCTAAATAATTATTTATTAAAACCACGGCTAAATTTGTTGAAGTCTTCTTCCTCTGAATCTTGATTTGATTTCTTGTCCATAAGAAGGCGTTTTCTTTGCCTGAAAAAATAGTATCTGAGTGGGGAGTCAGCAGAATGTGCAATGAAGCCTATATTCAATGACTATTGTTAATCTTTAGTAATTTCATATTAAGAACATATCGAAAAAATACAAAAAAATTCTAGAAAATGCAGTGTAGCGATTAAAAAGTAGAATCCACGTGCCGTGTTTAAATTCCGACCCAAATTCGTTGGTCACTTTTGTACATATACCCTTGTGAATCGCTTTTTTCTCCATCCCAGACTATGAAATGGGTATCAGGAGAGACTGAACTCTCAAGCTTTGATTGGTAAGGAACGACAGCTCTAAATTTTAAAAAAAAACGGCTGGGTGTAGTAATTATAACTCCCTCGAGTAAAAACCGAACTTCTACAGCAGCCAAAAGAACAACATCTGGTGTTTTGAAGCGATGGTGCACAATGGAATGCCACCGAGGAGGGCGTATCAAACCACTGTTGTTTCACCAAAAAATCTTTAGAAAAGTCCAAAGATGATAGTAGCGTATTGGTTAATGTTTTCGATTCTCATTCATATCCAGCTTTTATACAAAACTTTTTTTCAGATATTATACTGTACACACAATCAAGAGATACACATAGAGTATTCTTTTTTTTTTTTTTTTTTTTTTTTTTTTGAAATTATAGATTGGATTCGCGAACAAGGAAGCGGGATAGTTGCAAGAATCCGTTGCAGAAACGTGGTATAGACCGTCAAATAATGCTGGCATCATATATAGTTAAATATGTTGTTCGAACTGTTGTTTGCCGACTACACTCACTGTTCCGTAGTGAGACCTATCGGTTGTCTCTCTGCATTAGTTTCGTCGGCTGTATTCAGGCAAATGCTTGAAAGTCGCACTGCTTCTGTTTTTTACTGAATGTAAAATCAACCGTCATTTCGCCATTTCCTCTACTAATAAATAGCACAACGCATATGGTCTCAATGAGCTATTTTTATTGTCCCAAGGAGGGAATTTTTGCCAATTATTTGTCAATGACCGAGAGGATGTAGTGAATAAGTTAAACTCTCAAATCCTAGCACTGCAGACTCATAGCCTCCAAGACAAAGCTTCTCATTGAAGAATTTTAGAATATGAAAGTTTTTTTTACCTTCTGATTTGTCAATTCACGAACCAATGAAAAAGCACCGCCACATCTACTTTTTTTTCTTTCTTTTTCTTTTGCGAGACTTTTGACCGTCAAATATATCGTATTTCAAAAATACGGTATTTTTCCGACAACCTGACTGGCTATTCTTTAGTTAGGAAGGAGATCTTTTGTTTTTTCCCTTTAATCCTTAATCTTAAATTATCACTCTCTATTTTACACTCCCAATGTTGCATGTACCTCAGGTCTATAATACTTATGCTATGCTACTGAACTTAAAGAGCGTTGGGGAGTTCCATGACTGCCCACATCCCGAAGGAGCGCGAGACATTGAAGAGAGAGAAAGAGATTAATAGCAAGGGAACACAAACAACTGCAGGAGAAAATCGAACTCATTTTCTTTACTGACAGTGACCATTATTACTCATCCGTTGAACATCCGTTTTGGCGTGTAGAACTTGAAGCAAAATATCAAATCATTGTCGTTCGGTTGTCATCGAATTGCTGTAAAACACTTTGCAGAGAGACGAGTATTTATGATTTCATTACGAGCAAAAAAAAATTCACTGTAAAATGTCCACAATGTTTATGCTAAAGAAAAGGAAAAATAAACAGAAAATGGCGTCTGTAGATATGGAATCTGTATTTATTAAACTGTGTGTTTACTCACAAATTTGAGGAAATAATTCAATTTAAAACACCAAGCAAACTTAAAGTTTAACGCTTAAGTCTAGTCATAAACTGAAGGAAAAAAATGTGTAAGAATATAACGTATTGTAATGGGCAATTATTGAATCATTTTCTGCTTCATCTCTGATAACGGCTTTCAGAATATAAACATCACAGTTCTTGAGATAATAGCTCGTTTTTCCAAACATCTCGATTATATCGAATTTACCGTACAGACAAAGAAAATAACAAAAATCGTTTAGTATATTCGGTATATTTTCTGCGTGTATACGCTAGGATTTCATTGTATGTACAATTAATTCTAATGTCGCATATAACAGGAGGAAAAATCTTCCCCTGATCCGTTGGGATTTTAAAAATCTAACATCATTTTCTAATATTCCCCAATATGAACATTATGTTTTGTACCGTGGATGCTTCACGCAAAATGTAAATTTTCTATTATTTTCTTTTTTTTTACAATGGTGTTCATCCTCTATCAGGCCCGGGAGCCACTCGAGGTAGAGGATTGTAGAGTAAGAGACACAGCTTAGAATATGTATGAAAGATAACGGTTAACCGTAGATTCGAACAGATTAAGATTGTAGTGGTCGGGGAGGCATCTTCTTGGGAGTCGGTTCCACAAGCTTCTTTGCGGGAAGAAGGTGCTCGAATTGGAACTTACATCTCCCCAATGGAATACGAAGGGAATAAGAGCGGTTCGCTTAAACGATTAAAAAAACACTACTTCCGGTCAATTTAAATTAGTTTTGAAATGCAGAAAAGTATTTTGCTTATTGGAAATATTAAATTTAATATATTAGCTTGAAATTAAAACTAAAATAAAACCTTCAAGAAAGATTTTTTTCCTTTTTAAAAATTCATTTTAAACCTCAAGTATCGCGTTTCTTCGGAGGTGCCTACAGTTTTCAGTCAGCACCTGACGATTACATCGTGCATGAAACTGTGCTACTGGTGAGGAAAACACACACACACACACATATATATATATATACATATATATATATATATATATATATATATATATATATATATATAAATTTGTAAACAGTTATATAGGCCACACTACAACATGTTTGACAAGAAGACTCACACCACATCTTTCTGACCATAGCTCAATTAGGTTTATTTAAATATACATGGAGACTTACTGGACCTTATTCTTAACATACTTGTTGATAACACAAATGTAATAGCATCGTCTACATGTTAAAAAAAGTAAAATAAATAATGGAAATCTTATTAATAAAATAAAAAAGCAGCACTCAATAATATCAACTATGAACATAGGAACAATATCTTGACCTTGTTTTGAAAATGAAAACATTATATAAATATATACATACAACAAACTAGTTCTTGTTAACAGTTAATATATTGCAACCTTAAAAATGGCTAACTGTATAACCGAAAGCTCTCGGAAAAAACATCAATTGGACAGATTTTATATAATTTATCTACCGAAAAGGAAAAACTTGTAAGATCACATGAGAAATTGTATAAAAAAAACTTAAAGCCCCTTGTCTGCCATTTCAATAAAACTAACATGAAAGAAGGATTGCTATCTAAATACACAATATATATATATATATATATATATATATTAACATTTACCGGCCTGTTTAATACTGTTTATTATAAACAGAGCATTTCCTTAGATATTTGTATCTATAAAAAGAATGTATAAACATAAAATGTCAATATATATATATATATATATATATATATATATATATATATATATATATATATATATATATATATATATATGTATATATATATATGATGGTACTCGTTTGAAAAACCTTGGGTAGCTCAACTTGCAGTAGAACAAATCGGTACCCGAGGAAAAATGGGGAATAAAAAAAGAAAGGACCAAGAACATTAAAGCAATGCGAAAATGATCGTCCGGTGTTTAACCTCCAAATCCAAAGAAAAAAAAACCAAAACGAGTCAGCTCAATACACTAAGTAGAGCAAACCTATGATAAGATAATCCTAAGGAGCCAGGCAAACCTACCTAGGTCTCACCTAAACGGATCTTCAGGGTGCTGCCTGCTAAAAAGGAAAATTATGGGACATTACTTATTGCTAAAACAATATTTTAATAATTTATCAATAAATACTGTCCCATATTTTTTCTTTTCAGCAGGCAGCACTCTGAAGATCCGTTTAGGTGAAACCTAGGTAGGTTTGCCTGGCCGCTTCGGATTATCTTATATATATATATATATGATTGCAGTATTGCTGCACCTTTAAAGATGATTTTCGTTTCATGAAATGTACATTAGTTGTCATCGCTTAAACGAGCATGTGTTCTAAGGTTGTTCTTTATCCTAGCAGAGGATGTGCACACCGCCAGGCATGTGTTATTTGGAAAGAATGTTACCTTGATAAGAATGATTGGATCAAATTAGATATCACCTTCCGCATAGGGTTTCATGTGTCTTTGCAGACACGGACTGGATTTACAGATTTTGTTACACAATTCGCACCGTCATATTCCCAGGATTATGAAAGCATATTTTCAAGGCACGTCCAAATTACTTGAAAGACTGAAGCACTACAGTCTTCCCTCTTTCTTATTTTGGTCTTGGGAGACACTAAGTTGCGCGAATATTCGAATATCCCCTAAAAGTTTAAATTAGGGATAGAATGATTAACCCATAAACTGTGAATGACGAGAATTTATGTCACTGCTGTTGTGTGAATCAACTGCAAATGCAAAAAATTCCAGAGTTAGTTAATTGATAAAATATTTGTAAAGGTTTAAAGAGCGTGTACGAAATAAATGTAGTACGGACTTTTGACGCAGCCTTTTGTGAGCAGTCCCATTTTATACGAGCGTTCTAAGAGCAAAAATTCGAACGAGTTGGTAGGAAATATATGATAGGGTAAGATATTTTTATGGACGAATTCCTCAAATTTTTGTGTAGCAACTTGTAAAATTTTCTGGATTTCTGTCCTTTTTTTTTTTTTTTTTCATTTTTCTTGTCTTTTTTCTTAATTGTTGTTTGTGCTTCAATTTTTACAAATCTTGAAACCTAGAAAGAAAGAAAAAATTGCTGACCCTAACGCTGTAAATATACAATCTCCTCACAAATGATGAAGAGTGTTTTTCTATCGACAAAAAAGTGCCTTTTATATTTGCTGCGTTGTTATTTGTTTGTGTAATTCTGTGTATTTAATTTTCCGTTATTCCCCCAATAATTCTCTGACAGTCGCTATTCATGTGCGTTTTTCCTGTTTCTCTTGCAGAAGGCTCCATTGGTCTTCGGCTTTAAGAACAAGACTGACATGTTTCGCATCGACGAAAGGTTAGTGAACCTCCGCGCACAGATTTTTTTTTCATTATTTCTAATCATTTCTGCACTGCATGCCAAAAAAAAAGACATTCGTAGCTTCTGTAACCATGAAACACATCCGACTTTAATATCTAATACCTCTTATATCGTGTTATGGTAATTTACCTACGCACGCATGGACTCTCCCAGCTATAAATAGGAGCAGGTACTGCCTTTTAGAGAAGGAAGTTTCCAGTAGTCAGCTCTGGCAGTCAGACCAAACATTCATGCTGTAACACTCTCGTTTGTATATGTTTGTATTACTGTTTCTGTTAATATATTTGTTTAACTCAATTCCTCTCTTGTAACTTTATTTCTGGCCCTAACAAGGTCACAACATATAGATTATTTGTTAAACTGTATTGACTGCAAATATAGAAATATATATTTATATATAGTATAGCTCATCTCGCGATCCCCTCTATACCTGAATATATATATATATATGTGTGTGTGTGTGTTTATACATTCTTTTTATAGATATAAATATTTAAGTAAATGCTCTGTTTATAATAAACAGTATTAATAACATTTACCGACCTGAAATGTCCGAGAAATTTTCATAGAAAATATTCGTCCTCCGACAGGAATGTAACCTATAGGGAACCGTCACGTGTCTTAACCGAGTGGGCCACAGAGGCTCGTTCGGTTTCTATATAAAACCAGCTTCTGAAACTCTTTCTTGTACCTCTCGAACACTGTAAGGGGATACAATGCAAGCTGAACTTTACTAAGAAATGAACGAAGCATCTTTCATTTCGAAAGTTTTAATATTTTTTTCTACACAAGCATCGACCACAGGTACAAGAGAAAAGTACACAACCACATTTTTTTCATCTCGGTATCAAAGATTTCGTCGACTTAAACTATTAACGCTGCATCTTTTCTCTTATTGCCAACTTGTGATACAAATTTCTTTCAATGTACTAAGTGTAGATTTACAAAAGTAAATTTGCAAAAATGTGGCGGATGCCAGAGTGGGTTTGCACATATTATGTTTGGTCGTTTTATTTGTTTATTTCTGTGGTTTTTCATTGCGACTCAAATGATAATGCGTTCGCAAATTAATTCGGTAGAAGCCAGTTTCTGTTCGATTTTGCTAAAATCTTTTTTTTCGGTGTCTACATGCATAATTGCTTGAATTTGCTTTTTTTAATCGATCGTTATAAAGTGTTTCCTCCTTGAAATTATTGTTAAATCGGTTTACGCATTAAAATAGATAGTAACAGACAAAGATAGATATGAACAAACTGACAGAGATGGATAGGAACTGAAAGGGATAGATTGTTAGATATTAATTCACTAAGTTTCGCTTAGTTGTGGCTCAAGTCCAAACGTTTGGAGCACCAAGTGAGGATCGAATTTCACTACTCAGTCGTAATCGATCTAGCGAGACAAGCTTCCTCAACATTATACCATGTCGATAGATAGATAGATAAGAACAGAAGTAGATAGATAGATAGATAGATAGATAGATAGATAGATAGATAGGAACAGAAGTAGATAGATAGATAGATAGATAGATAGATAGATAGATAGATAAGAACAGAAGTAGATAGATAGATAGATAGATAGATAGATAAGAACAGAAGTAGATAGATAGATAGATAAGAACAGAAGTAGATAGATAGATAGATAAGAACAGAAGTAGATAGATAGATAGATAGATAGATAGATAGATAAGAACAGACGTAGATAGATAGATAAGAACAGAGATAGATAGATAGATAGATAGATAGATAAATAGATAGATAGATAGATAGATAGATAGATAAGAACAGACGTAGATAGATAGATAGATAGATAGATAGATAGATAGATAGATAGATAGATAGATAGATAGATAAGAACAGACGTAGATAGATAGATAGATAGATAAGAACAGATAGCCAGCTAGCTAGCTAGCTAGATAGATAGATAGATAAGAAGAGAAGTAGATAGATAGATAGATAGATAGATAGATAAGAAGAGAGGTAGATAGATAGATAGATAGATAGATAGATAGATAGATAGATAGATAGATAGATAGATATCAAATTGACCGTGTTAATCACATGACGAATATAGATAGATAGAGACATGCTTATGATTTTGAGCAATGCCACCGTTTGTTCTATTCTCAAATATGAGCAGAGCACGGTTGTGGCATTTTAATCCTATTAGTGTCTAACATACTCTTGCACAGATGTGGCAACGTTGGGCGTCTTTTGCAGTGGTAGTTATATAAATTCTGCACAACGTGTGATGAATGACTTCACTGTGGGTAGCTATTCTGATTAATTTTGAGGCCTACCCTACTTCGACGTACGTGACCACATTCATTAGGCATCTGGTCAAATTCTGTGCAAAAGTGTCAGGGAAATTAGCATGAAAACTCTTACGAACGTCATTAAATACATATATATATATATATACATCTGAACAGACTGAGATAGATAGATAGATAGATAGATAGATAGATAGATAGATAGATAGATAGATAGATAGATAGATAGATAGATAGAATGAATTAAAAGATCGTGATAGAAAAAAATGAAAAAATAGATAGATAGATAGATAGATAGATAGATAGAATGAATGAATTGTAAAAAGCGTGATAGAAAAAATGAAAAATAGATAGATAGATAGATAGATAGATAGATAGATAGATAGATAGAATGAAAAGATCGTGATAGATAGAAATTAACAGATTGAAACATTGGTAGATAGAAATTTAAAAAATGAAACATACCTAGTTATCTAGCTAGCTAGCTAGCTAGCTAGATAGATAGATAGATAGATAACTGCAGTTTGAGATAGATATAAGGATGGTATTTACCTTCCCCTACTCACGATGGTAGGTCACAATTAACGTGGAGTTCACACGCGATTAAATGAGTGGTGTCAGAAAATTTCCAGTTCCTTCAGCACTTACCCTTTTCGGACGCCTTGAGCATCGGGAATTAACCCTGACTCTCACACTTCCTTCAAGTGCAATGTGGGGAAGTGCAGCCTGGTGTCGCGCTCCTCCTCCTTGAACTGAAATTTGGTTAATTTCCGCCTCAAGTCTTCTAAATGGGACCGTTAGAGGCGTTTGAATAGATATGCAGAGACTGAAATAGACGCCGCCAAAGTTCCTGCGTATTCAGTTGAAGCCATTAATGTTTATTATTGGGTAGTATTCTGTCCATCTTATTTAGTTTCTATCTTTTCGATCTGCTTCTCGCCTCGGTTTGTGCATGATCGCTTTTTTTTTTCTACGTCTGCTTTCTCTCATTATTAAAATCTGGGAAGCTGTGAAATGAGTAGATTTAACATTTCCACAGATGAAAAACTCACTCAAAACAGTTATTCAAGATAACCATTTATTTGTTTTGATTTTTGGCTTTTTTGTATGACACTATTAGGACACTCGTAATATGAAATTAGACTTAAAAGGGTTCATATGAAAACCCCGTATGTGAATTGGAGAATTGGAAGGCTAAAAAAAATGTTAAAGTCGTTACGATGAAAACATGAATTGAAATATGCAGCAAGGGAAAAAAGAGATTTTTTTTTGTATTCCTGATAAACTGATGGTCAAATAAAATTGTTATGAATCCTCAAAGCCAGTCATGTAAACAATCGGGAGTGTCGTTTTGCAAAATGGGGAGAAAGTATTTGGGTTCGTATTGGTAAATCGACAACAAAAGAAAGTCACAATAAAGAATTCTCTTTGACATCAGATAGATAGTAGTAATTTTTAAACACAAAAGTTTGTTGTCGGATAATGTATTGTTTTAAATAACTGAACGCTTTGTTTGAGGCTCAGTGTCGTTTCTACACAATTAGAGAAAATAATTAATTGATATGAACATTAATCGTCAACCGAAAAACAAAGTGAGTTATTACAAATCGCGAAGCCGATGACGTAAGCAGTCTAAAATATGGCCTGAGGAATGCGAAGACAGTATTTATTTATTCTCTTCCAATCTTCCAGAGACAGAAAGTTCGAACTTATAGAATCATCGTGAACTCAAAAGCCAACATGGACTGTATCCTCCATGAATCAAAAGCAAAGGGCTTTCAGGACAATAATCAAACAAATGAACAACTTATCAAATTAAGTATTACTATAAATAAAGGGAAACAACTCAAACAAGACAAAACAAGATTTGTATTTATTTTTATTTATTTATTTTTACTTTTTATAAATTTTAATTTTTCTTTTATCTTGGATCATATGTGTTGCTGGAGAAAAATTACACCGAATAAATAGTTTTCATGGTAGTCTTTTAAGACAAAACTCTTTTGCCTTCAATTTTCTCTTTATTTTTGAGGAAATTGTCCAGCGTTAAAGGCAAGCGGATTGATATTAGATAATAATAATTCCTTTTTTTATAGAACTTTGCTTAGTTTTTAGAATGCACCTTTTGCTATTCAAATGTGGGTGAGAATTTCGGTATCACATTTCCCATTTCTTCTATATAATAAATGCGAATGTCAGTGTATGTCTGTGTCACACGTTTTCAACTTTACTCCTAGAGGCCGGCACACCATTTTTGGAATCAGGCCGACTCCGTGGATAAATTAAAAACATTCCGGGCTGGATCCGGATCCGCAATCCTGAAATTTTGAATCCCCAAGTTTTCTGAACTGAGATTCTTTTCGGCGATTTTTTAACGTGATTTTTTGTGATGGATTTTTTTGTACGATTACAATTTTTATGACTTGAAAATAAACTTGGAGGTATCTGTCTATATTTCTGAGATGAGGTATTATGTACACTATTTACATTGTTACATTATCATAGAAATGAATACAATATGGGAACCAGTAATAAGGAGAGCCAGAGAAAAGCGATAATAACAACAAAAATTGCAATATGAACTCTGGTAAAAACATGAGGTAACAGCAAAACTTGCAATATGAGCACTGGTAAAAAATGGTTAATGAAGACATAAGGCTTATAATACCCAGAAATACATGCACAGATGTCCACATGGCACAGTGGATAAAGGCGTTGGTTAGATCCAGTGACAGGACCCAAAGAGTGTGAGTTCAATACTTGGAGAGGGAAATAAGATAACTGACAGTTGGCATCCATTAAACATGGCACGTGGAAATTAAAGAGTTCCGTTCGATATTCCAACCACCTGAAGAAGAACGGAAGGCCGGAACGTACAACGGCCGAAGCGTTATAATAAATATGGCGACAAAGATAAGGGCAATAGTCCGAATAATAGAAATAGTGTAAACTTGGGAGGTATTCGAAATTAATTGCGAAATCCAGAAAAAGTCCCCATGAAATAAAAATAATTGCTTGTAAGGACCTACGTACATCAAACTGTCTTTAAATTAACTGACGACAGAAGAATTACTGCTGAACTTTTTAAAATGAAACTTAGATATTAATGCAATACTTAAATACAGCGATCAATTTTGAGTTCTTCTGTAGTTTATTGATGCCTATTGCATCTACTCCTCCCTAGCTATTGTAATAAAGGCCTAATCAAGAGCCCTCCACAGGAGCTAACTTTCATTCTGTGACTGACTTCAACACAGTCTGATATTTTCAAGATTTCGCCAACCGATAATAAGTCTTCGTGGGGTCTCCAGCTCCCTTAGGATAATTTCGAGATTGAATAAATCCGACGAGACTACACGTCCTTGTCTCACGCCTCTAATTTTGTGTACTTACTCAATCCTATCAGTATGTTGGCGGTTTTCACCCAGTTCTAGATTATTCTAAAATCCTTCCCATCTACCATTTGTCCGTACATTGAATACTGTTGCCATATTTGGCCTGGTGACCTTGCAGTTCATCTCGAGGTTCTCAACAAAATTCAAAGATCTGCAATGTAATTGATCCTGACTTGGCATCTCGACTTCAGTCACTTTCTCACCAACGTGATGTGGCTTCCCTCTGTCTTTTCTACAAATATTTTCATGGCAATTGCTCTGACGAGCTTTTTTCCCTGGTGCCCCGACTATATGAATTTAAACGTGATACTAGATTGACATCTAGGTCCCACCCTTTTACTGCTGAAATAGTTAAATGTAACCGCCGCTTCTGCTCCAACAGTTTCTCCTCTCACACTTCCCGACTGTGTAACTACCTTCCTCTTACTTGCTTCCCTGATAACTACAATCGTCAAAATGCAAGATCAACCGCCATCTTCTGTTGACTTGAATCCCGTTCATTCTTTCTTCAATCCTCCCTATACCCAGTTTTTCCCTCGATTTCAATCTCTGTAAGACCCTGCATACTACTGGCACTTCCGCCTTGCTTGGGATGTAATGATTAAAAAATAATAATGAATAAATAAAGTGTTTTTCTACCATTTCAAACGGATATTTGTGTTCTCCGTCATCAGATGATTTTGCACAGTTTATTAAATATCAGTGTACATCGTTCTGTATTTGTATTGCAGTCTCCCATGTCATTTTGATTGTAAATATAGCATTTCTTGCTCCAGTGTTCTTGTTCTATTTCCGGTCTATTTCTGCCTTAAACTCTGTTCATCAGAATTCGGATTATTAGCATGGTTAAACTTATCAAAGGGCGATGTTGATGTGTCAACGGCCAACTAATTAAAATTAATGTCTATTTGAAAATATTTATTTTTATTAATGGATGGTGTTTTTGTTGAATGCAAATGGTTTCAACAATCTTTACTACGTTTTGCCAAAATATATTCCCAGTTTTTGTTGTTTTTTTTGTTTGTTTTTTTTTTGTTTTTTGTTGTTGTTTTTTTTGTTTTAGTCTATTTATATTGTTTTAGTCTATTTATATTCATAATGTCTAGTTTGTCTGTATACTTATGAGAAATATCAGTGAAAATTTCACAGCTTTCTGATTTGAATATTCTAATGAATTTTAATTCTTAAGTTAATGACTGAATAAGCTCATGGCTCATGACAATAACATATCCGGAGGAATTTCCCTACGTATCGTTAAATATTTGAGCTTAACAACTTTAAAAAAATATTGCAATAATAATGTCGGTCGTTGTTTTAAGAAGTGTGTAGAAATGAAAAGATTTAAAATAGATAACTTTTTCACTGTAAAGTATGTTAAACACATCTATCTTCTCTTCTTTGGTTCTTTCTTTTTTCTTCTTCCACTTTCTCCCTGAAATCAAGTAGCGTCGTTTTCCCCCTCTTTTATATATATTGCTATTAGGTTGGTGCAAAAATAATGACGTAATAATGTCGTTTTTGACGTATTTTTTAACGTCAAAAAACGACATTATTACGTCATTATTTTTGCACCAACCTAATAATTATTCTTGAATAAATGCCTAGTCACCTTTTGGGGATATACAGCGTGCGATGGGTAAATTGTCGCCGTTGTATATTTTTAATTTCGTGCAGGTACGTTGTTTGTTTTTGATTTTGTCGACTACATAGGGTCAGTTGGGCACCTTCTGTCAGAAAAAGAGCACCATGATGCAATTCACTCTGCCAGAAATTTGGAAACGGCATATTGTACTGCTTGGCATTGGCACGAGAAGCTCCAATACGAATATCTCAAAGCGTGTGGGTGTCAATCTGAGGACAGTGAAGAGGGTTCGGAAAGAGTTGAATGAGTTTAATGGTGATTACGAAGATACCCCAGGTCGGAAAATTCACTCTGATCGTTCTGATAAGGAAAAGAACTATCGAATTTGTTGGTGAGGGCCTCAAACTCAACACAGAGGCTTACATCAAGTGCCTTGAGTCAAGAACATGGCAACTGGAAGACTCTATGTCTGGAAACAAGACTCTACATCATGGCACACAAGCAGGGAACCCAATCATGGCTGTCAGACAATTTATACAGTCATATCATCTCTTACATCCGACTATCTAACGCCCCAGCCTGCATCTCCCTGGAGGCCTCGGTTAAAGTCATGTTGCTTTTTATTGAATAAATTTACACTTTAGTTTTTCAAGATATTTTTGTGAAATTTTGCTAAATATATCTGTTAAAATGAGATGTCAGTGTTATTTTCATGATAGCGTTATTTCGACGCCAATTTATCCATCGCAGCCTATGGACGCAATTACTTTACGTTTGATAGTATGTCATCTACATCGACATTTCCGAACAAGCCGCTCGTTTGTTGGTACGAGTTCTGTTTTTTATTGTACTTAAAAACTCTTTTTCTTCCCGCTCTCTCTCTCTCTCTCTCTCTCTCTCTCCATATATTAGGTTGGTGCAAAAATAATGTCGTTTTCTCACATATGTTACTATGTGAGAAAACGACATTATTTTTGCAACAATCTAATATATATATATATATATATATATATATATATATATATACCTATCTCTCTTTAGTGGTTGGTTGTTTTTTCTAGACAACACTCACACATAGACAAATTTGCAAATGTCTGTACATAGGCATTTCATTGTAAAATGCTGAAACACTAAATTGTTAATTCTTAGAATCCAACGGCTCCGACGACAATCCATTTGCATTATTCTTTTCCCTTAAAGATTTTCTTTTGAGAGTTTATTTATTTATTTATTTATTCCTCCCCTCCCTTTTTTCTTTTATTCAATTTGAACATTTTCCCCCCATTCTGCATACCTCTCATTAACGCCATTTTCTCTTAACTGCTCCGCTCCGCCACCTTCGATATTCAGTTTCGTTTATCCGCCCTCATGCTATTTATTCGTTCGCTTTGTTCTTTGATTTCGAATGAAAATTGTTTACTTATTTATTTCTTTTCGCATTGTAATCAGACCAGACACTGTATCTATTGTCAAAAGCTCTACTTTTTCCATTAATTCGTTTTTATTGGAAAATTACACTTTCTAAAGAAATACCTTAATATAGGTTTACCTCTTGATGAAAAAAAAAAAAAAAAAAAAAGAATGAAATTAATGGTCGCTTCACCGTGAAGCAATGGTTTACAAGGTAGTGCTAATATCGTTGCGACTACAGTGAGTTCTATCCTCAGAATGTGCACCGATCTTGTCGCTTTGCATGCCATACAATCGGGCATTACATGTAATCGTCTTTATGTGATTGTCTTCATCCATGATTAATATGCAACAAATGATTAGATTTTTAAAAATTCTAGTTATATTTTTCAGAGTCTGTCTATATTTCTGAGATGAGGCATTATGTACAGTATTTACATTATGCGGACTATTGTCCTCATCACATACGCTAGGCCACAAAAATCTCCTGAGGCGACCAAGAATAGAAATAAATACAATATGGGAACCAGTAATAAGGAGTGCCAGAGAAAAGCAATGATAACAAAGTTGCAATATGAGCTCTGGTAAAAACATGAAATGATAACAGCAAAATTGCAATATGAGCAAAAATTATTTTAAAATATGTAATAATTTACTCCTGTCATTGGATATTTTGGCTAACTCTTGAAAGGAGAAACAATTAAATTATTTAAATTGATTGATTTTTACAGCTTATCAATATTTTGCAGATTATTTACAGCCAGAAAATATTTTTAAGATTGTAACAATATTCTGGGTATAATAAAGATTGACTAATAGAAGTCCAACTAATTAACCCACATCTAGGGGGAGACGTGGATTCATAACTTTCCCTAGAGTATTTGCGCGTAAATGAATAAAACAAAACCGGCTAGAATTGGAACTCGGCTCTTCGATTTCCAATCCTGAACCGTTATTGATTTCATCAGACGCACATCCAAACTTACAGCACCTGGTATTGCCATACAGTCACCAATCTAAGTACTGACTAGTATCGACATTGCTTAACTTCGGTGATAGTAGGAGAACCGATGTTTTAACATGATACGGTCGTAAATACGGACTTAAATTATTTCATATCTATACATTCTACATACAATAACACTATTCTGTTAGTAATAAATACATTAATTCCTGACCATTGACAATTCTTTTCAATAAAACTCATTTAATCTCTTTCCGAGAGAAAAACATCTTCAACGCACTTACATTATTCTGTCAGTAATACTAATTGTGGTTATATGAGTTTTTTTTTGTTTTTTGTTTTTTTTTACAGGAGATAATGTAATGTGTGATGTACGACACGTGGTTCACCTGAGGGTTAAGCGGCCCCTCTGGATTTATATGTTCATGTTATAGGTGTAAGAAAGATATTATTGTGGTTATGTGATGACTTTTCAAAAAGGAAATAGTGTTAAGATTGTATTGTGTTTTGTTTTTATGCAATACGACGCATAGTTCATAAGGTGCTAAAAAGCAAACCCAAACAGGTAATGATACACATCTTGTCCCTACGCTATCCTATGACTGAAGAGAGAGAAAAGGGATAGGGCTTTGTCTTATTTTCTTTTATATTGTTCTATACCTATCGAGCGTTAAGAGAAGTCCCCTGGCGGAGAAGACCGAGTAATACCGAAATGTAATTATTTTATTCTCTCACTTGCTTCAATCCTGGCGATTGACAATAATTTCCTTTTTTTTTCATTTTCAATGCATTTATATCGTAAAACCATTGGCATAATAGAGGGAGGCGGCAACCCCTCGGCCTTTGGGTCATATCCGGTCTGCGAAGGATTTTTTGTCCGGCCCGCCAACTTAATCGTAGTAAGGAATTTCTATTTTTTTTCGTTGATTGTGTTAGTTGTTGTCTTGTTGTTCTTGCAGTTGAAATAAGGAACCTTGTTTAAATAATGTAGCATAAACTTCGTTGATTTTTTTTGTTTGTTTTTTGTTGTTTTTTTTTTGGAGGTGGGGGGTTGTTGTTTTTTTTTTCCTTTAAACCTCCATACCAAAGCAGTCTTCTGGGCGGGGCGGTCTGAGATCGAAAAAATTTATGATAATATATTTGATATCATGGCCCACCTCCGAAACACTGCATAGCTGTCTGGCCCGTTCTCTCCAAAAGGTTGCCGGTCCCTAGTATAATACATTTTACATATAAACATATATACATACAGTGTAACCCGGATATAAGAGAGTTGTCGGGACCGGAGAAGTCTCTTATATCCGGGTTTCTCTTATATCAGGGTTTGGTCTATTGTATATACATTAACACAAGCTCTAATTTGGGACCAGATAAAATCTCTCTTATATCCGGGTTTCTCTTATATCCGGATTTCTCTTATATCCGGGTCACTTATATCTGGGTTACACTGTATAACCATTTCCATAATACATATATTTTTTATTCATCATTTAATTTTCCAGTAAAAAGTTATTTTAATTTTTATTCATTATTTTATTTTCCATTAAGAAAATCTTTTTTAGTTCACAACATCTTACATTTGTATACAAATGTCATTATCAAATAAGTTAATTTTTCGATTGTCGAAAAGCAGACAAACTTAATATGGCGATTGTTTTAGTCTGTATTCTTAGATGTGTGCAAAAGTTTTCTATCACTCCGTTGCTGTTTCATTTTTAAACTGGAGACTAAATAGACAGCAGTAAACAGTTTGTATTTAAGTAAAAACTCAGGAACTTTTTTGCACACACCTAACGAAGACACAGGAAACAATTTTATCTTACATTTTTATTCTTTGCACAAGTATATCGACATACGTTCTAAGTACTGTTTGGGGTAAATGATGGCTCAGTATTAATGAAAATTGGATGAAATTGCTGCGACAAGGGGTAGCGTAATGGAATTTTTGGTTGTAGATGTTTACTACATTTATACCTAGCTGCCACAAACGGGGCGGTGGACATTAATTGGTTATAATTAGAAGCCTATAATTGACACCAGAAGTTTATACACCTATAATTAATATAGGATATTTATAAATGTACAATTAATGCCAAATTTTACAGAATATAATTAATATCGGATTTTTGGTATAATTTTTATAATTAATACCGCATTTTTCCAGGCTAATTTTTATAATTAGTACCGGATTTTTTCAATAATTTTTACAATTAATGCCGGATTTTCAGACTAATTTTTATAATTAATACCGGATTTTTTCAATAATTTTTACAATTAATGCCGGATTTTCAGATTAATTTTTATAATTAATGCCAGATTTTCAGACTAATTTTGACAATTAATGCCGGATTTTCAGACTAATTTTTATAATTAATACCTGATTTTTTCAATAATTTTTACAATTAATGCCAGATTTTCAGACTAATTTTTATAATTAATACCGGATTTTTTCAATAATTTTTACAATTAATGCCAGATTTTCAGACTAATTTTTATAATTAATGCCAGATTTTCAGACTAATTTTTACAATTAATGCCTGATTTTCAGACTAATTTTTATAATTAATACCGGATTTTTTCAATAATTTTTACAATTAATGCCAGATTTTCAGACTAATTTTTATAATTAATGCCAGATTTTCAGACTAATTTTTACAATTAATGCCGGATTTTCAGACTAATTTTTTATAATTAATACTGGATTTTTTCAATAATTTTTACAATTAATTCCGGATTTTCAGACTAATTTTTACAATTAATGTCAGATTTTCAGACTAATTTTTATATGTAATACCGGATTTTTTCAATAATTTTTACAATTAATGCCGGATTTTCAGACTAATTTTTATAATTAATGCCAGATTTTCAGACTAATTTTTACAATTAATGCCGGATTCTTAGACTAATTTTTTATAATTAATACCGGATTTTTTCAATAATTTTTACAATTAATGCCGGATTTTCAGACTAATTTTTATAATTAATGCCAGAATTTTAGACTAATTTTTACAATTAATGTCAGATTTTCAGACTAATTTTTATAATTAATACCGGATTTTTTCAATAATTTTTACAATTAATGCCGGATTTTCAGACTAATTTTTATAATTAATACCGTATTTGACGGTAGGCATTAATGGGTCAAGTTCACTTCGCACCGGAGAAAGGCATGAACCCACTGCTCTCCAGTATCAACCACAGAAATACCTCATCCTCGAGCTGAGTATTTAAACAAACTACTTCGTTATAATTTATTTTCTAATTAAAGACAACTGATAGCCCCTATAACCGGTCATGAAAAGCGAAAAACAATCGAATGTATTTTCAAATGAATTAAATCTAGGATCATATGGAGTAGTTTAGCTAGTACGCCATAGATCAAACCGTAATCCTGTCAGATATTTTTACCCTGGAGCTATCACTTGGAGCTGCATGAATAACTAAGGTGTATTGCTGCACCTTCCTTCACCATTACACGTTCTTCTTCTACCTTCTTTCCCCTTGTTTTCTTTGCATTTTATCTTTTCTTTACTTTTTTGCTGTCTGTGAGAATCTACTAAACTGGCGCGTCTTTGTTCCCCCCTCCACACACACCTGTTGTCTTTATGACGCGTTCATTGTTTATGTGTCTGACATCGCCACCCGTCAGTCCCTGCCTATCATGTCTTTTCGTTTGCATTACAAGAGGATTCCAATTTTTTCAACCTTAACTTCTCCATCTATGCTCTTTTTACAATCAATCTATTTAGCTTTGTTCTCCATAGTTTTTTTTTTTTTGTTTTTTTTTTTTTTTGTATATTGCATGATGCAAATTTTAGCGAACATAATCTATACACCCTTAAAGAAATAAGTGTCTTTGAAGTTTACGCGGCAACTCTTTTTTTTTTACATGCGAAATCAAACAAGTTAATGTAGCTGACCGTGTGTTTAATACGCGTTGTGAATGAAACGTGTGTGGATTCCTGAAATAAAGTCCACTACAAAAATATGGCGGACTCAAAATGAGTCCAACCAAAAGAAATGTAAAAGAAAACAACAAAGGTCCATATTTTATTTTATTTTTAAATGATTGCTCTAGCCGTTACCATAGTAATTTTGATTTTGATAATGAATATGGTTATAAAACGCGTGGATTTCAATAATTAATTATTCCCACAAAAAAAAATTTGCTTGAAGATGGAACAGAGCTTGGTACTTTAATTCAATTTAATTCAAATAATTATATTGAAGTTTTCGGCTCTTGTTTTGAAACATGAGAACTCTTATGTAGCGATGGAATCATATTTTTAAATAAATAATTATATATATATATATATATATATATGTATATATATATATATATATATATATATATATATATATATATATAAACAATTATGTGTATTAACAAGCAAACGGATACAAATTACAAAAATAACAATGTATATGTGTAACAAATAATTGTGTAATGTATGTGTTCCAAGAAATGAGTGAGTGAATTTTCGTGTAATGTTCACGATGTCTTCCCACAAGTGGGAACGCGTAACTTCTGCGATACCTTTACAAGTCGCAGTTCACTGAAAATGAAAGAAAAAAAGAGAGAGAGAATGATGTATTCTCAAGTATTTATAGTTTAGGGACAGCTCCCCCAAGTTGTGGTGTTAGAATTTAAGAGGAGATAACTCTGAAATTACGTTCACACGTCGACATTTTTTTTTAACGGGAGTACAGGTTTATCCCTTGTTTCCTGTTTAGGATTGGGTTTCCGGTTCCTTCAAAACTCTTCCCATTCTTTTAATTAATCATAGTAGCTCCTTGCGTCTAAGTGGCATTATCGCCTAGCTTGGTGTGATTTTTTTGATTTTTTTAATAATTTACAAGCGTTAGGAGAAAATTGCTAGCTAGGAAACTTAAGAAAAGTGACATGATCATCGTTTAAACACCTGCCTTTGTTACAGGAAAAGGGTCATTTTTATTAAAAAATAGTCTACAGGCAATGTAAAAATGTATTTATTACGGAAATCAAAATTGAAGAATATCAGGAAAAGATCGAAGATTCAGCATTCAGTACCTCTAACCAAAAGACTTCGACAAATCTCTTGGAGAATAACAAACGGAAAACCGGAAGCGGTTCTCCTACTTACTGTGTATTCTACAGACTACCATTTGTTGTTTAATCTTTCGATACATGACTGACAAGTCAGATTTTTTCTTTCTCGCAGTAGGTTGTCATTTCTTTCTGTGGTAGACCACTTAGCCTGTTCCTGTTATTTACCCATAGCTGAAGAGAGAAGAAGAGGATTCATACCTTTTCCAAGGATATTATCACGTAAGTGAATGTAATGGATTCGACTGGAATATCGAACTCGGCTTCTTTGATCCTTCAATCTGAGCCAATATCTATTACTGCACCTTGCCTCCTGACTATGAAAGAATGGAGAAATTAATTGAAAGGCGTCACAAGAAATCCAATTTGCGGTTTATACTGCAACTACATTGAGCCGATCTTAGATTCTGTTCGATAGCACAAAATCTGGCGTGATCAATAGATTAAACAGCGCCAGTACCTTTAATCCCTTGGTCAGGGTACCTTTGGATTTCGTGCTAGCAAAACCATCAACGGGTTTCGTATAGCTCCGCCAACCTAATTTAACTCATAAGACAAGCCTTGGTATCGTTTTCAGGCACATTTGAAATGTGTCGCACGCTGGGATCAACTCCCCACTGACAAAATCCCAAAAACGAATCAACCATTCTCATTGTAACCCGTCGGTCACGCGTCATTAAAACACACACACACATATATATGATCCAGCAGCCCACAATACTATCAATTCTTGGAATTACAAATGTAGCCTTGTGAAAAGGCAAATTGAAATAGCAAAAGAAAAATTGAACAACCTGAACAGCAACAAGCAGGACATTTATGATAAACTACAGGATATAACTACCCCGGACCAACAGGTGGAAATTACACATAGACTCACGGAAATTATTCACTCTCGTGTGGTCATGTGTGACGTCATGAGATGCGGTGCGATTTTCGCTTCTAGCGTCTTATATGCGCGTGTTTATCGTTGCTTAGAAATCTTCTATGTAAAAATTGACAGACTATCATCACTGTCTTGTCCGTATATTGTTTAATATGTTGTAATTGACATCTTTGATAATGGCTTAAGTTAGCCGAAAGCTTAGATTGTATTAAAAAAAATATGGAACACTATTGTGAATTTCTTTCTTCGTTCACATAATGTTATTAAACTTATCAGATGTTACGAAAAAAATTTACATAAAATAAATAGACAACACTTGTCTATATTATTTAATAAAACGTGTATATATATATGTGTGTGTGTGTGTGTGTGTGTGTGTGTGTGTGTGTGTGTACGTTTCATTGAATACGACAGACAAGGTGCTTTGATTTAGTTTTCTTATACAATTTCTCATGTGATCTTATCATTTTTTTTCTTTTCAGAGAATAAATTATATTAAAACTGTCCAATTGTTCTTTCTTTCCGAGCGCTTTCGGCTATACATTTAGCCATTTTCAAAGTTGAAATATATTTATGGTAACAAGAAATAAGCGTTCAGAAAAGAAAAAAAAAACAATTGGACAGCTTTTTATATAATTTATCCTCCGAAAAGAAAAAAAAATTAGAGAACATAAGAAATTGTATAAAAACTAAATCAAAGCACTTTTTCTGTCGTATTCAATGAAACGTGCAACATTGCTGCCTAAATACACAATATATATATATATATATATATATATATATATATATATATATATATGAAGAAAAATATAGGGAAAAACAAACAAAAATCCTAATATGCAATTATGCTGTTTTAATGTTAATATAATGTCAACGTCGGACGTTTCGGTCTAACAGACCATCTTCAGGATATATTCATAAAACATAATTAACATTAGACTATATTCAGTTCAACATGAAAAAGACGTTATGTTTTATGAATATGTCCTGAAGATGGTCTATTAGACCGAAACGTCCGACGTTGACATTATATTAACATTAAAACAGCATAATTGCGTATTAGGATTTTTGTTTTTCCGTATATTTTTCTTCATACTGTCGGATCTATATCCATATATTTGCTTACATATATATATATATATATATAGATATATATATATATATATATATATATATATATATATATATATATATATATCATTCGAATACAGTACTGTTTTATAGCTCCTAATTGCAACTAGACAACCGAATGTTTAAATCCTGGATCAAAACCCAACCGATTTGATGTCAGTCTGAGCTTCTCCCACTTACCCATCTTGACTCGACAGAACGAAGTAGCCAAATCTAGGGTATTTTCTTTACAAATATAGACAAACGCGAAGCAGCCAAAGGGCTCCATTCATTTTATTGAAGAGCTTCGCATTTACGCAGATGGCCGTTGTTTTTAGAATTAGCTTGTCGTTCAACAGTGCTCAATTGAAAATATATTTTCAAGAGCTAAATTATGTCATTCGCAGACAGTGTACTGTTTCGCTTTGTGCAGGTACACCCACCAACATATCTGGATTATCCCCCTTGAGTAAATCAACAGAATTTCCATAATAACATTTCAATATTACACTTCCGGCCTACTAATTGTGCATTATTTGTATCTCTACAGTATCACTGGCTACTAGATCGTACATTATTATTAAATACATGGTCTGTCTGAAAAGTAATGGGACTGGTGTCACAAATAATTCATTTTAAATTCCAAACAATATGGTTTACTCTTCAAAGTAACCCCCCTCCACCTCGAGTCTAATGCTACTTTCCATCCTTCTCTGCCACGCTTCTATGCACTGCTGGAAGTATATTTCTTGGATGCCACTTAGCTCCGTCATTACGGCCTTCTTGATGGCCTCTTGATGGCCTTCAAATCGGGTCCCCTTGATGATTGAGGAAAAGAAAAAAGTCCCACTGACCAAGATCAGGTGAATAAGTAGGTGGCTACTGGAAGACCCTATGGTGACAACAGGACTCTGCACGATTTCCACACAAGCAGGAGAACCTAATCATGGCTTCTAGACAATTTCTGCGACGACACCTCTTATAGCTGGCCACCTAACTCCCTAGACTGCAAACCCCTTGATTAAGTGTGGGGCGCAGTTAACCGAGAGACTTACAAAACTCCATGCGACACCAAAGATGAACTGAGGACAAGGATTATGGCAGCATTCACCAACTTAAACAAGAAGACTGTCCAGAAGAGTCACAGGAGATTACGAATTCGTCTGGAGGCGGTAATTGAAGCCAGTGGTGATTTTATTGAATAAATTTACTCTTTAGTATTTCAAGATATTTTTTTGTACAATTTTGGTAGATATATCCTTTAAAATGGGATGTTAGTGGTATTTTCATTTTGGGGGAAATTAAACGACAATTTATCGATCGCACCCTGTGTGTGTGTGTATATATATATATATATATATATATATATATATATATATATATATATATGTATCGGTCCGTCGAAGCTCATAATTAATATGCTACTCTCGCCTATTATTAATTCTGAAGTTAACCACATTCTCACACGATTCCCCAGATATGTGGCGTTTTACCAGATTAAGCAAACTTAGTAATTACTGATAGCGACACTTTGTCATGGAGCGATAGTGAGTAATTTAGTCTCACAAATCCATACAACTGAACATAATAACTTCGAAGATGAGTGTCGCGTACATGTCGCCTTACCCTTTCCTTTGCAAAATGTGTGTGTGTGTGTGTGTGTGTGTGTGTGTGTGTGTGTGTGTGTGTGTGTGTGTGTGTGTGTGTGTGTGGAGGAGTAATGGATAGCGGCTTGGATTAAGGAATCGTAGAGGCGAGTTCGAATTCCAGTCGAATCTATTACATTCACTTACGTGCTAATACCTTTGAAAAAGTAGGAATCCTCTTCTTATCCCTCCATCTATGGGCAATTAGCAGGACACAGGATAGCATTGGATGATCTAGGAGAAGGACAACGCTGAATTCAAAACCTGCGGGGGGTCGTTTGGGGACCTTGTGGCACGTAGTGCACCAGGTCTCTGTATTCGGCCCTTCAAAAAGTGTGGATGGTTCTGCACAAACCCTTCACCACTATAATCAAATCTCAGGTGCTGGTGTCGGTTCCTCGGAACTGATCTCATACGTCGAATTCGACGGGAGAGTCGAGTACATATATATATATATATATATATATATATATATATATATATATATATATATATATATATATATATATATATATATATATGGATATAGATCCGACAGTATGAAGAAAAATATACGGAAAAAACAAACAAAAATCCTTATATGCAATAATGCTGTTTTAATGTTAATATGTCGACGTCGCATAATATCCATCTCACGCACGTTGAATACTAGACCTGGCTTCTTTAGTATTTCCCCTTTTCTAGCGAGATTAATGCTCGACAAGCGTACATATAAATTTTAGATCAAAATAGAATTCGTTCATTTTTCATTTTTCTTTCAAAATACTCAAATTTAGGAATACGTTTTCGCAGCGTCGCCCAAGTGACGACAACGTGACCATGTTTTAAAACGGAACGCTGATCAGATAAAACTTTCAGTTATCTATTTGGATAAGTCTTGTTCTTGTGTCCATCGTCTTTGTCATGTTCAATTGATGTTAATTATATTTTATGAATATGTCCTGAAGATGGTTTATTAAACCGAAACGTCCGACGTTGATATATTAACATTAAAACAGCATTATTGCATATAAAGATTTTTGTTTGTTTTTTCCGTATATTTTTCTTCATATATATATATATATATATATATATATACTGATTCATTGCCTTCTTGGTGCTAATTACCATCACTACCACGATAGCAAAAAGATGGCTTCCGAAAGCTTAGAAAAGTATCAAGCATCAAGAATATTTCGTTAGAAACTAAGGCTGTTATGTAAAACCAATCCTCCTTTATGGCAGTGAATGTTGGACAATCTCCTCACAGATGAAAAAGAGACAGAAAAGTCGTTCTACAGAAGGATACTGAGAATACCATAGACAGAACAGGTAAGTAACGATGAAGTTTTAAGGAAAACGGAAAGTAAAATGTCTCTTATATTTAGAATGAGAAAAAGAAGGCTTGGAGAATTTTGATACTCACAGATTGAAGTCAGGAGGAACGGAGGAATGCAGCGAATATCCTACCTAACGAATTTGTGTAAATGGAGGACAGAACAGGAATTGAAGGGAGATAGCGAAACGTTACTAAGAACAGCAGAAAGGGTAGAAAGTTGTGAAGAGCCATTATCGCCCACGTCCCGAAAGGACACGGCACAGTGAAGAAGAAAATATATCTAAGTATAGGCTGTGCTCAGCTATACGAAATACATACACGTTCAGATAAAACGTTACAGATTTAATCGTATAGATTTTCTCAGTCAGTCTAATACAAATGCCAGACATGTTTTGTCTCTCTATTCGGTTTTCTGTAGAACGCCCTTACTTTCGATTACCTTACTTACCACCTGCTTACCTGTCACTCAGCCGGTCTCCCTACCTACACGTTTATCTTCTCATGAAATTTTGAACATTGTTTGCCTTTTCGTCATGTGTTATGGGTGTGGTTAGAGTAATTTTACTTTTTTTCTTCTTCTTTTTTTGAGCCAAAATATCATTTCCTTGTTCTCTTCTCAATATATCTTTTAAAAATGACTTCAGCGTTTCTAATTGGAACTGTATACTTTTCTTTAAGTGCATGCGTCCGAGTTCCTTCTGGTTACACGGGTATGCGTTTCGTTATTTATCTATATGAGTAGATGTGCAAAGCTAGACGTATTCATCTTTCTTTTGTGTGTGTGTGTGTGTGTGTGAGAGAGAGAGAGAGAGAGAGAGCGTAAACTTTTGTTTTTTTTAATGTAATTTACGTAGTATACATCATTCTGCCTTACTACGTTTACATATCTTCCAAAATAATTTTACGTATAAAGGACTCTTCGCGACCAGACTAGACTAAGCTTAGTCTGACACAAGGCGAAAAGAAATCGTCAATATTCAAAAGTAGTCTTTTATACGTGGTTTTGCAAGATAATCTTAGTAAATATATGTATTTATTTACAAGTGGATACTTGTGTAGTAAAATCTGCTCTAGAATACTCTAACTCCATCCCTTATAACCGGAGTAGGTAACAGCCGCCCGTCATACTGCAACGTCAATTTACCGAAATTAGTCCGAAATTTTATGCCAGGCAACAGTACCACTAAAACCAGGGGTTACTGAGATTGAAAGAAAACGTTAGGGAGGAGAAAGGGCAATAATAGCGATTGACGCTGCACTTATATTGTTGAAGGTTGTAGGTGACAGAAAAAGTACGCCACAAATCAACTTTATCCACAATGGATAAAGGCGTTGGTTAGATCCAGTGACAGGACCCAAAGAGTGTGAGTTCAATACCCGGCTAAGGCAGTAGAGAACTTGGAGAGGGGAATTAACAGGAGATAAGTGATAACTGACATCCATTAGACATGGCACGTGGAACCAGAACCGTCTACCCAAGCAAGCGAAATAAAGAGTTCAGTTCGACATTCCAACCACCTGAAGAAGGCCGGAGCGTACAACGGCCGAAACGTTGTGATAAATATGGCAACAAAGATGAGGACGATAGTCCAAACAATGTAAATAGAAACAAATTAGGTCCAATGATAGAGCTATGGGGACACCTGCATTAATATGATAGGATCTAGAAGAATGACCGTTCAAAACGGTTTTAATTACACCATTTTTTAAGAAATGGAAAATTCGGCCGTAGGCACCTCAAACTTGAGATGAAGACCAGTATACCAAACCTCTTGTCAAACGCCTTCGAGATATCTAAAACCACAGTCCGAGCTACGCTTTTATTGTCTAAAACTTGACAGGCTCATTGATAATCGTTAAAACATTGGCAGTTGATCTAGAGAAGTGAAGCCATATTGTTTATCTGAAAGAGTGCCGTATGAAGGGATGATGCTTAATCACTTCAGAGTTGATTAGAGCGAATAGTACTTTGCCAAGAGAAGATAAAAGACTAACAGAATGATAATTCGAGAAATCAGAATGTTTAGCAGATTATTAATAATAGGAACTACAGTAAAAGGTTTCCAACAGAAAGCAAAAAGCAGTAAGGCATTTGTTATTAGTCTGAATTAATACAGACAAAAGGAAAACTTATCTTAGCAGACGCTTTTCGTCCTCTGAGAGATTTATCAAGGTAAATGTCCCTCTGAGGACAAAACGTGTCGGCCATGATAAGTTTGCCTTTTGTCTTTATTTATATTGTCCTTTTACGGATATACTCTATCTGAAATTTGTACACATTAGTCTGAATGTAAATAACTCCTAACCCCATGTGAGTAGAGAGGATTTGAGCGCCTGAACTGCTTTTTTTTTCCTTTGAAATTGTGCCTTTTACTTAAGACAAAATACTAATCATTAGTAGAAGAATCACTTGAATTTGTTATATCCGTAAATCGGTCTACAAGCCTAGATTGACATCCATCATACCATGGTAGGATCCCAAAATATGCTTGGTGTTGCAAAAAATGCAAGGTACTCACTAAAGATTGGATTCTCTACAGTAATAACGCCTCTAACATGGGTTTACAAACTCGTATCGTATTTTGAGCCATTCTCAAAGTATTTTCTAAGCTTAACTAGCATCTGGTACCAACTGTCCGTCAAATTTGTTCTTTTAAGGTTTACCGTAATTCCCCACCTATAATACGCTTTCATCTATAATACGCACACCTAAAAATGTGCTGAAAGTGTGGGAAAATGCTTCTACTCATGCATAATACGCACGGTTTTTTGGCTAATCAAACCCTGTAAATTGTACATCTACAATTACATTACGGACAGCGTTTCTTACTCTTATTTTAAAAAATGGTTTTAAACATAGAATAATATTGTTCTAATTTAGTTTTAGGATAATTCTTATTTTATTTTACCGCATTTTTTAAAGATTTTTTGTAACTGTGCATAATACGCACCCCTGATTTTGCTTATTATTTTTTATACAAAAATGCCTATTATACATGGGGAATTACAGTAGTTCTTTTCAAAGCCGATTGCATGTGTTCTGCTTTTTTTATTATTAAAATATTTCCCATTTTATATTCAGTATTTCGTTTCCAAAAAGAGGGAAACCGGCAGTTTTTGCACACACCGATACAATGGCCGTGTACGACAGATAAAGTGATTTCATCAGATTGAAATTGTTTTGTTTTGTTTCTTTTTAGAAAATAAAGGCATTTAAATCAATTTGTGAAATAAATCAGATATTTTTGGAATCATTTAATGAAAGCGTGGATGAAATCTTGCCCGTTATTTATTTATGTTTTTCTTGAAATTATAACTGTAGACCAACAAGGTACTTGTAAAATGATTTAAAATCAATTATAACTGTTTAATTATACATTGAAAATAGCACATTACTCAAAATAGTTACCAATGTGATTATTTTTTTTATTAACGAAATAATTTAATTACAATATTACTGTCTCCTTTTCTAAGGTCGAAATGCATCGATTTTTCAAACCGTAACACGAAAGGTCATAGCATCTCAAATATAAGAATAACTCTTTCATCGTCATCATTATTATTATTATTATTATTATTATTATTATTATTATTATTATTATTATTATTATTATTATTATTAATAATAATAATAATAATAATTCATGCATTTTCATGTTCGTAAACGTAGCTCCCTATTAGCGCAGTGATTATCAACTTGGAAAATGGAATTGACTTTTCGGGTTCAAATTTCGCAAAAATACTTTTGGGAATGATGGATTGAGTCGTTTTCTACGGGTTATCAACCTTTTGTATGTTACTTAAAGACAAGAAATACTTTTAGATTGTCAGAATTTTTTGTTTTTGTTTCAATTATTTTTTTCTTCTTCTTCTTCTACTACTACTATGACTACTATGACTATTACTAATAGTAATTTTACTAATACTAAAGAATCTTTTTTATATTAGTACTATTCTACTTATTAATGTTTCTGCTTCTACTAGTACGACTAGTATTCTGTTTATATATATATATATATATATATATATATATATATATATATATATATATATATATATCCGTTAATACTTGTTTCAGACCATGAGGTGATCCTAGGACTGTTCAGTGAAGGGAAAAGTAAGACAAACCGTTTCTCTCCATTTTTCTTTCATGGAACATTCTCTGTCTGGATTATATATATATATATATATATATATATATATATATATATATATATATAAGTGAACATAGAAGTCAACACTTAGAGGCGACAGTCTGTTTTATGCTATATGCTTATCGTCAGGCCACCTTTTTTCCATGTCAACAATATCGTTAAATTCCCAGATCAATTCTGTGGACAAGACAGATTAGTATAAATAAAATGACAATTGGAAAAAAGATCTTAGATTTTGCCGACGTAAAAAAAAAAAAAAAAAATCTCTTACTATAAAGGTAATTTACATTAACCAGAAAAAAAGGCTTTAACAGAAGCGTCTATCTTTTTAAATTTGGATTTTTTTAATGTAACTATAACAACAAGAACATTTCGATTTCATTTTTGCCTTGAAAAAGTCGGAAGACGAAACGCGTCGGCAAAATCTAAGATCTTTTTTACAATTTTCAATCGGTCCACAGAATTGATCTGGGAATTTAACTATATATATATGTGTGTGTGCGTGTGCGTGTGCGTGTGTGTGTGTGTGCGTGTGCGTTGCAAAATAATCGTTTATTCGTTAATGTTTCTCTTTCCTGTAACAATGTTCATAATCATTCTAATATTTCTATCACACGCAGTCACAATATTTAGTTTATCCACCTACCTATCAATATATCACCAATATCTTTCTACCGATTTACTAATTTATATGATTTCTGTTCTAACGTCTTTGTAATTCCCTACATTCTCACCGACCAGTCTGCGCATCTAAACTGCTCTAATTTTCATGATTTGTAGATTAATCATCTTTTTTTTTTCTTTTTTTTTTTTTGACTGTCTGCTGATCTATTTATCTTTTCGGCTTTCCTTCAATCATTCATTTTAGCTTAGACTGTCTATCATTCTTTCAGTCCCCCAGTGCCCTGTTGTCTCGACTTGATACGTTGTTAACTTCGCCATTGCTCTATTATGTCCCTTCACATAATACAAGTCGGTTGGTTGTCTTTGAATTGTAAAGAAGCAAATCAATCAGCTATTTACTGTCTGTTCATTAAGAAATCGTGTATTTAGTGCTGTCATCTCGCTTTGTGATTTGATGATCTACGAGTGTCGGCTCTGATGCACCAGAGATTTCCGTCTTGGAACGCGATAAGAACAGGGATAGATAGATAGATAGATAGATAGATAGATAGATAGATAGATAGATAGATAGATATGGCTAGAAAGAGATAGATAGATAGATAGATAGATAGATAGATAGATAGATAGATAGATAGATAGATAGATAGATAGATATGAATAGCATGAGAAAAATAGATACATAAATATGAATAGAATGAGATAGATAGATAGATAGATAGATAGATAGATAGATAGATAGAGAACAGACTGGGATAGATAGATAGATAGATAGATAGATAGATAGATAGATAGATAGATAGATAGATAGATAGATATGACTAGAAAGAGATAGATAGATAGATAGATAGATAGATAGATAGATAGATAGATAGATATGAATAGCATGAGAAAAATAGATACATAAATATGAATAGAATGAGATAGATAAATAGATAGATAGATAGATAGATAGATAGATAAAGAACAGACTGAGATAGATAGATAGATAGATAGATATGACTAAAAAGAAATAGATAGATAGATAGATAGATAGATAGATAGATAGATAGATAGATATGAATAGCATGAGAAAAATAGATACATAAATATGAATAGAATGAGATAGATAGATAGATAGATAGATAGATAGATAGATAAAGAACAGACTAAGATAGATAGATAGATAGATAGATAGATAGATAGATAGATAGATAGATAGATAGATAGATAGATAAACTGAGTTTGTCCGTATTATTATTTGATGACTAACGTGCTCCAGTGTTATATCAAAATCCGTTCGTCCCAATGGCTCGTGACAAACATTATATCGTACGAAACACTCAGACATTTTATTGCCTACATTTTAATGGCAACAATTGAAATTTTAGTCAAGTGTTCTTGACATTATGCTAAAAATACACTTTTGAATTCTTTCAAAATTTTCGGGTATCATTTTATAAATGATTGCAAGAAAATAAAATTGAAACCTCATATGACATCTCGCGTGTATATGTGTGTGTGTGTGATAAATCCCGTGATAGTAATTTCCGCACACGATTTTCTACTTAATCGTTTCTCTCCATTTTTCTTTCATGGAACATTCTCTGTCTGGATTATATATATATATATATATATATATATATATATATATATATATATATATATATATATATATATATATAAGTGAACATAGAAGTCAACACTTAGAGACTTAATATATGAAACTATATACATGCTTATTAATGAAGAAAAAATACTTTTTTTATCGACTGTGTATTTATTTAATTGTTTTTTTTTTTTTTTATTAAACGTTAATTTTCAAAATGAGGTCTCTTTCCTTCGACAATAAAAGACACAAGAGAAATATATTTTTTAATCATGTCACCCCAAGCCAGGCAATAAAGCCACTAAGATACGGAAGGGAGTTACTGAGCGGGAAAGAATATAAGAAAAACAGAAAAGTCCAGGAATTAAGACAAAAGATAACGATTAACATTGCATATAATTTTTTGGAGATCTAACTTTACTGGAAAGCAAGAAGCCAGAAGAGAGTTCTACAAGCGGGAAGTACAAGAAAAGAAATGATTAGCATAGAATTTACGGTAAAATCTAGCCATTTCATCTTTAAAATGATGAGTTTTGTTGCTTGGAATCTATACACACTACCACATCAGCAAATAACCGAAGCGTATCGATATTCTAATTGTTTATACTTTCAGAATCTTCCCATATACTACAGTTCAAAAGTTTGAGGGAACCATTAGTAATTCTTTTAAAATTGACCCCAAATGATAATGTATATTTGGGCAGCAACCATTTATGAAATATGTTTCGTTGAATAGGAAACACAAACAATAAAAAGATCCATCAGATTTTCCTTGTCTATCGAAACACATATACATTATATATATATATATATATATATATATATATATATATATATATATATATATATATATATTTATATATATATATATTTATATATATATATATATATATATATATATATACATGTATATATATATATATATATATATAGAGAGAGAGAGAGACTGTAAATATATAGAGAGAGATAGTAAATATATATATATAGAGAGAGAGTATATATATATATATATATATATATATATATATATATATATATATTTAAGAAATTTTTGTTTATACGTTCGTTCTTAAATAATTGTCAGACTTTGTCCATTTCGTAATACATGCGTGCGTGTGTGTGTGCGTTTATGATTTTTCTTAAAATTTTTATCATGACAAAAATAAAAAAAAATCATTTTATTATTAAATTTTGCTCTCGTCACAATATCCTCCTTTAGCCTTGATTACTGCAGTACAATTTTTTGGCATTCATTGCAAATTTTCTCAAAGTATAAGTTTGATAATTGATTCCACCTTTTTTTCAATGACTTTAAGAGCTCTTTTTTATTTCTTTTTTTCTCTCTTCTATCAAGTGCATCCCATGCTAATTCTTGAGGTTAGCTTCAAATTTTTGAACTGTTGTGCACATGCGTGTATATTTAATGACGCTACACGTTCTCGGTAAGTAGAGTATGGGATGAAGTTTAATTGGGCCTCCTATCAATCGAATTCTTACTGATGCTTCTATGCATCCGTATAAGCTCAAGTTAGTCGTTATAGGGCCAAATATCTGGAGCACATCTTGACGATGGGTTATTCTAGTTATGTGGGTTTTACTCTCTCGGCCGTGAGGCACTACTGAGTAAGTCCTGTTCGATCGCTGCCTAAGTATTCCTCATGTCCCGTACATGGCTTTTTGGCAAAATGACCTTATAATCTCGGTCTGAAGCAGGAGTTTGGTTCATTACGATATCTGGCTTTTCTCGGCGCTAAAACAAACACGTCATTGAAATGCCATGAACAAGATTAAGGATACCGTGACAAGGCAATTAATTATTATTTGAAGAGTATTAAAGCGATAATTCTCTAAGTTATACTATTTTTTTTTTTTTTAATTTTAAATGACTGGATACTTTTCCGTTGATAGATAGGAACATATTTAGTTGTTTTTTTTTTTTTTTTACAATAATGATCACAGTTTACAAGGCCACTCGAGTTAGAGGGTTCCGTTAAAAGCTAGTTTATATGATTAGGAGGGGAAGATAACGGTTCACTCTAGACTTGAACAGGTTAAGATTGTAGTGATCAGGGAAACATCCTCTTGTGAGTCTGATTCACAAAGCAGTGATTCGCGGGAAGAAGGCGTTTAAGTGGAACTTACTTCTCACCCATGGAATACGGAGGGGATGAGGGTGATTTGTTACTATGTAAGTGGCATGACGGGTCCTAGCCGTGAAGGGTTAGACCTGGCGGTACCAAGGAATGTATTTCGTCCGAGAACTTTCCATGGAAGTAGCGATAGATCATTGAGAGACTCACCACATTCCGCCTGTGTGTGAGAGAGAGAGAGAGAGCTTGGTAGGTGGAAAATAATTCTTCTCCAACAAGGACTCGGAGACGCTTTTGAACTCTATCAAGACTGGAAAATGAGGTCTGGGCAGCTCCTGCCCAAATATGGTAACTGTACTCCATTTTCTAGCACTTATAAAGGTAGAGGATAACTTGAAGAGTCAGGTACTTAATGGAGCGGTTCAGGAAGCTGATTATTTTAGATAGATAAATAGATATGAAACAGGATGAGATAGATAGATAGATAGATAGATAGATAGATAGATAGATAGATAGATAGATAACAGACTGGGATAGATAGATAGATAGATAGATAGATAGATAGATAGATAGATAGATAGATATGAAACAGTATGAGATAGATAGATAGATAGATAGATAGATAGATAGATAGATAGAGAACAGACTGGGATAGATAGATAGATAGATAGATAGATAGATAGATAGATAGATAGATAGATATGAAACAGTATGAGATAGATAGATAGATAGATAGATAGATAGATAGATAGATAGATAGATAGATAATGAAACAGTATGAGATAGATAGATAGATAGATAGATAGATAGATAGATAGATAGATAGATAGATAGATAGATCTCTTTCTCCGAATCATCGTTGCGCCAACAATGAGGAACATTTTACAATGGCGGAACTTAAAATCAGGATTTTTTACTAAATCTTCCTATTTTGGGAGATTGGAACCTGACGGAAGCATTTGATGGTCCTTGGAGGTGTCCATTTTTCTCAACTAAATCGCCATCATGTCGCGAGAAATCTGAGAAGGAGCAGGGTCAGCTAAAGACCCAGATCTCCAGCCCGATAGGCGAATGGCTTGATCTGTAATAGAATAAGCTGACCAAATAAATTTATAAATTTTGTTTTAGGCGAAGTCTAGGAACCAACGAAAGCAGCTCATCGGAGCAGTTACCCTGAGAGTTTTTTGTAAAAAAGACAGAGTGAGTCGCTCTCTCACAGACATGCCATCGCCTCCATCTGTCTTTTTTTTACAAATACTTTCACGGACATCATGAATGTAAGCGTTTAATTAGGCTAACATCTCGCTCTCACCCTTTCACTGTCGAAACTGTTAAATGTAGCCATTTCTTCTACTCCAATAGCTTCATATCTCGCCTGTGGAACTTCCTCTCCTTTTCCTGTTTCCCTGATAGCTATAATCTCCAACTATTTAAATATAATGTCAATCGACGTCTCCAGATGCCTTGATCTATCCCCTATCCTTCTTCTCATCCTTTCCTCTATCAATCCTCTTTGCCCTCGCTCCAAATCTCTTTAATTCCTTGCGGGCTAGTGGCTTCCCACCTTGCTTGGGGTGAAACGTTTAAAAAAAAAAACTAAAAAAAAACAACTTATTTTCGTAAAATTTGCTTGAAAGATGAGCTGGCAAAATCAAACTCCACGGTCATACCTGAAGAAGCTTATATTCACTTAGAAGTAAGTCTTTTAAGAAAGACATGACACACATTGTCCCTTTCAATTCATGTCTTCATTTGCAGTTGTTAAGAAATGTCTCGTTACTGGCATGCCACAATGTTTGACGGATAGCGGAGTGAACGAGTAGGCGTGCCACCCTAGGCTATGTAAAGGATATCATGGACCGAGCCTTTGAGCAACGATGAGGTCTTAGAGAGGATGCAAACAGGGAGGAGGCTTATACTTAACATCAGCAAGAGGCAGGTGAGGTTTCTGTGATACATAATGAGGAAGGAGGGCTTGGAGAATCTGATACTCACGGGTCGAATAGAGGGAAAGAGAGACAAGGGAAAACAACGCACGACATACCTGGCGGACTTAAGCAAGTGGATGATAGAACGTGATCTGGGGTTGGAAGCAAGGGATAGAAGGAGGTGGAGAGCCATGATCGCCTACGTCCTGAAAGAACACAGTGCATAAAAAGAAAGAAAAGAAATTTCTAATATCCTATATTGCTCTGAATGCTGAACAATCTCTTCATAGATGAAAAACCGACTTGAAGTGACATGTAGTTCTACTGACGAATGCGAAGTATATCACGGACTGAATATGTTTGTAAAGAGGAAGTATGAAGAAAAAGAGAAAATATAATGAATTTAGATAAAGACGGCTGATCTTTCTGGGTCATGTAATGAAGGTTTAGAGAATTTAACACGCAAAGGTCATACTAAAGTTAAGAGAAGCAAGATGAAACAGTGAGTAGCATACTTAACAAGTCTGAATGGATGGCTGAACAAAGACAAGGTAAGATCGTAAAGGGTTAGAAAATACTTAGAGCAATAAAAGAGATACATACAATCAGTATAATGTTGATATCGTCGAGACATATAATGAGGAAAGAAAGTTTGGAGAATGTAACACTCACAAGGCAAGAATTCAGAATAATTCTTCTCCAGTCGATAATATTCTCTAAGTGGATTCACTAATTCTTAGCTACCAACCGAAGCATTTTGAATACAATTTTTTTATTTTTATTTTTTTTTAAATTCATTTGCAATTATATCACTCATATGCCGAAATCTTACTCATACATCCAATCCCCACTGAGGAAGTAAGCATTCACGATTCTCCTGGGATTTTTACAAATATGCATGAGTATAGTGGCAAAAAATGAAGCTTCTTCTTCTTCTTCTTTTTCTCCTCTTCCTTCTTCTTCTTCTCCTCCTTCATCTCCTCCTCCTTCTCCTCCTTCTCCTTCTTCTCCTCCTCCTCCTTCTTCAGCTCTTCCTCCTCCTTCTTCTCCTCCTCCTCCTTCTCCTCCTCCTCATTCTTCTCCTTCTCCTCATTCTTCAGCTCCTCCTCCTCCTCCTCCTTCTTCTTCTTTGTGTCGTGCCCCCTTCAGACAAGAGAATCAAGGAGAAAACAGCGAGAAACGTATTTCAAGAGTTTTTGTGAATGCATAGCAGAACAGGGACAAAGACGGACAGCAAAGAGACATAGGTTTCTTTTACGTGACACTTCATGAAAAAGAAGAAGCAGTAAAACGCTGTTACTCTTGTTTTCAGCCTTGACAGAAAGTGCAAGCAGTAACTCGAGATATTAAATGCCACTTTATCGTACATCGACAACTATTCTCTCTCTTTTTTTCCCGTTTCTATGAACTCTACGCTTTTATCAGCTAAGCGGAGATTTTACATGTGAAACGAATGAAACTAGAAAATGAAATAAGTATCAGAAACATTCATTTCTGTAATTATTTTTATAATTTTCTATTCTGTTTCTATTCGGTCTCGTTTACCGAAGAGCTTTTCGCAAGGCCATAATTAGTAACACGAGTTATCTTGCATCTTTCATTACGGCGTCGACCAGAAAAAAATCCTTCAGAATAATTCTTCTATAGTCGATAACATCTTCTAAGTGGATTCAGTAATTCATAGCTACCAACCGAAGCATTTCGGATACAACCTTTTAATTTTTTTAAAAATTTCCTCGCAATTATATCACGCATATTCCGAAACCTTGCTCCTACATCCAATCCCTATCAGGAGGTAAGCACTCATGGCTCTCCACAGCTACGGATTAGCTTGGGATTTTTGCAAGTATATATGAGGATACTCACAAAAAAAACGAATCTTGTTCTTTGCCATGTCCCTTTATTGACGATCATGGCTCTCCGCAATATCCTGTCCTTTGTATGTCTTAATAACTTTTGTCTTTTTGCCATCTCTCCTAAAACCTGTTTTGCCATTTAGTTTATACGTGGCATTCATCTGTTCCTTTTGCCTTTAATCTGTCCTGTGAGTATCAAATTTTCTACACCCTCTGTCTTCATTATTTGCCTCAGAAATTTCAACAGGCTTTTTTCTAATATTAAATACTAGCAGCATGACCCGGCGTTGCCCGTGCTTGATTCAAAAATCGTACGACTCATACAGCAATCGCTATCACTTGACTTAAAATATTTTTTCTCTTCCTTGTCTTTAAAGGAGTGCCCTTTGCTGTGCTGATGTTGCTACATGCCTTACTTCTTGCCTATCTCACACTACGAATTTTTTCTAAGCTCTATACTAAACATTAAATGTGTTACGAAAAAAGAACTAAACAAAATGAACACAAAACGATCAGCTTTAAAAAAAAAGACTCGTAACTGAAAAAACCGAATGAAAAAAGAATGTTAACAACAAATACTTTTTCACACCCGGACCCAGTTCTGCGGAATCAGAATCAACGTTGAGTTTAAGCAAGCGAATGAGCCAATTGCAGTAAAGTGCCATGCAGATTTAAATTTTTCCCACTTGTGGCGAATGCAGATATCGATTTTTTTTGCATGCTAGCACGCTAGTTAACATTCGTGTCAGTCATCTGTTGGCTCTCACGCTGGCCAATAGAAACATCCTGCCTATTCGTGGCAGCCAACTATAGGCTCTCACTCTGGCCAGTAAAAAAATGGCCGCAAACTACACGAAGAAGCATGAAAAAATCGATTATTTCCACTATCGATGGGAGTTGGGAAATGCAAAGTCGGTCTAGGCCTTTCCGCTAACTTGGAGCATGTGCATGTAAATTTTGGTGCAAATCCGTCGAAAATTGCGGTCGTGCATTCGTTACGCACACACACATCCTGCCTTTTATAGATAGAGATAAGTGTCCTTTTTGTTTTCATTTTCTCTAAAACTTCGTAGTTACTCCCATGTTCGGTCCATGTTAATCTCAGTATCCTTCTGTAGAACCAGATTTCTATTGCTTCAAGTCTCTTCTTCATCTGTGAGGAGATTGTCCAGCATTCATTGCCATATAGGAAGACAGATATTATATAACAGTCCAATACTCTTTTCTTTGTTTCTAATGATAATTTTCTGTTTTTGTGTACTTTATTTTTTAAAATTATTTAACTACACATAAGACCCTCGCGGTGGAGTAATTATTAGCTGATTAGTAAATGTTCACGACTTTCCACAGCTTTCTCTGTGTATGTCTAGAATTGTTCCTAAAAATGTTAGTGGAGTGGTTTCCCGTTGCCTTGTCCATAGTTCTAAATTCAGAATTTTTTTTCTATCAGATAGCGTGTTGCTCTTTAACACAAATGTCGAAGATTAACGGTAATATAAAACTTGAAAATTATTATTGTTTCATGGCGATTTCGATCCTCACCATCTACTCCATACTTTGGCTTTGTATCTGACTAAATATATTTTAGTAAATACTTAAGCCGAGCAACTACTTATAATATCTACGTCGAAATATACAAAGGTCCACCAAAAAAAAATTTAATTCCGAAAAGCATTCTGGTATATGATTAATCATCACTTAATAAAGTGTGTTTATTTTATTTTTTTTATTAATTTCCTTATTAATCATACGTTAATGAGAACGTTCGCACTCAGACTATGAGATTTGGGTTCACATCTCACCATGGTCGATGTTATCTGGAGGGATCGATCCCAGCGTGTGGGACTTTTCGAAAGTGCCTGAAAACCATACCACGGACTGACCAAAGCTTTGTAGAATATCTGTTAGAACGGAATCACAAGTCATCGTCACCGAGGGATTGAGCCTGGTTCAAATTGTTGATCACGCTAGAAACTGTAACTAAGCTCTTGTCAGCATAGTTGCAGGATAAACCACAGGTAGGCGGGCCCTGTGGGTGTTGAGCAAACACAAATGTGTCTGCAATAGGCTAGCGAGTAGCCAGCTATACATTAATAAAGTGCTAAACAAAGCTCTACTATCTGTCTGCATTTTATTAACGGTCTGACTAGGAACATTCTCAGACCAACAGCACTGCCTTTGGACGCACCTCATAAATCAAGATGCTCGGACTCTTGCAACTGGTTTGGTTTGTTTGTTTAGTGGCATATCAACTCCTTGTGGGTCATTTAATGCTGAAATATTATTTTATTTTTTATGAGCTTTGGTAATTTATTTTCAAACATGTATTGCTGGTAATATTTTAATTTTTTTTTTTTTTTTTTTACTATGAAAATTTATTTTTAAATATATAGTTTGTAGATTATAAAATGTATTGCCGGTGTTTTTGTTTGTTTTTTTTTTTCTTTTTGCTATGAAAATTTATTTTTGAATATATAGTTTGTAGATCATAAAATGTATTGCTGGTAATCAAAAAATCATTTACCCTCTGATATGTCCTACCGTGACTCAAATATTATAGATAGATACATATTTCAAACTAATACCAAGAGTAAAAATCAGAGTCCGGGGTATAGACTTCCAAAGCCTGAAATACTTGAAATGACTGGCGCGACAGTTTTTCTTCTATCACATTGCTTTCTGCTCTACTTGGCTATCTGTTGTAGAGATCGATGACAACTGTCATTCAACCAAGTTTCCATTCAAAGTAAAACTTTGCAGTAACAAAAATTACTTGGTTGTAATTCAATTAGAATTTCTTCCCAGTAAATTAAATTAACGTCGTTATTTACGAAAGATGTCAACAGGTTCTTCTTACCGTAACACGTCTTGTTTGGTAACAGGCGATATCATCTGGAAAAAGTACAAAAATAATTTGTTAATGACGACACATACCTAAAGGCGGGAAACTGTTGGCTTTGTTTGTTTTTTTGTTGTTTTTGGGGGTTTTTTTAATGTCCTTGCCGTACACGTCAGGTGATAAAAACTCCCACCCGTAGTTATTTAATCTTACTTATTATAAAATTCAGATTGTGTGTGTGTGTCTGTACGTTTATATATTGGATCGGATTTCCTACATTTTTCAACCGATTTTAACAAAACTTCACGGGACTACGTACAATTACCTTGCAGTGGTTATGACAGCGCCAAAAATTGGAAAAACACAATTGTTTTTGCATGAAATCAATTTGGAAACACGATTCTGTCGCCAGAATGAAAGGGGACAATTCATATCGAGTTATACTTATTATAAAATCCATTTTGTTTGTATGTGTGTTCGTTTATATGTATGGGATCGGATTTCCTACATTTTTCGACCGATTTCAACAAAACTTCACTTTTTTTTGGCAGGTAGTGTTTCTTATTGTCTTGTACACTTTTTTTCTTTCTTTTTACATTCAGAATGCTTTAAAAATTCCATTTACAATTCTATTCAATCGATAGACTCATAACAATTGAAAACAATGTTTTTGTTTGAGTTTGGGTTTGACCAATTCGTAAAAAACAAAAAAAATAGAACTAATTAAGACATGCGTGTCCGTCAACCTTAAACAATAATCTTTGTCAATTTTATTTTTCAGTCTTTATGATGGTCGGTACTTGATCTATCTCTTACTGTTACATCCCCGGGCAACGCCGGGCTCTACTGCTAGTATTTAATATACGTTTGGACATTTCAATGACTGTCGGAGTGTCATGGTGGATCTTATCCTTAATATCTCATAGAGCAACCAACTAATTGTTCTTTCCAATATACGATGATATCGTATTCATTTAGACAGTGTCAAAAGAATGCTTAGATTGAATGTACTTTTCTCTGTCTAGGAACTTCAACATGCTAGTGTCGAGCTCTTTATCCAGGTAATTAGGAATATGACAATTATGTACGAGTGTGGACTGAAAAGTTCATAGGCTGTCTAGGAATCAGTGATGCTAGAACTGTGAAATATTGAATGCATTCATTTAACTCTTCTTGTTAATGGCTATTTTCTAAGCGTAACTTAGATGTGGCACAAGGCCTAAAGTACGGAGCACCTAGTGAGGATCGAACTCATTTTTCAGTCGTAACTGATCTAGCGAGACAAGCTTGCTAACCATTACACCACGCCGAGGTACCCCAACACTTCTTATTAATGACAGTATTGTTTCTTCCCATGTAAACTGACATCTGATTGTTCAAAGAAGATTCTCTTGAAAATGAACAAAATTTGGCATCGTTGTGTTATCATGTATATGAAGGAAAAGGGTTTAGCGCCTTAGTACATTCATGCTGATATGGTCGTTACATTAGGGAATGACTCTCCAGCTTTATCAACAGTGAAAAAGTGGGCATCTGGATTTAGGAAGGGAAAGGTTAGTCTTGAAGATGACCCAAGGTTTGGACGTCGTACAACTGTCACCAATGAGAAAAGAAACATGATGATTGATGACAGGCGATTGACTAAAATTCAAATAGTTAATCCTATTAGCATATCCCGTGAGAGAGTTGTGAGTATTCTGCACAATGAACTTGGCACAATGAAGGTTTTCTGCTAGGTGGGTGCCACGTCTTCTGGCACCTGAACAAAAGCGCACCAAGCTGATCAGAGGAAAATCTAACATTGAGACAAATCCATCTGGCTCCCATGAACATTTCCTAACCCAAGATAGTTGTTGGGATCATCATTATTTTTCTGATGTCGACGAACACTCATTGCCACTTTTGTAATGCCAATGAATATTCGTTGTCACTTTCGTAATGCTCGTTGTAGTAAGGACTTTGTAATCGCAGATACAACTATAGTACACCATCGAACAAAACTGGTGTCAGATGCCTTCGAATATCACTCGCACTATTAGTACTTGCACGATAATAGTTGCTCGAATAGTAACCAGTGTATAGTTATCTGAATAGAGAAATAGTATAGTGAATAGAGTAGAGAATAACGGTCCTAATATTAAAAGAGGATAGACTAGAAATAGAAATCCGAATAGTAATGGATGATAGACTAGAATTACGATCAATTAGACTTCAGTTACTTCCTACATATCTGCGTTTCCTCTATGGTTACGTGATCTACTTAATTCAATAATGGGATCGCCTCTGTTTGCTCAGTGGCGATCTATGTTCAAACTCAAGTGTCGGCAGCGACACTTTATTGCCATATAACAATTTTGAGCCCTCCTCACTTGCTCCAAAGAAGGCCCAGATCGTTTCCTCTGCAGGAAAGGTGATAACCTCGGATTCGGGTGATGCAATAGGTATTGTGTCTATTGACTATCTTCTAAAAAACCACACCATCAATGGTGAGTACTATGCTAAATTTCTGGTGCAGTTACGGAACGCTATCAAGGCTAGCTTTGGGTTCAATGGCTGCTGCGCGTCACTGTGGCTCTGAACTGGTTGATCATCCACCCAATTCTCCTGATTTGACCCCATCTGACTATCATCTGTTTCTCAGCCAGAAGAAATACTTGGCTAGGAACCAGTATCTCAGTGACGATGATGTCATATCTGTTGTTGATGACTTTATTGACCAACAGGATCAAAACAGCTTTACCAATGAGATCTAAGCACTGCAATACCGATGGAAGAATTGTGTAGATCGCAAAGGGACAATGTTGAAAAATAAACATCATTTGATCATATTCCATATGAGAGTGTCTTGGTTGGTGTTCATGATGACGGCCGTCTTTGAGTATAGAATCCAGAGGTTAGCAGTGAATATTTCGAAGACAGTAGGGAAGCGTTGTTCAGGTTAGCAGTGGATATCCCGGTAAAGTAGCAGAGCGTAGTTCGTCCTTCTGTTTCTCTTCGCCTGGCAAGCTGGAACTGGACATTCGGGTAGAGTAAAACAAAATGGCCGCCTTTATAAACGACGGATTAAATGTTCTACGTCTTCTGATCGGTTAAACTTCTATCGTTGGACTATAAAGTGAGTTAAGTCATTTGGGCTAGCTCACTAGTTCCTACATATACACAAAAAACTGCAACATTGGTCAGCCTATGAACTTTTCAGCCGACTCTCGTAATGTTATGCAACGTCTGATCGGTACTCAGCTATTCACTTTCCAGCCTTAACAAAGGCCAAAGTCATCTAGGAAGATCGTTTGCGGAAAAGGCAGCCTATTTACCACAGATGCAACGTTGCAAGCCTTTTCCTAATTTATTGCTATTTCCATGGTAAATGTTCGGACGATATGCATTCTTTGGTTCCACCAGTTCAGACCTTTACTGCTAAAACGCGCAATGCTGCACCCACAACGCTTAATCACACTCATTCTCTCCGTATTACAGCTGCGGTTCCACTGAAACAGCTTTTTCACAAAAAACGCTGTTTACACTCATAACATCTTCAAGCCAATGGTTGATCGTTATCTGCCTTCCGCATGCACATAATCTTCACTTCCTACACTAATATATCACACACTACATTCAGTATCACTCTACGTCGAGTGTCTCTTGAGCCTTGTATTAAGTGATAATGAATAGTCAGACATAGATAGATAGATAGATAGATAGATAGATAGATAGATAGATAGATAGATAGATAATGAATAGTCGGAGATAGATAGATAGATAGATAGATAGATAGATAGATAGATAGATAGATAGATAGATAGATAGATAATGAATAGTCGGAGATAGATAGATAGATAGATAGATAGATAGATAGATAGATAGATAATGAATAGTCGGAGATAGATAGATAGATAGATAGATAGATAGATAGATAGATAGATAGATAGATAGATAGATAGATAGATAGATAATGAATAGTCGGAGATAGATAGATAGATAGATAGATAGATAGATAGATAGATAGATAGATAGATAGATAGATAGATAGATAATGAATAGTCGGAGATAGATAGATAGATAGATAGATAGATAGATAGATAGATAGATAATGAATAGTCGGAGATAGATAGATAGATAGATAGATAGATAGATAGATAGATAGATAGATAGATAGATAGATACCACCAGGCTGTGTGTGATACATTCAATCATATCCATGATGGCTACGAGTAGATTTCGAGTAATGCTGCAGCTTGATTTTTCCTCAAATATAGGCAGCGTAAATATGTCTTTTTCTAGTTCAGCTACAGTCTTACATTCACTTCTGCCGATGCATGAAAATATTAGCGCTGCACGATCTTTCTTATCTCCCATATTATTTTATTTAACCTTGTGCCATACTAAGCTAATCTTAGTAAATATCAGCCAACCTATAGACATGTATTTGAATTGATTGAGGAAAATAAAGATAAGTGAGAGAAAGGCTCTACGTATGTGTGTGAGTCAGAGAGTGGGGCTACAATTCCTAATTAGTGACTTGCTTGAGGGCTGTATTTCCGTAATGATTGATAGTTATCACAAACACTATGGATTGTATGAAAGACGAATGAAAAGGACAGGCGCAAGGAACCTGCTAACACTAATGAAACTAGCTAGAAACAATGGCATCGTAATATTTCATGTCCGCAAATTATATTCGGCAGTGTCGCCATTTTTTTTTTTTATTCATCCTTTCGAATTTCTACTTTCCTCTCTACATACTTCCCACTCTATATTTCTTTCTTTCTATCATACTATCTCTCTTTCTCTCTCTCTCTCTCCCCCACTGAGACATTCTTTCTTTTTTTTTGTTTAGCTCCTGCATTTCATTATAGACCTACTCTCTCATAAACCTTTCTCCTTCAGTTTCTTTTGCAAGAGTTAAATCATTAATACCGTCTTCATTTTTCTGTGTCTTTCATTCGTTCTTTCTTTCTTTCTTTCTTTTTTTCTTTCTTTCTTTTTTTCTTTGGTTTACGATCGCATCACGTTGAAACATTGGTTCCGGTAGGATTGCCGAAGTTAAGCAACGCCGAGCCTGTTCAGTACCTAGATGGGTGACTGCTTGGGTATATCAGGTACTGTAAGCTTCGGTGTTGTAATGAATAATGATTCGGAATTATTAATCGGAGAACCGAGTTCTAGTTCCCGTCCGGTTCCCAAATCTGCATATACCTTCGGGAAAGGAAATGAATCCTCCTCTTCTCCCACAGGTATGGGTTAATTAGTAAGATGTATAACACTAAAGAATTGTTAATTTAAAAAAAAAAATTTCTTGGAATCAAAAAATATTTTATGGCTTCAAAACATGTGTTGCTCAAACATTTTAAGCAACGGCACACCTACGAGAAAATAAAAATATCAAGGCACACTTACGAATTTTTTTAAAGGCTATACATTTAAATGTTATTAAATAAAACCATTGATTAAAATAAGAATACACACTCAAATATGGACTTATTCTGTTTCAACGTTTCTATTCAATTATTTGTGTAGCTCATTTAGTGTGAAATCTGTGCCTGGTGTCTTTTCGCGATTTCTTCAATATTTCGCGGTACATTTAAGAGGAAGAAAAGATTGAAGCCGAAATGCCAGGTGAGGACTAAATTTTATTTCTTGTTAATCAAGGAAAATATATTCAGCCCAGGGTGAGCCGAAGCACAGCGTTTGAGAATTACTGCTCTCTAAGTAGATATTTTCTTTTTAAGCATTTCACCCCAAGCAAGGCGGGAGTGCCACTAGCACGCAAGGGGTTACAGAGAGTGAGAGCAAAAGTAAAGAGGTGTGATAGAGGAAAGAATGAAGAGAAGGACGGGGAATTAGATCAAAGCATCTGGAGATGTCGATTGACATTACATTTGAATAGTTGGCGATTATAGCTATCAGGGAAACAAGTAGTAGGAAGGGACTTCTACAGACGGGAGGTGCGAGACATGAAGCTATTTGGAGTAGAAGAGACGGCTACATTTAACCGTTTCGACAGTGAAAAGGTGGGACCGAGATGCCAGCCTAGTGACACGCTTAAATTCATGCAGTTTGGGAATCAGCGAAAATAGGTTGTCAGAGCATTTACCGTGAAAGTATTTGTAGAAAAGACAAAGGGAAGTGGTGGTGCGTCTGTGAGAGAACGACTGTAAACGAGATGCCAGATTAGGGCCAATCACATTGGATATCCGTCTCTGGATTTTCTCGAGAACCTTAAGGTGAACAGCGGGGGCATCAGACCATATATGGCAGCAGTATTACATGCAAGGGCGAATGGTGCCGCTTTTACTTTGATCTAGGTCAGAGCAGGTGTTTGGGAATGTCTGGGAGTGTTTGGGAATGTCTGGGAATGTTTGGGAATGTCTGGGAGTGTTTGGGAATGTATGAGAGGGTTTGGGAATGCAGTGTAGATCAAAATCTCTATACTTTCAAGGTTCTGCAATGTTAGTCTGTTGACTAACACTAGGACAAGTGTCCTATATAAATATATTAGATTGTGTCATAAATAATTTTGTTTGGTTTATCAATTTTATTCTTCGAGAAATAAAGTACAATTAGAATTTATTCAGCATTATTTTCAATGACCTTTTGTCACACATCAAACATCTCTTCGATATTAAAATTCCGCAGTTTTTTATGTGAAAAGCCTTTCAACGAACACTTGAATCTGTTTTTTATTAATGAAGGGAGGTCACGATCAAAGTGTTCTGCAGAAATCGCAAATGATAATAACAAGTTCAAGGTCAAGTGAATGTGTCATGTACGGGACAACAAACCAAAGAGTTGCAATTGTTTTTTGTTTTTTCATTATTTTTGCTGGATGCGCACTTTTGTCATCACGATAAAGAAAAACAAGGTCCTTCTCATCCACCGTGTACGCTGTCACTGCCATGTTAAGACTAAGTATGTTGGTGTACTTCAATCTTATTCTTAACTTCTACATAGGTTTAGTAGTTAGGATGATAGGTTTTTCATTACATTTGGTTGTCAAATTCGGAACTTATCAGGTCATCGCATAAGTTCTGTCCGAATTTTAACTTTTTGTTAAAATGAACGAAATTTAAAGAGTATTTTATAATGTCTAATGGAGCTGAACATTATTTTTATGTTTAGATGCATTTAAACTGATCAAATTTTATTTCAGAGAACAATAAAATTAAATTTTGTTTGATTAAAACCCTTCTAACATGAAAGTACCCAAGAATCATTTGAGGCACATAATACTTTATGAGTTCAAGAAAGGAAACTCAGCAGCCGAAGCGGCTAGAAACATTCACTCAGTTTATAGAGAGGAATGTGTGAATGAAAGAGCAGCCCTTGAAGAAAGTCCTGCTTTATCAGTTGAGGAATTGGCAGTGGTTCTTAGTTCAAACCATACAACTGTTCATCGTCATCTACAACAACTTGGAAAAGTTCCTAAACTTAGAAAATGGGTGCCTCATCAATTGTCTGAAAACAACCTCAAATCCCGTGTTGACATCTGCTCTTCTCCCCATTCTCGCCAACTTGTTTCACCTTTTTTGGATAGACTTGTGATTGGCGACGAAAAATGGATCTTTTATCGAAATGTTAAGCGTCGTAGACAGTGGCTTGGGAAAGGGGAAGGACCCCAGTCACAGCCGAGAAGGGAACTTCATGGGTAAAAGGTTCTTCTTTCAATCGGGTGGGATCGCCAAGGAATAATCAACTTTGAATTCTTACCACCTAATGCAACAATTAATGCTGAAACATACTGTCAGAAATTAGAGCGTTTGAACCAAGCTTTGAGGAAAAAAAGACCTGCTCTAGTGAATCGAAAAGAGGTGATGTGTCATCAGGACAATGCACGACCCCACTCAGCAAGAATCACGTCACAAAAGATCGAAGAACTTGGTTGGGAGAAAATTCCTCATCCACCTTATTCTCCCGATCTTGCTCCTTCAGACTACCATTTGTTTCGTAGCTTACAGAATCATTTGGAAGAAACAGCTTTTGTAACACAGAAAGAGGCTAAAACTGACATTTGTGAGTTCTTCGAATCAAAGCCAAAAGAATTTTACAGTAATGGAATTAGTAAGCTTGTTAATAGATGGAAGGAAGTCATAGATAATCAGGGAAAATATATTATTGATTGAATCTGTAATTAAATGTAACATTTGGTCACTTGTTTTCTTTATTCAAAATTCGGACAGAACTTATGGGATGACCTTATACTTATGACTTAACCTCATATCTCCAGTGAGAATCAAAATCTCTACACTAATCATGGTCAGAGAATCTAACTTGTTATCACTTTGGGCTGAATATATTTTTCTTGACTAACAAGAAGTAAAATTTGGCCTTGACCTGGCATTTCGGCTTCTATCTTTTTGTTTTTCCTACCGCCATAGTCTAGCTTCCCTCTGGCCTTTCTGGGGAGTGCTTCGCTATGGTACGTAGAACCTATGAATTCTAGTGCAGTACTTATTTTATATTGGCAATGGCGAGATGTTACCGTGAGTTCTATGCTAACAGTTTCTTTTCTCGCTTGGAAACATCTCTTCCGGTTCCTTGCTTTCAAGACAATTTTGAGCCTTCAAAAATGTAAATTCAATTTCAATCCTTATCTTGTTTTCTTAATTCCTGTTCTTTTATTCTTTTCGCTCTTTATTAACGTCTTATATTCTTTCACACTCAGAAACCTCCTGCGTGTAAATAGCTTTTTTACCTTGCTTGGGAAGAAATGATTAACATAAATGTTGCATCATTAAAAATGAACCTCTCTTCAGAATCAATCAGTCAATCTCCACTCCGAAGGACAAACAATAGAATTACACCGTTCGACATTTTGTTTTCGAGTCCAAATGTTGTTGGATGATGAGCACATGTTTCTAGGCTACTTTCCAAGCTGAATCTGACAATCAAGTCCATTTTCTCCCATCTCATCACGTTTTCTCAGTACAAATAATTTCTATTTTTCTTAAAATAGCTAAAAATACCCATTTAACAGTGATATACTAGGGCCAAGTAGAACCAACCTTAAACGTTTTGAGGTTAAAATAACTTATAAAAGAAACAATATCCCAATAAGTTAAGGAATGCGTTTTCATTATTTTCAGTTCAGAAAAATTTTTCAGAAAAATTTTCACACAAAATTAAATTAAGGCAAACGTGTCATCAATTTTTGAATCAAAACAAAGATACAAAGAAATGAAAAATACATTCATTTTTCTCGATCCAAAGGTCTAAATCTTCTCTTCTTGAAAATTCTATGGTGCGTTTGATTATAATCTTGCTGATTATAGCGATGAACAGGAAGACAGGGGTTTCATCAAGATCTCAAGGTAATGGAAGAAAGATACAAAAGCACATGAGATGTTAACATGATGGCTGATTTCTACTGGATCATGAAAAGAGATCAACTTTTTTTGCTTTTGAAAAGGTTGATCAATTCAGCGTGAAAAAAAATAGCCCAGAAACATGTACTCATTGCCCAACAACATTTGGGTTGAAAAAAAAATGTCGACCGGCGTTATTAAGAGCTCAATTTTAAGATTTTTTTGTATCAACAGATTAATTGTTTTATAACATCATGAAATTTATAAATACATAAACCTACTCGGGAATAGGCTGATGGTGACCAAAATCAAAGATTTATAACGATCACTATCTCGGAAAAATTCTCTTTGTTTTACAAAGTACCCTGCGATATTAAAAGTATTCTTCGAGTTAGGATATTCTTAGATGAAGCATTGCCAATTATTACCATTTATCAAATAGATTTGCTTCGACCACCGCAGGGAAAGTTGGCTCCCTGTGCCGCGCCAGGAAATTTTTCTCCCCTGAATCGATCCTTCAGAACTACAAATCAACAATTTGCTCTTGCATGGAGTATTGCTGCCATATATGGTCTGGAGCCCCTTCTGTTTGCCTCGGGTTTCTTGATAAGCTCCAGAGGCGGATATGCAATATAACTGGCCCTGTTCTGGTATCTCGACTACAGTCGCTGACTCACAGACGCGCCGTCGCCTCTGCCTCTGTCTTTTTTACAAATACTTTCATGGTAATTGCTCCAAGGAGCTGCATTCGCTGGTTCCCAGACTTCATGAATTCAAGCGCCCTACGGGGCTGGCATCCAGCTCTCACCCTTTCACTGTCAAAACTATTAAATGTAGCCGTCTCTTCTACTCCAATAGCTTCATATCTTGCACCTCTCGCCTGTGGAACACACTTCCCTATTCCAGTTTCCCTGAGAGCTATAATCTCTAGCTATTCAAATGTAATGTCAATCGACATCTCCACTTGCCTTGATCTATCCACTATCCTTCTCCTCATCCTTTCCTCTATTACTCCTATCTGATCTTGCTCCAAATCTTTTGTAACCCCTTGCGTCCTAGTGGCTTGCTTGGGGGAAAACGCTTAAAAAAATTGTCTTTCATTTTTATTTTTGCTGCTTTGATGTCTACTATAAAATGTCTTAAGATATTTATGAATTTTCAGCTTTTACCACACGGGCGCACAAGTAATGTTCGAACTCCCTATATTAGGAATATGAATATTTTCTAAGGTTAGCTTAATTTCAATTCAGAAACCCAATATTAAATTAGTGAGTGAAGACTGAAGCTTCCACACTAGCTATATAAGAAAGTATCTTAGCAAGTGACACCCACTTGTCTGATGTAAATATTTACAAAGCTTTGCTTGTTTCTATTCAGAAACACAATATTAAATTACTAACTGAAGATTGAACACGCTGCACTATCAAAGAAATACTAGTGTACTATCAATTCACTCTAAGGTAGGCGACCTGTATGTAAAATAATGGGTTATGTATTCTTGAAGCTATCTGTAGAATGACAGAGACGCCTCCATTGCTGTGTAATCAGCTTACACGAATATTTGTAGACCTATCTGTCCACAGTAAGTATAAGTGTTCGTTTTTTGTTTTATTTTTAGGGAAGGATGCATAAGTTTAAATAAAAGCAAAAATTGAGTAGCCATTATTTCTGTTTCTCTTTTCTCCTTCAATTTTCTCCGACATTCCTCTTTCTCGGCAGGCTGCAATGCAAATTTCCTCAACAATTGAATTTTATTGAATTTTCAATTACACGTCTAAAATATCAGCAAAGAAACCGGGAAAAGTAAAAAGAAAAATTTATAAGCTTCGCTCGCTCTCGCTTTCTTTCTTTCTTTCTTTCTTTCTTTCTTTCTTTCTTTCTTTCTTTCTCTCTCTCTCTCTCTCTCTCTCTCTCTCTCTCTCTCTCTCTCTCTATTACTTCTATTTCTGTTTTTCAGTACTTCCACTCTTTTACTCTCTGTCTTTCAATCTTCCTCTCTCTCTTATTTTTGTTTCCTTCACCATCTTCTTGCACGTCTTCATTTTTTTTCCTCTCCTTTTTCCTTTTCTTCTTCTTCATCCTCGTTTTCTTTCTTCCTCATTTACTTTTTCTATCTTCCTCTCTCCTTCTCTCTCTCTCTCTCTCTCTCTCTCTCTCTCTTGGATATTTCTCCCTCTTTTTGTAGTTCTTTCGCTCATTCATTTTTTCTCCATTTTGCTTTTCTTCTTCTTCTTCCACATTTTCTACCTTTCTTCTTCATTTTCTTTTTCTCTTGTACATTTATCATTTCTCCTTCTTTTTTTTCTTTTATTTTCTTCATTAATCATTTTTTATTCTGTTTTGACTCATTCCTTATCTTTATTTTTTCTTTCCTTCTTTGCGGATTCTTACCCCTTCCATCCCCTTTTCATTCTGTATTTCCTTTAATCAATTTAATATCCCCCTTCGCTATTTCTATCATTCTTACCTTCTCCTTCTTCTCCTCTTTCTTCTTCTTCTTCCCTTATGTCGTAGATTTTTTCTTTTTATTTTCTTTCTTTTTCTTTTTTTCTAATTCCTTTTTTGTTGTGTTTTCTTTTTTCTTTCTTTTCATCTTTTCCGCCATTGTTTCTTATTGTATTTCTCTACTGGCTTCTTTCCTCTTTGATTTTTCATCATTCTTTCTTTCGTTCTCTTTTCTTTCTTTCTTTCTTTCTTTCTTTCTTTCTTTCTTCTTACATTTCTTCTTTATTTTCACTTTATCTCTTTCTACCGTTTTTATTTCTTCTTTTTCGTTCTTTCTTTATTTCATATTCTTCCGCTGTTTTCCCCTTTTTAACTGAAGTGTTATTTCTTGTTCGTTTAGGCTTTCCTCTCTCTCCCCCTCTCTCTCAACTCCCCTCTCTCTCTTCTCTCTCTCCCTCTCTCTCTCCCCACTCTCTCTCCCCCATCCCCCTCTCTCTTCCCCTCCCTCTCTCTCTCCCCACTCTCTCTCCCCCATCCCCCTCTCTCTTCCCCTCCCTCTCTCCCTCTCTCCCCCTCTCTCTCAACCCCCCTCTCTCTCTTCTCTCTCTCCCTCTCTCTCTCTCCCTCTCTCTCTCCACACTCTCTCTCCCCCATCCCCCTCTCTCTTCCCCTCTCTCTCCCCCTCTCTCCCTCTCCCCCTCTCTCCCTCTCCCCCTCTCTCTCCCCCCTCTCTCTTTCTTTTATATCCTTCAAGTTAAGTGCCTATTCATATACTTTCAAATTTTTCTTTTTTTTTTTTTTTATTTATTCTCCTCCAACTGTTAATGGCTTTACACTTGCGATCTCTCTCCTGCAATCTTCTTAACTACATCTTCCTTCCTGGGTCCTGACATTAAAATTTGAAGGTTTATTCTTATTTATCAATTCACTGTCTTCCACTTATTTACAATTTCCTACACAAAGCCAAGCGCCCGCCAAATTTCCCACGCATGGTAATGCAGTTACCTTTTATGCCAGCTTTTAGAAGGAATCAACCGATATCTACATAAAAAGAAACAAGAGATACAAGAGTGTCTCAGGTGAATTTTAGGAAAATAATACATTTACCACAAGATTAACAAGTAAGAATTGCATAAGCGAAAACAGAGAGATAGATAGATATGAAGAAGTCAATATCTATCTATCTCTCTCTCTCTCTCTCTCTATATATATATATATATATATATATATATATATATATATATATATATATATATATATATACCACAATAATATATATACTAATAAGCAAAAATAACAAAATAACAAAAAAAACAAAAAAAAAATAGAAATAAAACATAAAAAATACTATGTTACTTAAAAATCGAAAACCGAAAAGAGAAAATATACAAGTAAAATAAATTAACCTAAATTCATCCAAGTAAATAAATAAACAAACCAATCCCAAATAAAGATAATCAATTAAAAACTGTTCCCGCCAAAATAATACTTAGAATGAACTACAACAATCAACCCCAAAACTGAACAAATAGCTTTAATTAAATTCCCAAACCAAAGCAAAACTGTTAAATAAGTGATATAAACAAATTTTTACTACGTTAATAAATAAATAAATAAAATAAGAAACAAAAATAAAAACAAGCAATATAATTTGACCTAAATAGATAAACAAACGACTTCCGGTGAAATAACCGCCATAACAGAATACCCACAATGCACCACTAACCCGTATATATATAAATAGCCGAGAAAAATAACAGCACACGTGGCCTGACGATTGCATATAGCATGAAACAGACTGTCGCCTCTAAGTGTTGACTTCTATTTATATATATATATAGATAGATAGATAGATAGATAGATAGATAGATAGATAGATATGAAGAAGTCAATATCTATCGATCTATCTACATATATATATATATATGTGTGTGTGTGTTTGTGTGTGTATCTGTATATCTATATAGATAGATTCACATATATTTTAAGAACCTATATATTTAGGTAGATTGATATATAGATAGAAAGATATGAACAAGTCAGTATATATAAACACACACACACACACACATATATATATATATTTCTTATATATATATATAATAGTAATTGATTATTTATATTATATAATATAACTTTTAAATATCAATTTTATCCTGACATTTTCATAAAATATTGCACACACAAACATATGTGTGTGCACGTGTGTGTGTGTGAGTGTATCTGGATGTTTGTGTGATCATAACTAACTGCACATACAAATTAACAAGATATATACGTATAGATATATATGACGAAATCAATATAAATATGTGTGTGTGTGTGTGTGCATTTGGATGTGTGTCGTCATAGAAGCACGTACGTATTAACAAGCCATTAATATGTATTAATACGTATTAATCTATCCATCTATCTATCTATCGATAGATATATAGATAGATAGATAGATAGATAGATACGAACAGACTGAGATAGATAGATAGATAGATAGATAGATAGATAGATAGATAGATACGAACAGACTGAGATAGATAGATAGATAGATAGATAGATAGATAGATAGATAGATAGATACGAACATACTGAGATAGATAGATAGATAGATAGATAGATAGATAGATAGATAGATAGATAGATAGATAATGGAAGAACATAGATAGATAGATAGATAGATAGACAGATAGATAGATAGATAGATAGATAGATAGATAGATAGATACGAACAGACTGAGATAGATAGATAGATAGATAGATAGATAGATAGATAGATAGATAGATAGATAGATAGATAATGGAAGAACATAGATAGATAGATAGATAGATAGATAGATAGATAGATAGATAGATAGATAGATAGATACGAACAGACTGAGATAGATAGATAGATAGATAGATAGATAGATAGATAGATAGATAGATAGATAGATAATGGAAGAACATAGATAGATAGATAGATAGATAGATAGATAGATAGATAGATAGATAGATAGATAGATAGATAGATAATGGAAGAACATAGATAGATAGATAGATAGATAGATAGATAGATAGATAGATAGATAGATAGATAGATAGATAGATAGATAATGGAAGAACATAGATAGATAGATAGATAGATAGATAGATAGATAGATAGATAGATAGATAGATAGATACTGAATGAAACAAGAGAGATATAAACAGGTTAAGTGAACTCCTCACAGTAAATGAATGACACTTAAATAGGCAAATGGATATACCATTGCCTGAAGTAATTATCAATTGATGGGGAAAATGAAAGAAAAGGCAAAAATCAAAACTAATAGAGACATAAAATCTGAATCATATAAAACAATTTTACACTGAGTAGAGATAATTACAATGCATGGATAAAGAGTGGATTGATAAATTATTGAAATAGGATGAAATAGTTTTGCCTACACGCTAGGGAACTGGTTCCAGTTGATATCTCAGAACGGGTATTTTCAATAGTTCCTCACTATCCTGATTTTGGAGATGATTTTGGGTGACCATCTCGAAGTTTATAATAGTCTTCTTGAAAGCGACAGTTTTAAGAAACAAAAAACATCTCATTTTTATTTCAGGCCTTCCCATAAGTTTTGCCCGAATTTTAAATTTTTGTTAAGATGAACGAAATTTAAAGAGTATTTTATAATATCGAATGGAGCTGAACATTATTTTTATGTTTAGATGCATTTAAACTGATCACATTTTATTTCAGAGAACAATAAAATTAAATTTTGTTTGATTAAAACCCTGCTAACATGAAAGTACCCAAGAATCATTTGAGGCACATAATACTTTATGAGTCAAGAAAGGAAACTCAGCAGCCGAAGCGGCTAGAAACATTCACTCAGTTTATGGAGGGGAATGTGTGAATGAAAGAACATGCAGAAAATGGTTTGCAAAATTCAGAGGTGGAGATTTCACCCTTGAAGATGAAGATCGAACCAGATGTCCAGTTGAGTTTGATGAAAAGCATCTTGAAGAAGCCCTTGAAGAAAATCCTGCTTTGTCAGTTGAGGAATTGGCAGTGGTTCTCAGTTCAAACCATACAACTGTTCATCGTCATCTTCAACAACTTGGAAAAGTTCCTAAACTTGGAAAATGGGTGCCTCATGAATTGTCTGAAAACAACCTCAAATCCCGAGTTGACATCTGCTCTTCTCTCCATTCTCGCCAACTTGTTTCACCTTTTTTGGATAGACTTGTGACTGGCGACGAAAAATGGATGTTTTATCAAAATGTTAAGTGCGGTAGACAGTAGCTTGGTAAAGTGGAAGGACCCCATCCTCAGCCGAGAAGGGAACTTCATGGGTAAAAGGTTCTTCTTTCAATCTGGTGGGGTCGCCAAGGAATAATCGACTTTGAATTCTTACCACCTAATGCAACAAATAATGCTCAAATATACTCTCAGCAATTAGAGCGTTTGAACCAAGCTTTGAGGAAAAAAGACCTGCTCTAGTGAATCGAAAAGAGGTGACGTGTCATCAGGACAATGCGCGATCCCACACAGCAAGAATCACGTCACAAAAGATCGAAGAACTTGGTTGGGAGAAAATTCCTCATCCACCTTATTCTCCAGATCTTCCTCCTTCAGACTACCATTTGTTTCGTAGCTTACAGAATCATTTGGAAGAAACAGCTTTTGTAACACAGGAAGAGGTTAAAACTGACATTTGTGAGTTCTTCGAATCAAAGCCAAAAGAATTTTACAGTAATGGAATTAGTAAGCTTGTTAATAGATGGAAGGAAGTCATAGATAATCAGGGAAAATACATCGTTGATTGAATCTGTAATTAAATGTAACATTTGGTCACTTGTTTTCTTTATTCAAAATTCGGACAGAACTTATGGGATGACCTGAAACATATCCACTAAAGAAACGATAAGAGCACACTCGCCCACAGACAGACACACACACAAAGACACATACACACACACGCATGTACACGCACACAGACACAAACCTACATACTATATATATAGACAGACTATATATATATATATATATATATATATATATATATATATATATATATATATATACATATATATATATATATCAGGGACACACACACACACACACACACACACACATATATATATATATATATATATATATATATATAAGGCAGGATGTGTGTGTGTGTGTGTGTGTAACGAATGCACGGCCGCAATTTTCGACGGATTTGCACCAAAATTTACATGCACATGCTCCAAGCAGGAAGGCCAAGACCGACTTTGCATTTCCCAACTCCCATCGATAGAGGAAATAATCGATTTTTCATGCTTCTACGGCACTTTTCATGTAGTTTGCGGCCATTTTCTACTGGCCATAGTGATAGCCAATAGCTGACTGCCACGAATAGGCAGGATGTTTCTATTGGCCAGCGTGAGAGCCAACAGCTGACTGACACGAAAATTAACTAGCATGCTAGCATGCAAAAAAATCGATAGCTGCATTCGTCACACGTGGGAAAAATTTAAATCTGCATGGCACTTTACTCCAATTGGCTCAGTCGCTTGCTTAAACTCAACGTTGATTCTGATTCTGCAGAACTGTGTTGGGTGTGAAAAACTATTTGTTGTTGACATTCTTTTTTCATTCGGTTTTTCCAGTTACGAGTCCTTTTTTAAAGCTGATCGTTTTGTGTTCATTTTGTTTAGTTCCTTTTTCGTAACAGATTTAATGTTTAGTATAGAGCTTAGAAAAAATTCGCAGTGTGAGATAGGCAAGAAGTAAGGCATGTAGCAACATCAGCACGGCAAAGGGCACTCCTTTAAAGGCAAGGAAGAGCAAAAATATTTTAAATCAAGTGATAGTGATTGCTGTATGAGTCGTACGATTTTTGAATCAAGCACGGGCAATGCCGGGCCATGCTGCTAGGATAGATAGATAGATAGATAGATAGATAGATAGATAGATAGATAGATAGATATTATTTACTAATTAACACACTTGTTTCACACAGTTGGATTTTTAAAATGGGTGGTTGTTATCCTTGGACTTTCCCAAGCTCTACAGTTTATAGAGTCATTCGGCCGACAGTTGAAGATCATTTAATTCGTTTCATTTATCAAACCATTCAGGTTTTTGAATTCTATGATTTTTAGTTTCCTCTCCATCCATATATTGCAAATTCTGTATCGGGTTCTTTCAACCTTCTTGTTTTATCCGAGGCATTGATTATTACACAGGATCTTCGAGCTAGTATCCTTTCGGTCAGAGTGATATTCGTTATTGCTTATATCAATTATATGATCTTTATATGTCGCTTATGTGACAAACAAATATTAAAAGAAAGAAATGTATCCACATGCAAAAAGAAAAAAAGAGATGGAAGGAAAGAAGAACGGAAAGAAAGAAGAAAAGAGGTGTAACAATATGCAAAATGAAAGAAAGAAAGAAAGAAAGAAAGAAAGAAAGTGTAGCAACAAGTAACGAAAAGAAAGATAAGAAAGAAATGTACCAACGTGCAAAAAGAAAGAAGGAAAGACAGAAGGAGGGATAGAAAGAGTAGCCATATGCAAAAAGAAAGAAAGAAGCAAAGAAATAAGCACAGAAAGAAAGAAAAAGGAAAAAAATTAGCAACACGTAAAAAGAAAGAAAGAAGTGTGCCAACATGAAACAAGAAAGAAAGAAAGAAGGAAGAAATGAACCAATATGCAAGAAGGAAAAAAAAAGAAAGATAAAAGTGGGCCAACATGCAAAAAGAAAGAAAGAGAGTTTACCAATATGCAAAAAGAAAGAGAGAACGGAAGGCAGAAATGAACTAATATGTATGAAGAAAGAAAGAAAGAAGGAAAGAAAGAAAGAAAAGTAAACCAACATGCAAGAAGAAAAAGTAGGTGAGTAAATATGCAAAAAGCAAGAAATAAAAAAAAGTGATTCAAATTACTGATCTACACAAAGAAAGGCATACTTCTTTCCCTGTCTGCTTTATCAATACGAGAGCATTTTATGCATTAATTTTATACGAATTTACAAAAAGAAGCGAAAAAAGATGAGAAAATATGTTTTATTCTGCATAATTGAGGGAAGTAATGTGTATATACGTGTATGCCTATTTAAAAGCTTTATGTTTAACAGGTAACATATAAAGTTATTTTTCTAAAAACATAATTTATATTTTCTAATTTTGTACGCTTTCGTGAAAACGGAGGAAGGAAAGAACCCCGGATGTGCGTTAAAATTGTTATCTAACCTTTTTTTTTTTTTTATATATATATATATATATATTAGCATTAGAAATGTGAAAATGCAGGATGTGTTTTCCGAATATGCAAATCGTTTAAAAAGGGGGAAACGTAATTTAAAAGAAAAAAAAATTTACTAAGTTGATGATGTTTATGCCAGTCGTTCCAGACGTCGGATTACTGATAGACGGATTGGCGATCGCCAACCTGTATTTCAAGAGCTGATTTAGAAGAAGAAAACAAAATAAGGAAAGAAGAAAAGGAGAGACTGCTTCGAAACACTGTCTTTTCCTACTGTGTTGGAATGTGTCACGAAAAAAAAATGATTTCGTCACTTTCTCTCCTGCTGTCGTAGCGACGGACACAGTCTCCACTTCTGAGACTGAAAACTGCCCTCCTTCTCATTCCAGCCCTTTACATAGAGCTTGGTAACTCACCTATGCAAAAAAACAACAAGCCAGCTACCAATCACAGTTCCCTCGCCTGCTCATCTCCACATGCTTTGGGGTGTCAAGTTGACCGACCAACTCATTACACATGTGCCCCTATTTTTGTCTGATATATAACTGTACATATAAACTCCATTGTATGAAACAGCCTACCTCATGGCTAAAGTAGTTATCTGTTTTCATGTACAGATGTAAACTAGGATTTAGAATGATGATTTTCAGAGCAATAATGCTTTCTCATTAAAAATCTATTATCTTGGACCATTTGATATTATGCCGTATTAATTCACCTCAAGCAAGGCAATAATGCCACTAAGACGCAAAAAACTTGAAAACAGATAACTACTTTAGCCATGAAGTAGGCTGTTTCATACAATTTAGTTTATACGTACATGGGTCTACTGGGAGTGAAAAGAATGGAAAAAAAACTTTAGAAGGAGCCGGAAGCGCAATCCTAAACAGGAAACACGGGATAACCCTCTACTCCTGTTCAAAAAACTAGGGAGGGGGTTGAACTGGACGATGGGCGTATATATTTACTTCTATTGAGGAGAAAAATAATTAGTAAATAAAAGTTCAGTGTGCAGGCGGGGACGTCAGAAGAACAGTGTTGAAGTACATTTTAGAAGGAACCGGAAACCTAGTACTAAACAAGAAACAAGGGATAACCCTCTACTCCTGTTCAAAAAACTGAGGTGGTGTGTGTGAACCGGGTGATAAACGTACCTATCTACTCCCATGAATCTAATATGAAGACAGCAAGATAATGAAGTTGCGGTGGCGTCATGGATTGCGGCTCTGATTGAGGAATCGGAGAGCCGAGTTCGAATTCCAGTCTAATTCTTATGTTTTAATACCCTATGGATCGTCTTCTTATGGGTAAATAGCAGGATAGAACGGGTTCTATAGCAACTGCTCTACCTCAGAAAGAAATGCGGGAAAAAAATCTGCCTCGTTAGTCAAGTATCGGAAGATACATGATCGCCTAAGCGTGTATCATGCATGACACATAACTGAAGATTATGAATGCGATGGAAGGCGAAAGAAGACAAATGGAAAACAGAAATTACGCATAGAAGACTAGTATAACTAGTTTATTATTATAAGATTGTGTTGCGCCGATATATTATGTGATTATGTTTACCCGTCTAGAAAATCATTATTTCTTGAAAGCTTACCCCCAAACCCAATTTATTGATCCTCTCATCGCGAGAGGATCAATAAATTGGGTTTGGGGGTTGCGAGATATCAACTCTTGTTGGGTTTCAATGTCGTCGAATTTTGTATGGTGTACTTATTGAGGATCCAACTCGTTATTCAGTAGTAATGAACAATCAAACTAGACTCGCTAACTACACCACACTATCTCCCGACTTCTACCTTCTTTCTAAGGAAAATAAAAAATAAATGGTCTATAATACTTGAAATATTACACATTATTTGGTCACGTTCCTACAAAAGTTTCTAACCAGCATAAAAAAAAAATTAATCAAAATCTAGTGAAATTCACCAAAAAGTGAATACGCATTCTTTGACAGCCCAATAACATATATACAGGATGAATCAAAAGTAATTCCAGATTTCACATTTTAATGCTACTATATATATATATATATATATATATATATATATATATATATATATATATGTAAGCAAATATATGGATATAGAATCCGACAGTATGAAGAAAAATATACGGGAAAAAACAAACAAAAATCCTTATATGCAATAATGCTGTTTTAATGTTAATATGTCGACGTCGGACGTTAATATTCAAATTTAGGAATACGTTTTCACAGCGTCGCAAACGTGGTGACAACGTGACCATGTTTAAAACTAAACGTTGATCGCATAAACTTTTAGTTATCTGTTTGGATATATCTTGTTCTTGTGTCCATCGTTTTTGTCATGCTAAGTTTGATAATGTTATTTATATTTTATATTTTATATTGAATATGTCCTGAAGATGGTTTATTGACCGAAACGTCCGACGTCGACATATTAACATTAAAACAGCATTATTGCATATAAGGATTTTTGTTTGTTTTTTCCCGTATATTTTTCTTCATATATATATATATATATATATATATATATATATATATATATATATATATACATATATATATATATATATATATATATATATATATATATAATATAAAAGGCTCAAACACTAATATTCCATGGTGATAATTTATTATATTGGAATCGTAATCACTAGCCAAATTGTAGGTCTGATGATTTGGATCGTGATTACGATTCCAATGTAATAAATTATAAGCATGGAATATTAGTGTTTGAACCTTTTTATATTATATTCTTACTCTGTCCTGGACATTGAGTTCTACCTGGATTCTATCCTCTTGGGAATATATATATATATATATATATATATATATATATATATATATATATATATATATATATATATATATATTGACCACTAATATTATCTATCCATATACATATTTTAGATTATGATTCCATCGCGACACAAAAGTTACTACGATTCGAAACCGAAACTCAAGTTCTAAAGTTTAATTTCAAAATTAATTTAAGCTCTACTTCTGTATCGAGCACTGTTTTTTAAAAATCATAACATAAATACTAAAGAACTTTGGATCATTAATCTAACTGTTCTTTCATATATATATATATATATATATATATATATATATATATATATATATATATATATATATATATATATATATATATATATATATATATATATATATATATATATATATATATTTTTCCCACGTCGAGATTCATAAATATATAGCTAGAAAAAAAATGAAATGTATGGTGCAACTAGTTAGGAGCGAACTCGGTATACAATAGTAATGATCTAACAGAACAAGCTCGCTTGCATTTACCCAACTTTGTGATAGATAGATAGATAGATAGATAGATAGATATGACTTGATCAAAGAGGAGAATGGGTTGCGTGATCAAAGTAATTGTTTCTTATGTTCATGTAAATGATGAATATCCGTCATCAGATATCGATTTTGCTTTGTTAAGGCCAGTGAACGCATATATAAATGTGATCAAGAAAGTATTCGTCAGCGGAAGTCTGTCTTCCCTGTCTTTTCCTGAAAGCAGAGGTGAGCGGGCGATCTGAAAGAAAAAAAAAATACCTCTGTCCCTTGTTTAACCCAGATGATTTGGGAAAAAGGAAACCTTTTATCTTTAACGATCGTGGCCAGAGGTATACGCGGTTAGAATTGTCTGCAGTAACTGACAAGTGACACTGGCTCAAATCACATCTACATTCCAAGCTGGAGGTACCTGAAGTATATCCAGCAGATCAACTCACAGACCGACGTGAATCCCCTGTTAATGCAACAACACCGGACTCAGCGCCTTACCTGTTCTCCTGGCGTCGCTAATTGGACCCCGGATTACTGGCAATGTGTGTCGGGATTCGATAAAACCGTTGGCGCGTAGCACAGATTAAATGAGGATATAAAACCCAGATTCAAGTCACCGAGAATGTCGGTGATTCTTCTGTTCCCTTGCCGGATGTGTGCACAGTGGCATGGTCTGGGTTTGCCTAAAAAATTCAGTGACCGGTGATTACTATATAACACTATTACATGACGATTTGCAACCGCTCATAGGCTTGATGTACCCCAACAACGATGAGCTTTTTCCAACAGGATAATACACGGTATCATCAGGCCCTCGTTCTTCTTTATATCCTATATTATTTTACTGTCTGCTTACCCAATACAAGTCCCGAAATTGAATCAAGGTAGAGGGTTACTGTTATGAGACCTTACCCATGATAACTTAATGGACTATTCCATACATAATAAATACTGCGCCTCAGGTGGAAGCAGGGAGTTCAGCCCGAAGTCGGGCGACCGGCTGATCGGCTGATGGGTTGAACTCTCTGCCTTCGGGCGGGGAGGAACCCGAACGAGGCTACGCCGAAGGGCGGAGTCTCTTTCGGGGAGGTAAACCGACCCTGAACCCGTTTATACGAGTTCAAAGGGCATATTTTTGGCCGAGTGCACGGGCTCGGAGATCCCACATTAAACCGGCCTTGTGCCACATGATGCCCTCGTGGGGGTGGGGGGTGACTAAATACCGTTCAGCCTGAAGTTGGGCGACCGGCTGATCGGCTGAACTCTCTGCCTTCGGGTGAGCAGGAACCCGAACGAGGCTACGCCGAAGGGCGGAGTCACTTTCGGGGAGGTAAACCGACCCTGAACCCGTTTATACGGGTTCAAAGGGCATATTTTTGGCCGAGCCCACAGGCTCGGAGATCCTACGTTAAACCGGCCTTGTGCCACATGATGCCCTCGTGGGGGTGGGTGACTAAATACCGTTCAGTCTGAAGTGAGGTCCGTCAGAAGTCCCTCAGGAGTCTGTCAGTCAGTCAGAGCGAACGAGTCAGTCAGTCGAGTCAGAGGCAGTCCGAAACAGAGTCGCTTTCAGACAATTACTACAAGACATTGGAATAGTGATACTGGTCGAGACTACATTGTTCTCCCTGCTCAACCTGATTGTTCGTACTAACACTTTCTACTTCTCTGTATATATTCCTGTGTTATTTCATATCCGCATTCGATTTCTTTATTGGTTCTACCTTGGACCATCACCGTGGTACAAGGACCTGAACCATAACAGTTACGAGATAAGATTGTTATAAAAGCATAAAAGGAAAATTGGGAAATCCATATTATGAGATTATGCAGGATAGATAACGGTTGGCCCGAGACTTGAAAACGTTATGAACGTGACGATCCTTTCAGAAGTTTGTTAACCAACTTAACAGTTCTGGGAGGGAGGGATCTGTAAAAGTGGAACGTCTTTCTTACCAATGGACTACGAAGGAAATGAGGATGAGCCTACTCTGTGTACGTGCTATGGTCGATCGTAGCTGTGAAGGTCTGAACTGGCGCAACTATGGAATGTAGTTCGTCTGAACTTCTGCTATTGAAATAGTAATAGAGTGGCAAAAGGCTAACAACATTTCGTCTATGAGAAAGTGGCTGTCTGTCTGTGTCTGTCTTTGTATGTGTATGCTATTTATGCACGTCCACATTTCTCAAATGACTTCAATGACATTGTATACACATGTTGCAAATTCACTAAATAAGGTCAAGATCAACTGTTCTATCTCCAGCAACCTACCCTTCCGCCTGGATTTCACAGAAAAATCGATAAAACTGCAGTTCGGTAGAACTTTTTGCTAAAAACCAAGACAAAGTTACACGCGAACAATTTTTTTTTACTGGATGAGCTGATGTTCTTTGCACTTAATGCGTAACATAGCGCATTGCGACATTGGCTTCACACAAAAATGCAAAAAGCTGTGAAAACATACGGTTTTTCGTACTACTTAAAATAAAAACTTGAATAACTTCCTCAATTTTATCCTATTTTCTTTAAACATGTTACAAAAAATTGCCATAATGCAAGAAATAAGATAGTGGGGTTTTATTTCTTCATATTATTCCATCCTAAACTGGAATTCGAACAACATTTGATGCAAAGATTGTTTGAGAAGGATTATTGAAACATTAAAAGGGAAAAGTCCCCGAAGAACCTCTTGTTAATCCAAGTTGTACAGTACATGTGCAAAGGAGTTGGCGTTCATACGTTTGCACTTGCAGTTGAATCAAACTCTAACGCTTCATCCTTGTTTGTTTTTGTTTTGATTTGTGAACAATGCATACTATTTGAAAGTTATTGCGGCCATAGGAAATTTACTGAATATCTAAAACATTGAAACAATTTCACCCTGTGCAATGACCCACAAGAAGGTTTTATCGGTGGAATTTCTTTATTAAGAACAATAAATTACTTCCGATGGAGGCATGGTGGAGTAATGAATAACGAGTTCGAATTCCAGTCAAATGCATTACATTCACTTACGTGTTAATACCCTTGGGGAAGGTATGATTTCGCTTCTTCTCCCTCCCCAGCTATGGGTAAATAGTAGGACAGACCCTTTCTATATCCTTGGATGGCAACTGGTCTCCCGCAGAAAGAAATGGCAAACTACTGCGAAAAGAAATCTGCTTCGTCAGTCATGTATCGAAAGATACCTGATCGCCAAAGCGTGTATCACACATGGCACATAACTGACTGAAACACTTGCGAAGGACATACCGTATCTTAGTATGATGCATGCAAGCGAAGACGCAGGCAGACATTTCTAGACAGCCATGGGCAAGACCGGGTACCTCAGCTAGTAATCTATAAATACTCCTCACGAGTTTGTCTATATTTCTGAGATGAGGTATTATGTACATTATTTACATTATTCGGACTATTGTCCTCATCGCTGTCGCCATATTTATCACAACGTTTCGGCCTTTGTACGCTCCGGCCTTCTTCAGGTGGTTGGAATTTCGAACTGAACCCTTTATTTCGCTCACTGTGGTAGACTGTTCTAGTTCCACATGCCATGTTTGATGGATGTAATTTATTAGTTATCTGCTGCTAATTTTCCCTCTGAAAGTTCTCCACTGCCTTAACCGGGTATTGAACTCACACTCTTTGGGTCCTGTCACTGGATCTAACCAACGGCACAGTGGATAAAGGCGTTGGTTAGATCCAGTGACAGGACCCAAAGAGTGTGAGTTCAATACCCGGTTAAGGCAGTGGAGAACTTTCAGGGGGAAAATTAGCAGGAGATAACTAATAAATTACATCCATCAAACATGGCATGTGGAACTAGAACAGTCTACCACAGTGAGCGAAATAAAGGGTTCAGTTCGAAATTCCAACCACCTGAAGAAGGCCGGAGCGTACAACGGTTGAAACGTTGGGATAAATATGGTGACAAAGATGAGGACAATAATCCGAATAATGTAAATAATGTCCTCACGAGTTGTTTATTCTGGTTCTTCGACTTGTCGAACAGTAAGTAAATCGTCTACCTCCCGATGACTCCACCTCTGATAGACCTATCAACGTACAATGTCTTAACTCTAAATAAGTTGTCATCCGATTTCTACATTATGATACTGAAAATATATATCTCTATGAAGGTTTTCATAAACTTAATATTTACATATACCTATAGATATCTTACATCCTGACATACTTACAAATATAGTTTCATGTGTATGTATGTGTATGAGAGAATAATATAAATGCTGTGCGTCTCTTTATATTTAAAGATATATGGTTAGTTCTGAAAATGTGATATTGAAACTCAGAATGAATAACCAGACCCCTTATCTTGATGTACAAGCGAGAAAAAAATACTATGCGTTTATTGATATTTGTTGTCCTGGTATGTGTTGATTTATTTATGAAACTGTGTTCTTTAAGGCGAGGGAAAGTGAAAATCACTAAGAAAATATTATGAGACAGTCACAAAGCAAGAAAAAAAACACGCAAATGGAGAGTAAGACAAGGAGAATAAAATCTGGAGAGTAAAGAGAAACGTGTAAGGATGATAGGAAGAGTAAGGATGGTAGGAAGAGTAAGGAGACGAATGTAAGTAGTACAGGAAGAATAAGGAGAGAACATGAAGAAAACAAAAAGAACGGAAAGAAAGGCTTCCGAGAATAACCATCGAACAAGAATCGGTGTTATTTCGAAAAGAGCAGAATTAAATTATCCGAGTGAATAAAGAAAACCTCAATTCGGCGTAAGGCGTTAGCTAGTCCCAGTTCCAACCGCACCAGCGCCTGTTTCATCTTCTTTGCAAGTTTCTTTCCCTGTTGTGACCCCTTCCCTCCCCACTGCCCGCACTTGTCAAAAGTCTACTCCAAAAATTCAATTACTTGTGTTGATGTTACCTAATACGCCATTCAGACGAGAAAAGGATGTAGGCTAGCAAGGTTCACATTGGCCGGCTGGTTGCTTTGTTCTTAATGGAATCTAAGGAGAAGAGCGATGTCGACTCTTATTGCCCTTGAATGAAGCAAAGGTCTTGAGTGGAATTATACAGACAGAATTTAACTCGTTGGTGTTTTACACGGGCACATAACCTACCTAACGAGCTTGTGTCGATGGTTAACAGAACAGGGTTTAGGGGAGATTGCATCAAGACAACATTTTCTAAGAGCTACAAAGGATAGGAAATTATAGAGTGTCGTGATCACCAACGTCCTGAAAGGACATTCCACATAGAAGTAGAAGAAGAATGTCATTGGTAGAATCTGTTAATCAAATATGCCAAAACTTTCACTCTAGTTGTTTTCTTTCCAACACACGCAATGTCTTAATGCCACCGCTATTTCCAGGGCAAATGTTCAGACGAGCTCCATTCTTTATTTCCAACAGTTCAGAACTTTCCAATCTCTCATGCTATTTTACTTCCACGGGGTCGAATCACTTATAGAAGTAGATAGATTCGCCTATCACCTGGTTTACTCTCCCCGGTACGAGAGTAGAGGTGTATCCCTTTTTCTTGTTAAGGTTTCCGGTTTCTTCTAATGTTTATTTCAGCGCTACATTCCTAACGCTTGTCCTTTCCTACTCTATTATAACTCCACACAGTAACCGTCAACCTTGACTGGCTTTTGGGCCTTGAATTGGGTGAACTTTAGTAAAAAAAAAAAAAAAACAACTTTCTCTCTATTCAAATTATATCAGGTTTGAACGAAAGCTCTATCCGATTTTTGACGAGAAAATGTTCTTTTAAATTATTGCCACTTTACATTGTTTAGTAATACTACTGAGTAATTTCAATCTTTTTTCGTTCAGATTATAAGAACATTATTCATAATATATTTCAGAACTTTCCCTTATGGTCCTTCCAACTAAAGTATACGTTAGAAATGTTGTACTACATGAGTTTTTTTTTTTTTTTTAATGCTGTCTGCACAAGTACGCCGTCCTGGGTATGACGATAAACTACGTTCAAAAGCAAGGCCTCTAATCAGATTTTGGGGAGCATGGAACCACCTCTTAATTACTGGTTTTCCCAGGTCCACTCTGATTCGGGGTGGTAGTACCTGTTAGGGTCCCAGCTTTGAACGAATAGTTAACTATTACCAGCAATACATTTTTGAAAGGCAAGAAGATTATTGTCGGCAATGATTTTTTGAGAGAGGTTGATTCCAACAGTGCTTTTTTGAGGGAAATTGTTACCAGCAGTGCATTTTTGAGGGAAAAGTATTGCCAGAAACGGGTTTTTGACAAAACAAGGTATTGCCAGCAATAATGTTTTGTCGGCATTGAGTGACCTATTCAGGTTGATATGCCGTAAAACAAAACAAACCAAACTACGCAAGTACAGGGGAGGTTTCCAGCTGGATCAGGTCTCCGTACGATCATCGAAATTAAGCAACGTCGAGCCTGGTCAGTACTTAGATGGTTGACCACTTGGAAATAACAGGTACTGTAAATTTAGATGTGTGGGTGGTGTAATGGGTAACGGCTTGTAATTGTTAATCGGAGAGCCGAGTTCCAATTCCAGTTGGGATCGTTATACTCACTTACGCGCAAATATCCTTGGGCATGAATCAGACCCTTCTCCCCTAGCTATGGGTTAATTAGTAAGACTTATATCACTAGAACTATTACAATTTCCCAAAAATAAATAAAGCAAAATGACGTAGAAAAGATTTAGATTTCGGCTTTAAATAACCTATAGACGTTGATACGTCGCTTAACAAAAACAGCCACAAAACGCATCAGCTAATTATATCTAGCACGATTAAAACGGGGATGTATTGGCTGAAAGAAGCTGTAACTTCTTTTCACCCAATGCAACCATTTTTTTTTTCATTCGATGCGAGAAATTTAATCTAAAGGACAATCCAAGGGAGGTTCGTCGAAAAGAACTCCATTCAGAAGGTTTGGAAGTTCCCGCTGTTACAGCAATTCCTGCCACTACAACTTATTGAGAAATTTGTTTTTTATGACACGACAGTCCTACGCAAATTGAAAATGATTAGGAAGTTTTCAGTGGTTGGAAACTGCTGTCCGAGTCGACCTGTCTCCAGAGAATTGCAACTCCATCTCAATTTTTGCAAATCATTGCTTACATAAGAACTTTAAGTGGTCTTTCAGACAGGCTTGTTACTGGTGATGAGAAATGGTTCCTTTATCATAATGTCAAACGCCGTCATCAATGAATCAGTCGTAAAGAAATACCACCTCAACAAAAGAATAGAAATCTTCTAAAGATCACCTTGAGCATATGGTGGCGTATTCAAGAAATCATCCATTCTGAACTGTTAGAAAAATAATCGATCAATCGACAGTGATCTCTACTGTCCCCAACAATTCCGTCGTTTGAAAGTAGCTTTGGGCATTATTTACATTATTCGGACTATTGTCCTCATCTTTATCGCCATATTTATTACAACGTTACGGCCGTTGTACGCTCCGACCTTCTTCAGTGGATAAAGGCGTTGGTTAGAACCAGTGACATGACCCAAAGTGTGTGGGTTCAATACCCGGTTAAGGCAGTGGAGAACTTTCAGAGGGAATTTAACAGGAGATAACTGATATCTGACATCCATTAAACATGGCACGTGGAACTAGAACAGTCTACCCCAGTGAGCGAAATAAAGGGTTCAGTTCGACATTCCAACCACATGAAGAAGGCCGGAGCGTACAACGGCCGAAACGTTGTAATAGATATGGCGACAAAGATGAGGACAATAGTCCGAATAATGTAAATAACGTACATAATACCTCATCTCAGAAATATAGACAGATATTGTAGCTTTGGGCATAAAACGTCCATCCTTAGTCAACAAAAGGGGATTAATCCTCCATCATGATAATGCCCGTTTGCACGATCGGTTAAAGAGAAGCTCGGTTGAGAAAAATTGTTTCATCATATTTTCACGACTTTGCTCCTTCTGATTATCCCCTGTTTAGGGGGTCTGTAGAACGATTTAGATTACCTAACGTTGGCATCAAGAGAAGAGGTTGACAGTGAGTTGGACTCGTATTTCAAAACAAAACCGAAAGAATTTTACAAACATGACATCTTTAAACATTGAAACAGCTGGAATGAGATCCTAGGAAGCAATGAAGGTTATAGCGATTTTCCAAGCGTAGCTCAGATGTGGAACAAGGCCGAAAGTATGGGGCAACCCAGTGAGGATCGAACTCACTACTCAGTCATAATTGTTCTAGCGAGACAAGCTTGTTAACCATTACACCACTTCGGGGAGCCCAGCAATGGAGGTTATATTGATAATTAAAAATTGTTAATGATTAAAAATTAAAAATTTAATTTCTTTTTTTTACTTTTTCAAAAAAATTTTAAAAATTAAAAAATTATTTTTTTTATGTATTTTAAAAATAAAAAATTAATTTTTTTCAAATTAAAATTTTTAAAATGATTTAAAATTATTAATGATTAAGAATTATTTCTATAGGCATTTGTAAAATACACAATAAAATCTGATAATTTTTTTTTTTTTTTTTCCTTTTTTTCAAGAACAGCTATTTTAGGGCAGAGACTCCGGTGTGAAAACTACTTTGCACACTACAATCTTCAGTCTTTGTCTATCTCTCTCTCATTCGCATCAGTCAGTTATGTGCCATGCGGGATACACGCTTAGACGATCATATATCTTTTGATACATGACTGACGAGGCAGATTTTTTCCCGAAGTAGGTTGCCATTTCTTTCTGTGGTAGACCACTTAGCCTATCAAGGCTATAGGACCCGGTCTGTTCTGCTATTTTACCCATAGCTGTGGAAGGAGAAGAAGAGGATTCATACCTTTCCCGAGGGTATTAGTACGTAAGTGACTGTAATGGATTCGACTGGAATTCGAACTCGCCTCATCTCACACACCTTATTCCTAATAACTATTTTATCAGCTAACATCTACTTTGACTGGCTCTCTAGCCTTATTTTAGACGAAGTTTAGTATAAAATCCGATACTGACACACCAAATCCCGGCGGTAAAAATGTGGAAATGAAACAATAATCACTTAGTCGGCTAAATTTAGGTTTGTCGTTTTTTAGGAGAGATAAGAAAAAGTCAAACCTTACTAAAAGCTACAAAGGACAAAAAGTTGTGGAGAGCCATTTTCACCCATTTTCCGAAGGAACACACATGAAGAAGAATATATAAGTATGATTTTTGGCTTATGTTATTACTGCGCACAGACTTTGCCGCTACACTACCTGCTCATTCTTTTTTTCTGCGTTAGTAAACTAAATATTTCTAATGGTAAGGAAGATTTCGGTGTTTTATCTCTATGCTGTGCATTAAAAATCCAAAGAAAAACTGATTATTCGTTTTTCTACGTCTTACCAAATCCTTGCAGGATATTCAAAAACAAAAGATATGTTTAGATTGTAAGAATTTTGGCGGAAATAACAATGTTTTACTGATACAAGTCCCACGAGTTAACGCATAACTGGAGGAAAGAAGTGGAATCATTACCCATTCCAAGTGCCATTTGCACGAAAGTGAATATAACCAACTCAACTGGAATTGGAACTCAAATCCTCGATTAACAATTCCGAGGAATTATCCATCTGCACATCCAAGAGTATCAGGTATTCCCAAGCGGTCATCCATCTTGGTACTAATCAGGCTCGACGCTGCTTAACTTCGATGATCGTATAGAGAACCGATGTTTCAAACTGATGTGGCCGTAAACATGAAGGAAAAAGATTGTTAGAAATTAATGTAAGAAATATTAACATAAAAATAATTTAATTATTATCAGTTTTATAATTAAACATATAATAATAATTTATAATACAATAATAATTTATAATATAATAATTTATGATATAGAAATTTTAAGTAAATTCAGCCGAATACGATTATCAGAGAAAAGCGGAGGCAGCATATTTTCTTATTGATTAAAAGATGGCTGCCAATATTAATGATGTTGGATTGATGTTGAATTGATGTTATGGTTTTTTTATACAGTTTACGTGAAATCATTATGACTTGAACAATGCGGAACATAGTTTACTTTGAATTTCATAAGATTACTTGTACCTGGTTAAAAAAAAAATTCGATATTAGATTTCAAGAAGCAGGTTATAGGTTAAATGACATTTCCGAGTAATTTACTGCAGCAAAATTCTATAAATAATACTATTTTACATTTGACATTTAGAATTAAACTGCAATGGTTTTATTCAAAATAGTGACGTCAGCGTTTCTCTTGAAACATAAAACAGGTTCACATGAAACTATATAAGATTAAAGAGAATGAATTTAAACGATATTAACCAGAAAATCGGTCTCAATTCAGTTCGACTGGAATCATTAATTTCACCTAAATAAGGGAGTTATAGCGTTCAATGAATTGTTCGGACTAACATCATTATCTTTGTTATTGCTTGTCTGTCTTCGAGCCGCGATCAAAGCGTGGCATCCGTTCTTCTGATTTTAGATCGGTGAAGGTGTCTGCCCCCAGGTATTTTAACTCTGCAACAGCACCTTCCTCTTCCCCAGGGGCCGGTGTAATATCAACGCCAGCGTGACATGGTGATGGAGACTGGACACTTTTTGTTCTTAGCCTATATATACACATATGAGCTACCACATAAGGAAGAACAAATTGTGCTAAGACCTGCTTTAGTGGGGAGGTCAGGTAAATAATATCACCTTTATCAATTGAATCCTCCATTTTTGGTCAAACATTTCAAAATCGCCGATAAAAAAAAAAAATGGATGGATACCTTCTTCATTAAAGAGAATGAAAAATATGAAAGCACAAAAGTGACATAGTTGGACTTATTTTTCCGTTTTTTGAAACTTAAATTGCCAAAACGTATGAGTTTAGTAAAGAAAATTTTAGATGCTATCTTTACGGTAGAAAAGGTTGCACTGTTTTTTTTATGATATACAGGGTGAGGCAAAAGTCACGGAATATAGGGATAATTTATTAAAAGTATAATTAAAAAGACACAATGTATTTACTAGTTTAATTGTTATATGTGCTGTTCAAAATGTCCCGTTCTTTTTCAAAACACGTTCAATTCTGTGTGTACATGATTCATATCGGAGAATTTCCTCTGATATGTTTCTGAATTCATATTTAATTCTTTCTTTAAGTTCCTCAATATTTCTGGGGCGTGACTGCTAAACAACTGATTTAAAATGGCGCTACAGAAAGAAAAACCTAAGGGTGTGAGTCCTGGTGACCTCGGTTGCCACTCAACAGGACCTCTTCGACCGCTATTAACCGCTTTTGCCTCACCAAATATATATATAGATATATATATATAGATAGATAGATAGATAGATAATATTAGTGGTAAATATTATATATATATATATATATATATATATATATATATATATATATATATATATGTAATATTTGTGGTAAATATGAAAACTTGTCTCTGTTAAATTTTAATCACCCACCTTCTCTCGTCTTTTACCCCTCTCTATAGCTGTAACATTCGTTCCACACTCTCATACTTACAGTCTCTCTAAATTTTATTTTTTATTTCCGGAGTTGTTTTTTCTGTTTTCTTTTTGAATTTGTAGGTCTGATGAATTGTATCGTATTTACGATTCCAATGGAATAAATTATGACCATGGAATATTAGTGTTTAAGACTTTTTATTATTATTATTATTATTATTATTATTATTATTATTATTATTATTATTATTATTATCATATATATATATATATATATATATATATATATATATATATATATATATATATTGTTTGGATGAAAAAATATTAGTATTAAATTTTAATAACCAAATTAAATTATTAAATAGGAAGAATGAGATGATGGTCGATGCCGACATTTTAACAAATATTTTCACTTTGTTGATTTAATAATAATAAAACATAATACAACAAATACAACAAAAATATTATAACTTAATTAATAATATGACATAACAACTTCAATACAAACCATTAATATATATAAAAAATTATAATTGAAAAAGATTTTAATTTGGAAGAAAAATTTATAATTGGAAGGAAAACTTACAATTGGAAAACTTACGACACTTATAAACGAATACGTAAACAAAAATCCATGAACGTGCGTGTGTAGACAAACGTTTAAAAATGAATCGAAAAATTGAAAAAAAAAAAATGAAAATAAACTTAGTCAAACAACAGATATCTTGAAGAATGGATAATTCCTAGAAACTTCGAAGTCGGGGAAGCAACATCAAGTGGTACGCAGGTTCGAATGTCAGAGGACACATTTTCTTTATTATGTTTTCTCGCATGCGCAGGCTGGCAGACGAAATAAACACTGCTTAAAAATAAAACCTAGCGTGGCTCAAATACGAGTGCCCACTAATAATAACGTTTAAAGTAATGCTAATATGTCAGATTATAAATAAATTTCATTAATTTTATAGAAATATATATTGCCTTATAAACGCAAATCTTTCTCAGACTGTCGAAATATTCATATCTGCTCAATTTCGTATCATAACGTAAGTGAAGCAATTGATCCGTAGCTTAATCGGTCGAAAGCGCATCAAATCTAAGATATATATATATATATATATATATATATATATATATATATATATATATATATGTGTATGTGTGTGTGTGTGTGTGTGTGTGTGTGTGTGTGTGTGTGTGTGTGTACAAATCCGTGGGTAAGTATTGCAAGCGAATCCTAATAATGTAATATATTAAAACTGATCCACAAAAGAGAGTTCAATATATTTGTTATAGAGTATAGAAATGAATTAAATAAAAATGAAACTCAATTTTACCCCCTTTATATGGCCATTTCGCTCCTAGGGAATTTATCTCTCTAGGAGCGAAATGGCCATATAAATTGGATAAAACTGAGTTTCATGTTTCTGCAATTTATATATATATATATGTGTGTGTGTGTGTGTGTGCATAATCTGGATACATCGGAATTTAATGTCAACTGACAAATTGTAATGAGATGAAAAACTGAACAATTTTTTTTGGACGAACCTATTTCCTGGTGTTGTTCATCCTGTGACCAGAAAATTTCGGCTGAGCCATTCTTCAGCATTCGCCACCTATATAATCTGTAAGAAAAGAGAAAAAATATCATATTTATTTAGAAAATGACAATGAAGATGATCGTTATATAGCAACCTTGTCAGTCTAAGACTCAAACTAGTGAAAGTTTGCTGTCTAACCATCGATCCAGAGCAGGAGAGCTGTGTATTGTAATGTAAAGCCGCCTGTATTTGCAAAATAATCAAATTATAGCCAGTTGGCTGGTTAGTTAGTCCCTTGATCTATAAGATTCCAACGTGTGATGTTAGATTCTTTATTAAATTATATTGAAAATATAAATAGGTTTTCGGAACTAATATTAGACACTGATTTTGCCGCTGAACTCGAATTTGTGTTTATTCATTTAATTATTCTCGCTGTTATCACAACCCTCATAATTTTGGGGGAAATATTTGTACATTACTCTGGCTCAGCCTCTGAGAGTATCAAATGGTTCCAACGTGTGGTTTTCTAGTGTGTTTTATTTGTTTTCATTTTTATATAAAAAGATGCATTCAAATAACGCGTGCCGTTCTTCATCCGTCCCTGGATATGACGATAAACTACATCCGCGTCTTGGGGAAGTTGATAAACTATGTCCATCAGCAAGGCCTCTGATGAGGAGGTTTTGAGGAGCGTGGTGTTCCAAGGTCCACTCTGACCCGAGGTGGTAGCACCTGTTAGGGTCCTGGCTATGGGCAAAAAAACTATGGTCAAAACACTATGAAAGTGTAAAAAATAGGTTTTAATACCAGAAATACATTGTAAAATTTATTACCAGCAATACATTTCTGAAAAATAACAAAAGATATTAACTGCAACACATTTTGGAAAAAAAAAAAAAAATAAATAAATAAATAAAAAAAACATTACCAGCTATACATTTTTTTTGAAAAGAAATATTACCAGCGAAGGAAAATTATTACCAGAAATCGATTTTTTGAAGGAAAAAATATTACCAGAAATCGATTTTTGGAAAAAAAAAATATTACCAACAATGAAAATTTCATCGGCATTAAACAACCCAGTGAGTTTGATATGCCGTAAAACAAAACAAAGCAAACCAAAATGAAGATCTTCAAAGACACATTCCAGTCTGCAGGAACTGCCATGTCAATAAGAAGGCATATTCTATTTGTGTAGTCCCTGATCACGATGTCTGGGCGATTAACTTTGATTGTTCTGTCTGTGTGCATTGTAAAGTCCCATAAAATTGTTACAGGTCCTATGTCTGCACCCGGTCTGGGTGGTGCTCATACCAATCTCTTGCACTTTCATTTCCCTAAAAGTTGCATACTTATTATATTTATTATTATTATTATTATATTTATTATTATTATTATATTTATTATTATATTTATTATTATTATTATTATATTATTATTATTATATTTATTATTATATTTATTATTATTATTATATTTATTATTATTATTATTATTATTATTATTATCATTATTATTATTATTATTATTATTGCTGCTGCTGCTTCTTTTTCTTCTTTTTCCTTTCTCCATCATGGTGTCTCATTCATTCTCATTCTCTTCAACAGCAGCTTCTATCTGTCTTTCTTTATCTCTCATTTCTTTATTGCTTCTTTTTCCTTCTCTTATTGATCTGTTGTTCATAGTATCTTATTTGTTTACATACAAATATACCCCCTTTTTTTCCCCATTATAAATGTAGCTTTCCGTCGGAAATCTCTGGTACATATTATTAAAAGACAAATGGACGTTCGAAAAGGAGGAGCCATACTTAATAGAAGGAAGAGGCAGATGAAGTTTCTGGGACACGTAATGAGAAAGGCTGGCCTAGAGAATCTGATACTCACGTGTCGAATAGAGGGAAAGAGAGACAAGGGAAAACAATGCATGACATACTTAACGGGCTTAAGCAAGGGAATGACAGAACGTGGTCCGGGGGAGGTAGCAGAGGGAAGGAACTTGTTGGGAGCTTCAAGAGATAGAGGGAGGTGGAGAGCCATGACCGCCTACGTCCTGAAAGAATATGGAACATAAAAAGAAAGAATAATTTTTGTCTTTTTACCATCTCTCCCAAACACTGCTCCGCCATGAATTCACTCAAGCTTACCAAGTAGGCTGTGGGTTGCTTTCTTTTTTCTCTCTTAAAACTAGTGCTTTTCAATTTATCTTATCCCCTTCCAATTAAACTCCAATTTGTCCCTGGAGCGAGCAAAATTCGTCTTATCAACATTAATCTAATGATTAAACATCAGATTTAACGGTTGTTTGTTTACTGTTTTGCTACGAGTTCGCATCGATGAGTCTGAACAAAAGCTCTACTCATAAGCAACATTCTGATGTGTTGATACCAAAATTTCCACTTAGAAATGATTTTTTTTTTTTTAATTTTCAGAAAACAATAGTTTACGTACTTTTAGTTCACTAATTAAATTCTAAAACGAGGCTCTCACGCACCAATCATTTTCGGAATTAAAATCTCTTTTAAATTTTTTTTTAAATAATTAAAGCAAGCAGCTGGCTCATCGAAAATCGAATTTTCTTTTTAAATATTTCTTACTTTTTGTACTTATTTCTGGTGGATAAAATGTAGGTTATCTCCCCTTGTGCTTTAAATTTTACCATGGCATCCAAATCTGCTGTCTGGTGTTTCGAGAAAAACACATAAAAAACACATATATATAAATTGAAGGTATTTACTAACCTTAGCTTCGAACTACAATAGTAATGGTTTATATGAAATCTTCTTAAACATTGCCCACGGTGAGCAGCTCTCGTCATATACTAATATTAATAATTTCGCACGACGTTAGAAGTGCGGCAAACCCACTCAGTAACAAAATCACTAACATGTCGCACATGTCTTTCTGTGATGCCTTAGGTCGTTGCGCATTTCTAAGCAAGGTAAAATGCCATTTTTTAAAATAGATAATTTAACTGACCATTTTATTATGAATTCTCTTTTTGTTGATCAGAAGTGACTTCTGGTTTGGTTTCTTTCATTTGAGTAGGATTTAAAATAAATTAATGGTATAAAGTGAGCAAAGAGGGGTTGGAGAATTTGATACTCACCAAACATATCAAAGGCAAGAGAGACAGCGGAAAGTAGTGAATATTATGTGTAACGAGTTTGTATAAATGGCTGTCAGAATAGAGATTATAAAAAAAAACTTGCTAAATGCTACAAAAGGCATGAAATTGTAGAGCGTCAAGAGAGCCCACGTCTTGACGAGGCAAGGCACGTAGAAGAAGAAGAAGAAGAAGAAGAAGGAAAAAGAGGAAGAAGAAGAAGAAATAAAAGGAGGAAGAGGAAGAAGAATCACAAGAAGAAGAAAAAGGAGAGGAAGAAGAGAAAAAAGAAGAGGAAGTAAAAACAAAGAAAAAGAAAAAGAAGAGGAAGAAGTAGAAGAGGAACTTGATAAATCGTATGAGTAAAGGAATATATACATTCTTAAAATTGAGCTTTTCATCACGCCTATAATTATGTTTTTTTTTTCAATCCTTTCACCCTAATCAAGGCAACAAAACCACTAAGACTCAAAGGATTACTGAGTGTCAGAGAATATGAGGAAAAAAGAAAACATTTTTAAGGAGAGAGAACAATAAAAGAACAGGAAGTAAGAAAACAGAAGATAACGCTTGATATTGCATATAATTTTTTGAAGATAAAAGTGGGCTGACATTAAGACGCTGGAAGAGAGTTCCATAAGCGATAAATGCGAGATAAGAAACTGTTATAGAACTTAGGGTTACATCTTGCCATTACAGTTGTAAAATGGTAAGACCTTGCCGCTTAAATTTTCCTATAGTCAAGGTACGAAAGAGGAAAGCTTCTTAGAACAATTACCATGAAAATATTAATAGGATATAAATTAAAAATAAAATGTTCTTACAATATTCTAATTCTGTTTATCCCTTCTTTAATAAGTTAGTACCTCAGCTATTTTGCACAATTGATACACCCTGTCAATACGTAATAAATAATGAACAATCCTCGTTTGACTTCGTGAAAACACGGAAATGATATATCAGAGATGAAATGTTTAACGTGCCCAGTCAATACCTTCTAAATAATGGACTATTTCGTTTTAATCGCATGGGAAGAGGTGGGGAAATACACTACTTGGATTCAGTGAAAGAAAGAAAGAAAGAAAGAAAGAAAGAAAGAAAGAAAGAAAGAAAGAAAGAAAGAAAGAAAGAAAGAAAGAAAGAAAGAAAGAAAGAAAGAAAGAAAGAAAGAAAGAAAGAAAGAAAGAAAGAAAGAAAGAAAGAAAGAAAGAAAGAAAGAAAGAAAGAAAGAAAGAAAGAAAGAAGTGTTTAACATCTTACCTCATCAGTAATAGACTATTCCGTTTTGATCGCTTGGAAAGAGGGGAAATGACTACCTGACGTCAAAGAAAGAAAGGAGAGATGTGTTTAATGTTTGTTTCAGTTATCAATTTCAAATCTTTTTAATTGTAGACCCTTACTTATAAATAAATTTATTAATAAAAATGTTTACAAGACTTGTTTTCTGCTAGTTAATAAAATTAATTCTATAAAAGCACAAGAAAAGAAAAAGAAAAATGGCGATGTTTATAACGTTAATTTCACAATTTTGATTATAAAATCTGTCCCTCAGCAATCAACTTTACCAAAATTCGAACATATGTCGAAAAGATTGAAGTCTGTTGCATCTTCAAGTAAAGACTTTTCTGATTTCGTTTCGAACATGAACTTGGGAAATAGTTTGGTATCGGTTGCTAAAGGGGAAATTAATTAACATAAAAGAGGCTAGAAAATTGGTTACATTCCCCCCCATGGTAATAAAGATAATTTATCTGAAAGTTAAAGGGCACTAAAAAGAAAGACACTCCCTCCACGTTCCCGACTGGCCTTATTTCGTTAATCCTATAAAACCGTAGGAGTTTGTTAATATCTATCGGACCTTGCGAATAAAGGTTTATGGTTTAAGTCTCCTTCACTGTTAGCTGTCAGCGATTCTGATAAGGTTAAAGGGGCTTGATCTCTATAATAACTTAATGAACTTACCGTTGAGATCAAACCGCAGAAGCTCTGTAATAAGATTATTATATGTTTCCCAATGAGCTAAGCTGCAATCTCGCAAACTTACGTAGTTGGCTTTCATTCGACAAGCTCATCTCCGACGAATAGGCTTCTTCTTTGTGCTGTGTCCCTTCCGGACGTGGACTATCATGGCTTAACTTCTTTCTTTTTATGTGCCGTGTCCTTTCAGGACGTAGGCGATCATGGCCCTTCACTTCAACAGGTTTTATGTTTCTGCAAACTCCCCCAGACCACGCTTCGCCATCCACCAGCCCAAGCCCGTCACGTATGTCATGCGCTGCTTTCTCCTGTTTCTTTTTACTTCTATTCGTCCCGTGAGTATTAGATTCTCCAGGCCGTCTTTTCTCATCGCGTGTCACAGAAATTTCATCTGCCTCTTCCTTATGATAAGCATAAGCTTCCTCCTTGTTTGTATCCTCTCCAATATTTCGTCGTTGCTCACATGTTCGGTCCATATCCTCAGCATCCTTCTGTAGAAGCCTATCTCCGCCGCCTCGAGTCTCTTCTTTTTCCTTGAGGATACCGTCCAACATTCGCTGCCGTATAGGAGGACAGATGTCACGTAGCAGTTCAATACTCTTTTCTTTGTCACCATAGAAACCCTCCTGTTTCGCTGTACTCTGCCCAGCTTTTGGAATGTGTCCTTGGCCTTCCCAATCCGTCTTCGGATCTCAGCGTCGCACCTACCGTCCTCCGTCAGAACACTTCCCAGATATTTAAACTTCCGCACATGTTAGATTTTGTCTTCTTGTAGTTTATGGTTAGTCCCTTCTTCTCGCTCTCCCTCGCTACCTTCTGTCGGAGGTTTTGTAGTTTCTTTTCCGTGTCTGCTATCAGTACTGCGTCATCAGTGTATCTTACGTTGGTAAGGTTGTGGCCGCCAATGACGAATCCTTGTTACTCCGGTTGTCCCTCACGCGATCCCAGCCACTCCCTGTTCTGACATCAATTTACACAAGCACGTCAGATACGTTACTTTTCATTACCATCTTTTTCTTCAATATGTTCTGTCGAATGTCCAAGCCTTCTTTTTTTTCTCTGAAATTAAAGCAAAATGGTTATTTTAGTGTCCATTTTCCTTAAAAATTCCTCGTTACTCACATGTTCCGTGTATGATATTCTTGCATATTTGATCGCGTGGCTTATAAGAAACGCACACGCGCATGCGCACATTGAATACCATTACTCAATCCGAGCGGACTTTAAAGTTCAAATTAAAGATATAGTTTCTAAAACACTCTTTGGCATCAATACAGTAATGTCTGAACAACAAAAAAAAGATATCAGTTTCTTGATGTTATTTACGAAGCCATGTCCCGGAGCCAGAAGGGAGTTGCACCAAGTTTAGATCAAATTGGTCAATGATGTACGAAACAAACGAGCTTCTTATCGTTCTCTGGTAACTCGTCCTAGATGTCTACTAAGATTAGGTTAATAGACCTCAAGGGCAAATGTGTTGTCCCCCAAGGAAGGCACGAACTCACTATAGCTGTAGCCGGCATTCACGCAAGATTTGTTTCCCAGGTGTGGGTTAAGTGTTCCGATGTCTTGTAAAGGTACATTTTTGCTTTAGATCTCGCGCTGTTTCAGTAGTCAAATAATGTAACAACCGTGACTATTGGGATAAAAAAAACAACAACAATAATAAGATGAAATATTAGGTTGGTGCAAAAATAATGTCGGTTTTTGACGTTAAAAAATACGACATTATTTTTGCACCAACCTAATAGAACTATAGATAAAATAATGATTACAACGACGAGTCGGGGATGATGGTGGTGCTAGCGGTTAACAGCCCTTTGCAGGTTATTTAAAGTCAGAACATTTGTTTTTTTTTAGATTGTAAGAATTTTTAGGATATTATAATGAATTAGTAATACAAGTTCTATTAATTAACCTATAGCTGGGGGAAGAAGAATTTGATTCATACCTTTCTCTGGAGTAAGTGAATATAACGAAACCAACTGGAATTCGAACTCAGCTCACAGATTTCCAATTTCCAGCTGTTATCCATTACCCCACCGCACATTCAAGCAATAATATTAAGATTAAATAGAACTAGTTTTAATGGTGAGTCTGGAATAATGGGGTTGCTAACGGTCAGCACAATGATCAAAGTCGGTGATTCAAATTTCGGCTGGGACAGTTTGCGTTCAACTCTCAGTATTGTCATTAGAAAAGGCATGAATCCACTAAACCCACCCTCTATCGTTATAATTTGAAGCCTTTTAAACATTTGAGGTAGTCCAAATTTGGTATCGGTGTTGTAGCTTGACCTTTAAAAAACTCTTGTTACTTAAACCACTGCTGCATCCCTTGGTGTGGTTGTGGCACTCACTCTGCTCCACAGGAACATTACTGGAAAAAAAACTAAGCTTGTCTTATGACAAAGTATTAATGATAAAAAGCAACATTAATAAGATGATATTTATCCTATTAATAAAACATTAGTAATAAAGGGCACATTGACCAATTGTGTTGAGATAAATAAACAATAATAACTCGACTGATTTGGTTTTTACGGGTTATCAAATTTTTGCTAAATATTTATAGCCAGAAAATACTTTTAGATAGCAATATTATTTTCGAGATAATAAGGATTTACTGAGGCAAGACATAGATGATGTGGGAAGATGTACATTCATATTTTTCCCTAGTGTACTTGTGCGCGTAAGAGCATATAACGAACCCGACTGGAATTGAAACTCGGCTCTCCGATTCCCAATTCCATTACATTGCCTGCCCATCCAGGTTTACAGGAGCAGCTATTCCCAAGTGGTTACTCATCTAGGTACTGACCAGGCCCGACATAACTTCGCTGATCGTACAAGACTGGTGTTTCAACGTGATATGGTCGTCAGCCAACAATAACAAGATGGCTAAAACTTAATGAAATAAGAGTAATAATGAATAGTGTTTTGACCCAGATTGTTGTTATAAAAAGCAAGCATAAGATGGAGTAACTAATAACGAAATAAAGATTAATTATTGTATGAGAAAGAAACATTGGGCGTTATTGAAAAATGATAAAATTTACCATGTTTTGTTTTTTTATTTTTATTTTTTTTTTTTTGCGTATGTGAACATTAAGTTCTTCGCAGATGTTTTCAACAGAAACAACAATTAGTTCTTATTACTGAAGTATTAATAAGACTGGTTTGGGCAGCTTACTCGCCTATATATACTTTTATAATGCATATATATATATATATATATATATATATATATATATATATATATATATATATATATATAACTTATATAGTTAGTATGAAGTAAATGTGTATGTGCGCACGTTCTACTTTTTATAATTGTCAGTACACGCGTATGTATAAATGCACAAAGAGATATACTTGTTTTATATATATATATATATATATATATATATATATATATATATATATATGTGTGTGTGTGTGTGTGTGTGTGTTCATTTGGGTGTGATTGTGGCTGGCACTGCGTGGTGGGGTGGCTCGAGTCGCAACAAATCTTAGATACACAATCTTAAGTACACTCCTTCAGACATTCTGACCAATACATACGGGTCTTCCATTGCAGATCCCCTAATAAATAACCATAATTGTGCCCCTAATTTCAGTGTGGACCCATTTACTATTCTTAGCAAGTCCCACTCGAATTACCACTTGATTTCCAACCAATTTCCATCTAAGCAATTTTCCCCAATGTATATTGTTCATCTCTTTTTAGCGCTAATTCTATATTTATTAACCTAGATTTAGCTCTGTTGAGCGAGATTCGAAACCGGATAGTTTAGCTCGTTTGGCAGTTTTATCTTTTACCTATTACCATCCGGAGTAGTAATAAGTACAAATTTTGTCTTTTTATGGCAGTCATAACCATATCTTTAAATATATATATATATATATATATATATATATATATATATATATATATATATATATATATATATATATATATATATATATATATATATATATAGATAGATAGATAGATAGATAGATAGATAATCATATAATCCCTAGTGTATTTTATTCATATCATCCCATGTAAAGCCACTAAGACACAAGGGGTTACTGGGTGTGAATTATTAAAGATCGAGAACAATAGAATAGTAATCAAGAAGAAAGATAACGATTGACACTTTATTTAAATTTTTGAAGTTCAGAGTTAGCTGGAAATCAGGGTGACGGAAGATTCCACAAGCGAGAAGTGCGTGAAAAAAAACTGTTAGCATAGAACTTACAGTTACACCTAACAAATACAACTGTGAATTGATGAGACCTTGCCGTCAATCACATACTGCGCATGAATACATAAGGTCTAGCTACCATTACGAATAGTTCATCCGAACAATTACCATGAAAATATTTATTGAAAAGGCGCAGGGAACGTATATAACGGCGACAAGAAAGTGACTGAATCCGAAATGCCAGATCAGGCCCAATAATATTGCTTATTCTTCTGTGGATTTGATCAAGCACTGCTCGCTTGTAGAACTCTCTTCGGTTTTCTTGATTCCTAGTTAACATTGATGTTCAAAAATTTAAATCAACGTCAATCGTTATTTTTTTGTCTTCTTTTATTGTTCTTTTGTTTTTTGTTTTTAATTTCTCTTTTTGTTCTTTTTTTTTCTCATATTCACTCACACTCAGTAACCCTTTGCGTCTTAATGTCTTTATTGTCTTGTTTGGGGTGAAATTGTTAAAAAAAAGAACGTAGCCGTAATGATTAATATAGTGATAAATGCTTAGTTCTTTATAGCGAGAATTAGTCAAGTTATGTCTACTAAATCGAATGATCCACATTTCATCCGGATTCCAATTGTAAGGAAGAAGTTTCACTCAAACAGCTTTTCCTATAGAAAATTGGTGGAAAGGACTTCTGTAGGAATTCTTCCCTGGTCACTACAATTTTAATCATTTCAAGTCGATGGCCAATCTTTATGTATCCTTTTTCCCACAGACGGAACGTTCGAAGTTTCTCGTTGCTCTGTCGCAGTCTCGATGGAAAGTTTGCAGAATAACTACATTCTTTGGTTCCACCAGTTCTAACCTTCACAGCTAAAACCCGCCATACCACACATATTGAACGACCTTCATTCTCTTCGGATTGCATTGGTGAGATGTGAGTTCCACTCGAACAGCTTCTTCCCACGAATTGCTACTGTGTGGAACCGACTCCCAATTGGATGATTTCTCGTTCACTATAATCTTAACCTGTTCAAGTCTAGGGTTAACCGTTATCTTCACCATATATCGCTATAAACTGTACTTCCTTGTCTTTAAACCCCGAGTAGCTCGTGGGCTTTATACAGGGTGAAGATCATTGTAAAAAAATCCTTCAAACTCTAATAATATTCCCTTCCTCCTACCTCCTCTTAGATTTTTATCGGACACCTCATTCAGGTATCCTTTCTACCTTTACTGGCTTTTGAGTGAAGTTTAGTAAAAAAAAAAAATGTTGTACTGCACGAGTCTTCTAAATTCAGGAACTTGGTTGCCTTGAAAATCCTTTTTCCTTATTTTTTTGATTTATTTATTTTTTTATTTTTGCCTGGGCTCGAACAATGGATGCAAACATCGGAGTTAAGTGTGCAGCTGCAGGCTCTTTGCTTGCTAAATCGTCAGACAGACGGACAGGTATTAACAGATAAGAAACAAATGGCGAGAAATTGGGAGAGAGACGGAAACATGAAAGAAAGGTCGATTGTTCAGTTCTGTAAAATCTGTCACGTCACGAAATAACGTAATTGAAAACTTTTTGATAATTTTCAATGAAATTTGATTAAAAATAGATTCAATTGTGTTCTCCGCATTACCGATATAGTCTCAACCAAATATTTTAGCCATATGATGTCAAATGCATTACAAATTGTATGACTTCAAAATTATGATTCTAGATTTAATCTGAAATTTAAATAGTCGTAAACATTTAATCAATGAACCTATTAATCTGAAATATTTTCTACATTTTTTAATCTATTAGGTTCGTGCAAAAATAATGACGTAATCATGTCGTTTTTTGACGTTAAAAAATACGTCAAAAAACGACATTATTACATCATTATTTTGCGCCAACCTAATATTAAGAAACAAGAGAATTTCATTAGAAACAAATAAAAGAGTACCAAACTGCTAAGTATTAGGTTGGTGCAAAAATAATGACGTAATCATGTCGTTTTTTGACGTTAAAAAATACGTCAAAAAACGACATTATTACATCATTATTTTGCACCAACAAAATATTAAGAAACAAGAGCATTTCATTAGAAACAAATAAAAGAGTACCAAACTGCTAAGTATTAGGTTGGTGCAAAAATAATGACGTAATCATGTCGTTTTTTGACGTTAAAAAATACGTCAAAAAACGACATTATTACGTCATTATTTTGCACCAACAAAATATTAAGAAACAAGAGCATTTCATTAGAAACAAATAAAAGAGTACCAAACTGCTAAGTATTAGGTTGGTGCAAAAATAATGACGTAATAATGTCGTTTTTTGACGTTAAAAAATACGTCAAAAAACGACATTATTACATCATTATTTTGCACCAACAAAATATATGTTTTCTTTTAATAATTTACTCCAGACAAGGCAATAAAGCCACTAATTTGCAAAGTGTCTTGAGTGTGAAAGAAAATGAGAACGATAACATTATTGATGAGAGAGAACAAAACTTAATCATAACAGAATATAACGATTGACAATACATTTTAATTTTTGAAGATCAATGTTAAATGGAAAATAAGAAGCCGAAGACATGTTCCATGAGCGAGAAATAACAGAGAAGAAACAGCATAGAATTTACAGTTACATCTAGACATTTCAAATATAAAATGATGATACCTTATAGCCAATCTATTACTGCGCTCAAATTCATAAAGTCTAGGTACCATAGGGGGGAAATTCATCAAAACAATTACCATGAAAATATCAAGAGAAAAGCTACAAGGAAACCACATGACAGCGGAAAGTGACTGAAGCTGAGACGCTAGATTCTTCTTTGGATTTTATCAAGAATCTCTAAATAAATAGCAGAAGCAACAGACCAGAAGTGGCAGCGATATTCAATGCATAAGCGAATAGCAGACTTATAAACATGTAAGATAGATTCCAGCGAGAAAAATTGTCTAGTTCGAGACAATGAAACAATTTTCTTTGCAGTAGGCCTAGCAAATTGATTCAATATAATCTTTCCGATTCATGTCAACGTAAAACGTCACTCTGAGCAGGCGCAATGAGTCACTTTCCCTGAGTTTAGGATCAGCCATGTTGGTGGAATGCAAAAAGAGTACTCTCATACGATTAAGAGAGAGGTTTTGTTTTATCGCAGTTAACAACAGATTGTAAGTCATTTTTGAGATCAGCTTCCATTTTGACCTTATCAAACCGATCAGACTTACTTTTAAGATAGGAGTAAATATTATTGTCATCAGCGCAGATAGCGAGGTGAGAACTGATGACTTCAAGAGGGTCGTTTATGAAAATTTGTAACAATGTAGGTCCAAGGATAGAGCAATTGAGGACACTTGCATTAAGGGAAAATGATCTAGAATATAGATTTTAAAAAAACAATCGTTCGCGAGCAAAACGATTAGTTTATGATAAATAAAATTAAACACATTTTCCAAAAATAATATTCAGTATACAGTGTAACCCTGATATAAGAGAGTTGTTGGGACCGGAGAAGTATCTTATATCCGAGTTTCTCTTATATCCGGGTTTGGTCTATTTTGTTTAGGTTAGTATGGCTCTAATTTGGGACCAGATAAAATCTCTCTTATATCCGGGTTTCTCTTATATCCGGGTTACACTGTAATTATTAAAACAAATTACACAGTTAAATTTCTTTTCGGTCGTGAGGAATTTAAGTTCAAATTAATAGGCTGATCAATATTTCATATCAGTTATCAATATTTACATCCTGATCTCCCAAAGTTATCAATGAACATTTAGATATTTTTTTTAAATATTAAAACTGGTTTAGTCAGTTTTCGCAGTGTATGAATCCCCCTTTTATTTAAAATAATATATGGTCAACTTCGAAATAATATATGGTCAACTTCGAAATAATAAATAGTCAACTTCGAAATAATATATGGTCAACTTCGAAATAATATATAGTCAACTTCGAAATAATATATGGTCAATTTCGAAATAATATATAGTCAACTTCGAAATAATATATGGTCAACTTCGAAATATGACTGCGAGCCCAATTCTGTAGCAAAATATGCGAGCCCTCATATATTTGGGATATGACTTCATCAAGGATACATTCTTTCGAATTTAAGTTTCATAAAATCATTACCAGTTTTTCCATCTACTCAAACCGAGTACCATACTGAAACTGCAGTTGAATGTTTTAAAGTTTTACAATACTTTTTTATATATTTTTTTCGCGAAATCGTTAATTTGGAAGTCTTTTCACGTGTTGTCACGTATTTTAGAAATAAGTTCAGTTCGTCATTTCTCAGAGAAAATGACCTTTTCCTAATATGAGTCTACCTGTTCACATATGAAAGTTCACACTCGCATTTTATTGAATTGTCTTTTTCTTTGTTGGGCCGTCAACTTTGGTTTCTAGCTGAAATTTGACCAAATAAATGATTTCGTCTTGGCTAGCCTTTCATTGATAGTTTCTCCACCCAAAAGATGCCATATTCAAATCATTTCGAATTTGACCGGGTCTTTTTCTTTTTCTTTTTTTTTTCTTTTTTTTTTGTTTTTGTTTTTGCTTTTGTTTTTTTGTTGTTTTTTGTTTTTTGTTTTTGTTTTTTTCAGGCGATTTTTATGTTGCCTCGTTGAAATAATTTGAGCTTGCAATCAAATTTATTTTCGCGCAAACAAAGTTTATAAATTTGTTACACACTACAGAGGGATAATTCTAGAGATGAGACATCTTCCCTGTAGGGCTTCAACCACCACACAAATGGGAGCAACTTTTCAGGACTTTTCAATTGAAAATAATTGAAA
>OZ010579.1:78374730-78447230 GCA_963932145.1 Acanthosepion lycidas | reverse complement strand
CATTTGTGTGGCGTGATTTAAAATGAAGCTACCGTCCACCTGTCAGTCGAGACAGTTTTTTTTACGCAAGACACATGCAGATTCGAGCTACATGTTTTACTGGAATTCGGCACCCTTGATAGAATGACGCCGGCTTTTGATAGGCATACACGGCCACACTTATCGCATGTCAAACTTTGCTTTGATCTCCCTTCTGGAAAGGATTCTACATCTTTTATATATTTTAAAGAATATTTTAGTTAGCAATATGGTATTGGTTTCAAAGACGTTAATACTCGAAGCAATTGGTTTCTTCAACTGGCTTCTGTCTGATGCTAGATCTTCCCAGGTGTCAACATCGATATTGGCTTCCTTCAGGCAATCTTGGTAACTTTTTCTGGCTTGTATTAAAAGTGCCTTTTATGGACCTGTTTGACATACACTAGCTGTTTGTGTAGTTTGTCGTCCTCAAAGCACACTATATACATACATATATTCTATACATTTTGCTACGGTTTTTCATTTAGATTCACCAAGTTTATACATTTCGTGGATAGCGGCTCAGAATGAGAAATCGGAGAGCCGAGTTCGAATTCCAGTCGAATCCATGACATTCATTTACGTGCACTTGGGAAATTCTCTTCTTCTCTCCCAAGGCATAGGTAAATAGCAGGACAAGGTTCTATAGCCTTGGATGGCAACTGGTCTACCGTAGAAAGAAATGGCAACCTACTGTCGAAAAAATATCTGCCTCGTCACTCGTGTATCGAAAGATATATGATCGCCTAAGCGTGTAGCACGCATGGCACAAACTGATTGATAAGGACTCTTTAAGGTTTTTTAATCGATGAAATTCTGTCATCTGCTAAGATTTACTTTTCCATTAAAAATAGATTCATGGCATGGAAAAACCATGCGAACACTATTTCCATATAAATGGTCATAAGTTCTTAAACTCCAATTACTGATATCGATCTATGTGGATAAGGAATCAATTTGTATTCACCGCAACACACACACACACACACACACACACACATATATATATATATATATATATATATATATATGAAGAAAAATATACGGAAAAAACAAACAAAAATCCTTATATGCAATTATGCTGTTTTAATGTTAATATAATGTCAACGTCAGATGTTTCAGTCTAATAAACCATCTTCAGGACATATTCATAAAATATAATTAACATTATCAATTCAACATGACAATATATATATATATATATATATATATTACATGAATCATTGATACAAAAAACAAATATAGAAGTTAATGATATAAATGGCGAGAATCATTAACTTCTATATCTGTTTTTTGTATGAATGATTCATGTAATATAAATTGAACTGCACCACATGCTTGGTATATATATATATATATATATATATATAGTGGCCTGACGATTGCATATAGCATGAAACAGACTGTCGCCTCTAAGTGTTGAATTCTATGTTCACTTTTATATTTATACGCGCTCTATCTCTGATATTGAGCACTTTATTCCATAAATATAGCACACCTTAAGACTATATTCCCTTTATATATATATATATATATATATATATATATATATATATATATATATATATATATATACTAACAGGTAAACCCGTCTTCGTCCGAGTGTTTCGTTACTGGGGATTTTTGCCGTTCATTTGGAACAGTTTAAGTTTAAAGTCATCCCACCCAAAAATCAATATTAGTAACAACAACAGGGTGAAATTTAAACACATCCCCAAATGGAGGGGGTTAACAATTTGAATGGTGGGAGTGGTCCTGAAAAGGGCCGTTTTTGCATTCTCAATTTTGCAAGGAAGGAACCTCTTCCATGGAGCGTCATAATAATAATATACGATAATTTTTATTTATAATATTTTTTTTTTAGAATTCTAATAATCTTTTACGTTAGATTTCAACTCTCTAACTTGATTGTACGCTGTTTTTTAAATTTTGCCTTTGGTTTTTGTGTAAAGTGTAAAAAATCAGTTTTTAATTTTTTCCAACCAATTTGGACTCAAAACCAGCACTGAAGAATTATCTACCAAACAAAAAAAGAATTCATCGAAATCGGATGAAAACTGTGGCAATGCATAAACAACATCCGATCACACATACACACATACATACAAACAGACATTTTGAGAATAATAGATATAGATACGTTTTGCTTCGCTTTTTCATTTACACTCGTTAAGTTTATACATTTTAGTATAAGTATTTTAAACACTTATCCTTAGATCATTTTATGGTTTTATATTATAAAAACATTATTATTCTTTTTTGTCTCTCCAGTGGAAATATTCGTCTTATGAAACCCTTGGATTACGAAGAAGCACCTTTTCACACGCTAGTTGCTTTCGTTCGGAACAGCGCAAAGGTAAGTCAATGCTTAAATATAATTACTTGACATAGTGCATGCATCACTTTGACAATTCACTTTGAAAAAAGAACTATTTCTTGAACAATGGATGGGGTTAAAATATTTTTAGAAGCTGTCGGCAGTATTTTCAACATTCAGCACACGTGTTCGAATATTTCATGAATCATTCTACGGTCTTTCTGGATGACCTAACTATCTAGTGTCTAGAGTTCATCCGCTGAGGATTCCAACATGAGGCTATGTCGAAAGGCAGAGTCTCGTCTCGAGAAACAGTTACCCGACCCCGTTTTATACGGGGTCTATGGGGAAATTTTGGCCGAGTCTACGGGCTCGGATACCCCACATTTCGGCCTTGTGCTAAATCTGCCTGCATGGGGCGGTTGATAGATATCCTGCAGTTGGAGATTCGTCTCCAGCTGTGCTGGTCAAACTCTCTGCCTCCGGGCAGAGAGGATCACTACACGAACCTATGTCGAATGGCAGAGTCGTGAAACAGCTACCCGACCCTATTTTATAAGGCGTCTGCGGGAAATTTTGGCCGAGTCTACGGGCTCGGATAACCCACATTAAATTCGGCCTTGTGCCAACTCTGACCACGTGGGGCGGTTGATAGATATCCTGCAGTTGGAGATTCGTCTTCAGCTGTGCTGGTCAAACTCTCTGCCTCCGGGCAGAGAGGATCCCTAAACGAACCTATGTCGAAGGGCAGAGTCTTGTCTCGTGAAACAGCGACCCGACCCCATTTTATAAGGCGTCTGTGGGAAATTTTGGTTGAGTCTACAGGATGGGATACCCCACATTAAATTCTGCCTTGTGCCACATCTAATCGTGTGGGGCGGTTGATAGAAACCCTAAGTATTTCCATACTCCATAAAATCTTTTTGCTATTATTTTAGTTGTTATTGCTTGCAACATAACGTTTTGACCGATGCAATATTCGGCCTTCCTGTATTGCCTGAAGTTCTGTAGTTTTATATTATTGAATACCGGAAGGCTGAAGAATTCATCGACAGGAACTTTGTTAAAAGCAACAAAGACGACCTCACTCTCCAGCCTTGATAGATTTTATCAGCGTCTCCGAGACCTTGTAGGTGACGAATTATTCTCCAACCTCTTTCTCACGGGCTGGATGTGGTAAGCCTCTCGCTGCTCTGTCGCTACTTTCACATAATATGCTCGGACGAACTACATTACCTGGTTTCGGCAGGTCAAACCTTCACGACAAGGACACGCCATGCCACTTACATAGTAGCAAACCAGCCAAATTTCCCCGGCATTCCGTCGGTGAGAAGTACGTTCCACTCTAACAGCTTCTTCCCACGAATCACTGTCCTATAGAACCGACACCGAAGCGGATGTTTCCCCGATTGCTCCAATCTTAACTGGTTCAATGCTGGGGTTAACCATTAACTTGTATTCCAATCCGCACAAATTGCCTCCCATGGTAACCCTCTACATCAAGCCGGCCCCGGGCCTTGTAAAGGGCGGAACCTCATTGTAAAAAAGAAATGACGATAATAATCTGAAAATCCGTTTACGAAAGATACTTTTTATACGTTTATGAGAGATATATTGACATAATTTTTTTTTCTCATATTGGAAAAAGGATGTGGGGTGTATAAAAATATATTTAAAAATATTATTAGGAATACAAAAAAGAAAGCAAAAAGTAATTCCCTTTCATTTGAGTGTATAGAAAAATACGTAAGAATAAAAATAAAGCCTCTTTTTTTATTAATTCACGACTACAGTTTCCAATATAGATAGAATGCAAAATTCTAGACGCCAAAGAAAACCTGTTAAATTGTATGCTATTCACACACTCTTTCTCAGATGTGTAGAGTTTTGTATTAAACAACACACTTTGCATTTAAAAATTCCCAACAATGTCAAAAAGTATATTTTGCAAGATGAATTTTCTTTGCAACTTTTTGGTTAGTCTTCACTAAAATCTTGCATTCATAATTTTCAAGTACGGAGGATTAAAATATAACATATAAATTATGAAGCCCCATTTTATTCTCTCTTTTTTCTCGGGAAAAGTAACACAAAATTATTTTTCGGAAATCTTCAGTATATTACGTATTTCTTAATTCAAACCATTGACTGACGTGGAACCCAGCTAAAAAGAGAAAAATTATTGCTAATAATATTAACCCCACCTCCAAGAAAATAACACAAGAATTGATTGATTCGTTTACTACGGTTTATTAATCCATTGCTGGTTTTTTAAAACCAAAAAGTATTGTTTAGATTGCAACAGTTTTTTCTCATTTTTTTTTTTTTTTATATATAATAAAGATTCAGTGATACAATTCTTACTAATTAACACATAGATGGGGGAGATGTGGATTCATACGTTTTCCAAGACTATTTGTGTATATGTGAATATAATGAACACAACTGGAATTGGAATTACACCACCCGCACATCCAAGCTTACAGAACCTGGTATTTCCATGCGGTCATCAATCAAGGTACTGCCCAGGCTCAACGTTACTTAACTTCGGTAATCCCACGAGAACCGGCGTTTCAACATAAGGTAGCCGTACCACACACGAATTGAGTTCCTTGTCGGCGAGACAAAGAATCTGCAATTTTTTTATTCTTTTAGGCTTCCGTATTTTAGAATTATGGATGTTAGCTTTTGATAGCTATTAAATAAAACTTTCACTAGAAATGTCAGAAAGCGCTTCCACAGAAAATTATGCAGCAGAACCCTGCACCAACGACCTTCACTCCTTACCAAGTTCTTGACGAATATTTAGGTGTTGTATGCACCCGTTTATAATAACAGGATACAAGGTTTTCATATGGAAAAGAAGGTATCTCATGAAAAACAGTTCCGATTCCACAAACTTTGATGCTCCTTTAAATTGCATCGCTATCTAGAACGCTAGTCAGATACTCACCGAAGTTAAGCAACGTCGAACCTGATGGCTACCGCTTGAAAATACCAGGTGTTGTAAGCTTTGATATGAAGGTGGTGTAATTGACAATAGATCTGAATTGTTAATCAGAGAGCTGAGTTCAAATTCCTGCTGGGTTCATTACATTCAATTACTCGCAAGTACCCTTAGGAAAAGTATGAATCCATCTCTTCGCCCCTAGCTATGGGTTAATTAGTAAAACTTGTATCACTAAACTATTATTATCTCCCATCTTACAATCTAAAAATATTTTCTGGCTTTCTGTAAAGGGTTGATAAGCCGTAGAAAACGAATCAATAAAAATAAATTTAAAATATTCTTTTTCATGTGGGAGGAAATTCTTCAGTATTTATTACCATCTTGAAGGACTGATATTGCATAAGAGCTTAAAACTCTTTGTTTCCAACAAAATTTTCGTCTTTTTTAATATGTTGGTCGTCTTTTGAAAGGTATTTCTTAATATTTCAATGCTCCTTCTGATTTCTATGTCAAATATTTCGCCATCTATTTTCTGTACTTAACTATCTCAAAATTTCTTTTGACATAGTTTTTTTAAAGTTTTGTATTGTTTGTGTAACGAAATTTTATTCATTTCGCTGTCCAAGTAAAGCAAAATGTACAAAAATCTGATAATATCTTATTGTTAACATCATTACCCAGAATATTTTTTCTACGATATAGAAACGTGTAAATTTTCTTCCCCATAGAAATGCTTTCGAAGTCGTTCGGCACAATTTCAGCATTTGAGTTTATTTTTTTTTTAATGTGTTTTAATATTGTAAGCAAAAATCAAAACTAGGAGATCGAGAGAGTAAGTTTATTTCAAGCCGACCGACTTTTCTGCACGGAGAAAAACGTAAGAACTATACCATTATTGAAGGGCTTTCTCTTTCTTTTTATTCCTTAAAAATATATAGAGAAATCGAATGCGTATAATAATAATAATAATAAAAAAGGAACTTTATAATACTGCGTAAGTTTTCAAATTCTCTCCTATGGCCTCAGGTCTGAAAGTAGTTCCATCGCTCTTTATGACAAGAATAGTAATAATGTCGATTCATACGCATTTTTCGAAGCCTTAAGTATTGAGCATAGAACCAAGCGAACACAATATTCGAATCTACACAAAGACAGCATTTAAGACGTGTATTTTTGTACAAACAGATGCTGTTATATTTTTTAGGTTTGTGAATCATTTTAATAAAATAAGAACCTTAAATGTATGCAAAGCGATGTTTCAAAGAACGGCGTAGAATAATTGTTAGCATTTCAGGATAAGAGAAATGAAAAGATGTAGACGCAAATGTTCTTCGAGAAACCCCAAAAATCATTATTAACGTCCAAATATTATCTTATAAGTAAGATCTCCATATTTACAGGACATATTATCGTTCAATTAGAATAATGCTTTATCAGGGTGTTTCTGTTAGTATTCAGTTACAATAATTCTTTAGTAATGAGTTTCTATTAGTGTGTTTGTATTAGTATTCAATTAAAATAATGATCTATTAGTGACTTTTCTTTTTATGTGCCAGGTCCTTTCAGGACGTAGGCGATCATTGCTCGCCACCTCCCTCTATTCCTTGCAGCTCTCAACAAGTTCCTTCCCTCTGCTTCCAAATACAGACCACGTTCTGTCATCCACTTACTTAACTCCGTCAGGTATGTCACGCGTTGTTTTCCCTTGTCTCTCTTTCCCTCTAGTCAACCCGTGAGTATCAGATTCTCCAGACCCTCCCTCCTCGTTATGTATCCCAGAAACTTCAGCTGCCTCTTCCTGATATTAAGTATAATCCTCCGCTTTGTTTGCAATTTCTCTAAAACCTCATCGTTTCTTACACGGTCGGTCCATGATATCCTTAGCATCTTTATGTAGAACCACATCTCTGTCGCCTCGAGTCTCTTCATCTTTGAGGAAATCGTCCAACATTCGCTGACGTAAAGAAGGACAGATGTCTCGTAACAGTTCACTATTCTTTTCTTAACAAAGAAATCGTAATGCTCTATTAATGTTCTGTTATAATAATCTACAGAATTAAATTGTCGTTCAATTAAAATAGAGTATAAAACTGAAGCAAATTTATTTTCAAAATTACAAGGTTCGATTAATAAGTAAGACGTTCACTCCTATAAAACAATCCAAGAAAATGATTTTGAATATAAAAAATAGAAATTTTTTTGTTGCATTTTAATGCACCCAAAGATACATAAGAATAAAATAAATTATTTTTTATTTATTTTTTTCCCAGCCGAAAATTCAAATCTATATTGCGTAGTTGATTCCTAATAATGAAAGAAAACATATATTTTATGCAGTGAACGTTTGTTTTTCAACATAATCTCATTCTTTGTCACTGCACATAATTCATTGTGGATTATTAATGATATAATAACAATTTCAAATCTAAATTCAGCGAACTACGTGTTAGAAAAGCAGATCTATTGATCCGGCTTTGTACGGTACTTGTGGATGTGTTTGTATTGAGTTAAAATTGTGTTGTTCTCTCAGCATAAATGGTTCTAAGAACTGGAGTGTTGAATGTTCTGTTGTCTGCTCGTCACAAACAAAGAACGATGCAATGATAGAGGCTAACCCGAATTAAGTAGAGCGGAAAGTGACGGCAGCGTCTGCCATTTCATAATTCAGCTTGCCACAATGGACGCTGACTTTGGTCATAATAAAAGAATAATGGAGAACTCCGCAATCTCTATTTTTCCCTCTCGACAAAGCAGGTAGACTTTCTTTTATGCAACAAGCTTTGTTATGACCAGATGTCTTATCAGTACAAGAATGAATGAAGGTGTGTCGATGAATTGGTAGGTAGCCATACACGTGGGCGTTTGACTTAAGGCATGCTCAAAGGTAAATTGTTAAGAAGACTATATATGGTGATTTTTTAAGCGTAGCTTAGATACGGCACAAGTCCAAAACTATGGGGCACCCAGTGAGGATCGAACTCACTACTCAGTCGTAATTGTTCTAGCAAGACAAAGCTTGCTAACCATTACACCACGACGAGGTTCCCTAAAGTAGACTATATATGTGTGTGTGCGTACGTTTGTATATATACAAGGGTGTATCAATAAATCTGATACGTATTTATTACTGTTTGAATTTCTGGGATGAGGAGTTATCATTATTGACATTGTTTAAAATCGGACTAATATAGCCACTTTTGTTGTTATTATATGACAACAAAGATGAGAACATTAGTCCGGATGTAAATATTGTTATTGACGTAGTTTTAAGCAGAGATTTTAACTGAAATATTCATTTCGTATTAGGTGCTTTCATAATGAACGGTACTATGTTGAAAATAAAATATTTGTTTTGTAAATTAAAATGCTTTTTGCGCATAATTCGACTGATAAGTGGCTTACCTGCAAAGATAGATAGATTGAAGTTAATAGATAGATAGATATGAGACTGAGATAGATAGATAGATAGATAGATAGATAGATAGATAGATAGATAGATAGATAGATAGATATTAATTGACGTTGATAGATATGAGACTGAGATAGATGTCTGTAGCTTGATAATTTACTCAGATTAAAACATGGTTTATGAAAATCGACCAAGAATTTATAAAGTTGTTAAAAATTTTAAATAGGGTGTTTCTTTCAGTCCATCCGTAGAAATGAAGAATATTTCTCTCTCTCTCTCTCTCTCTCTCTCTCTCTCTCTCTCTCTCTCTCTCTCTCTCTTTCTCTCTCTCTGCCACAAAGAGAGAGAGAGAGAGATAAACAGATAAGAGAAAAAAGTGATAGAAATATGCTATTCAATATATGGGGGATTTTTGGGGACTAAAAAGGTTAGCGAAAATATGCGCACGTCATATTTTTTGTGCGTGATTTTCAAATTCCCTGAATTTTAGTGACTCGTACCTTTTAATTGTATAATACTATTAAATAAGAACATTTACACACGAACACCTGGGACACGTAATGAGGAAGGAGGGCCTAGTGAATCTGATACTCACGTGTCGAATAGAGGGAAATGCAGACAAGAGAAAACAACGCATGACATATCTAGCGGCCTTAAACAAGTGGATGACTGAACGTGATCTGGGGTTTGAAGCAGAGGGAAGAAACTTTTTTAGAGCTGCAAGGGATAGAGGGAGGTGGAGAGCCCATGATCGCCTACGTCCTGAAAAGACACGGCACATAGAAAGAAAGATACACGAACACAGATATAACACCACCTTATACATATTTTGAGTAATATTGTTCCTTACTTACTTTGTACGTACGTTACTTTTTGCTATTGTCTCAGATAAATAACAGGCTATTCTCTTTTGATTGTAAGGAAAAACGAAAGAAAGGGATATATAAGAGACGCTTTTTGGTTTTATTGAAAGAAAGAAAGAAAGAAAGAAAGAAAGAAAGAAAGAAAGAAATGCAAAATAGAGAAGACAATAACCCTCTCATGCGTTTACCGTCAGCTTTAGTGAAGCATTTGCCCATTTTGAATATTTTCAATTGTACCCCCTTACTTCTTTAAATAATGACCCGCATTCATACCTAGGCTGCCAATTTTAATATTTTGTCGAAGTTGTTAAGCTCAAATACTTAACGAAGCAATAGGAGAATTTCCGTGGGTATTTTAATAAAACTGAGTCCATTTTGAATATTTTGATTTGTATCCCCTTATTTCTTTAAATAATGATTTGCATTCGCACTTAGAATTGCAGTTTTAATATTTTATCGAAGCTGTTAAGCCCAAATATTTAACGAAGCAATAGGAGAATTTCTGCGGCTCTTTTAATGTTGAGGAAGTCGTAAGGGAGTTTATTCTGTCATTAAATTACGAATTATTATTCATCAAAAAATTTAAATAAAAAACCCTGACATTTTCACAGACATTTCTAATATATATAGATATAAAATATATGTTTCATGAATTCATTTGAATATAGATTTTCTCGCTTTCGTATTTTTAAACCAGGAATGTAAGTACGGATTTCATAGAGTGTCTACTATTGTGAAATTGTGGAGATCCATGATCGCCTACATATCTGGTAGCCCTTAAAAGGCGAATAGCTAGTGAGAATCAGAATCTCTAGATCAGGGGTCCCCAAACATTTTTTCTGGGTAGTATTTACAGAATAAACATTTGCTCGCGCCTCACCAAATTTTTTGTGATAAAAAGTATATTTAATAATTTTTAAAAAAATTATAGAAAGGTTTAAAGGGAGATAACCACAGATTCGAAGAACATTATTATCGATAACTCTCTCCTCTTATTTAGGGAACCTAGTTACTATATTCTTGATACCTGATACAATGCCAAAATGTCACAAAGATAAAATCGGTAAATAATTATTTATGACTATTTATACTGGGACTCATGCATGCAATTACAAGTAATCCATAATAATATCTTAAATTTTGAAATTATATTTATTTTTGGCATATGATTTTTTTTAAAACTGTTTCTAAATCTTTGATTGTCTTTGCATCATTCCACGTTACCTGCTCTGCTCCTCCGATGCACCCATGAGGCACGCTGCTATGGACTGACAGTCGCCTGATTACCAATGATTGCTTTACAGCTTTAAACTTGAAGGGTTGAATCAACGGGCATGCATTGTCGCTGTCTAGATAAACACGTGTGAACCATTTTGGTGAATGTGTGCGCATCCATTCGGGTCCGTTGGTGTTTGCGAATACGTGTGTTTCTCTGTGTGACACACTAGTCCATACGTGCAGGCTTTTGAGCGAAGGCTACATAGGTTGTTGCTTTTCTTTGGTCAACGTAAATTCAATTTTCGCTAGCGGAGAAAAATGGCTACCGCTCTTTGAGATCTCAACCCTTCGAGACTTGTGCTGCTGGGAAAGATAGTTACACTCGTGAGACCGAGGCAAATCGTTATCGTCTGCACAAAATATAATGAAGAATTTATTAGATCACACCGCTCACATTGCATTCCTATTTTGCGTCTGTTGTAAGTCATAATAGCTATCTATATATATTCACATACCACATTCTTTTACTCTTTATTATTCTTTTTGTTTTCAGTTTTTCCATCTTATACAATAATAGTACCCACCTACATAGAACAACATGACGCTATAGTTAGCAAGTTCGTCTCACCGAACGATTCGCTAACAACTGCCTCGTTATGTGATCTGTGTGGCATACTTTACCAAACGCCTTTGCATAATCTATGATACACAGGTAGACGTCCTTCTGCATTTGTATTGCTACTTAGGTCGAATCTCGTAGCTGGTTCAATAGTGCAGCTTACTCTGACACTCCTGTGCCTGAGTAATCTCCTCTGAAGTTTGAATAAATGAGTAAATAAGTTTATATACATACGTATAAATATATTTGTAAAACCACATCTCATTTTGAATTTGTCGGATACATCTTTCCCGGGATCAAAAATAAAACTCTGCGTGGGCTGGAAAAACAGATAGAAGATTGCTGAATCGACTATCAGCTAGGGTGAGTATGAAGTGAACCAACGACCTAGAATCAACGTTCAGAAGTGATAAAACACCAGCGACCGAGGATCGGAGTAGTAGTGACATTGATAGGCCAGAATAAAATAGATAGATAGATAGATAGATTGTATATATATATATATATATATATATATATATATATATATATATATATATATATATATTTGGTTGGATTGATGTGAGTTTGTGACCCTGGGTTTCACGCTTTTGCGACGATCGCAAAAGCGTGAAACCCAGGGTCACCCAAATATGTTAGGTCTATCTCTGATATTGAGCGCTTTCTAATAAGTACCGCGCATATAATATATATATATATATATATATATATATATATTTATATTTATATACACACACTTTTCACACACACACACACACACATGCTCTATTTTCCATAATTTTACTACACGGGTTTCTGGTCTCGCGACCGTCTTCAGTTAAAAGGCGGAGATGTCCACATATTATTAAAAATAATTAATTTTTTTCTTTTATGTTTTTCAATGTTAAATATTCTCGATATGAGGCATTCTCTGTTTTTGTGTTAGTAATCCGAATGTCTTTCTTGAATTGGCAGTGAAGAGTTCTGCGCGAAGGGTCATAAAACAATTAAGGTTTGTCCAAGAGAAATGATTAATTACTAATCGGTATTTTATCTTTTAATGCTTTAATGAGCCAGTTGTTTTATGACCCTTGCTAATGCATGCTAATTCTCACATGTACATTGGATACATTGACACGCTGATAAATATGTACTTATATAATTATATGTAGTAATGAAATCATACATAAAAACATTCATTTTTCTGCGCAGATGTTTGAAAGAATTCGCGCGTTAAAACACAACAGTATATATAAAAACATATGCATACATACAGAATACACTGACGGGCCCACGACATTCGCGCATCCGAATATATATATATATATATATATATATATATATATATATATATATATATATATATATGGAGAGAGAGATAGATAGATAGATAGATAGATAGATAGATAGATAGATAGATAGATATTAGTTTGGTGCAAAAAATGTCGTTTTCTCACATAGTAACATATGTGAGAAAACGACATTATTTTTGCACCAACCTAATAGATAGATAGATAGATAGATAGATAGATAGATAGATAGATATACGCGCGCGTGTGTGTACAGATATACAGAGAGGGCGCATTCGATTCAAAGTTACCGGAAACATTCTCCAGCTCAAAGAGACTGAAAAATTGATTTAAAAAGACAAAATATTTAATGTTGAAAGAAGCAAATCTCTTTCCGCTTTTGTGTTTTTCGATAAAGTTTTCAGGACAGTTCTTTTGAAGTGTCTTAACTTAACTTTCTGTCGCACTGTAACACGTAAGTAAACGGCATATATGCCTTTGGGAAGCAGTAAATTGTCTACACTGCTCTCTCCTATTGACATTAACGAAGCTAAGCTTCGTCTAGCATAAGACCGAACATTCTGGACATCAAGTGAGGTGGGAACGAAGATTTATTAGGTTGGTGCGAAAATAATGACGTAATAATGTCGGTTTTTGACCTATTTTTTAACGTCAAAAAACGACATTATTACGTCATTATTTTTGCACCAACCTAATACAAAGCTGAACTTTGTCAGTGATAAGGCTTCAATAATTACATAGTCCATGTGTTTGTTTCCTACCTAACTTTAGTAATATGCTTTGGAACGTAAAGTCAGGATTTCAACTGTTTGGTCTTCACTTGTACAGATACAATATAAAATATTTCTGTCCATATTTATTTTGATCCTGACCTATCCGGCGCTTAGTTTAATTTCTAAGCATATAACGGGTCGCTGTCTCTCTCGGTCTCTTTCTGTTTCTCTCTCTCTCTCTCTCTCTCTCTCTCTCTATATATATATATATATATATATATATATATATATATATATATATGTGTATATCTATCTATCTATCTATCTATCTATCTATATATATATATATATATATATATATATATATATATATATATATATAATCATATACACACAGATTATGTCTGGATTTGTGTCCGCGTCAGTGTGCACAAAAACTGGGAAAGTCCACAAGGAAAACGCAAGTTGAAATTAAGACCACGGTGAGAAATGAAAACGCGAGTCCCGTTTCACATTATATTGGTTATTTTATTCAATGATTCACTTACACTGTCTGGAGAATCGTAGGTCGTTGATACTTGGGGCGACTTCTGCTACGACAGACTAACGGATTAGTTCTTCACTTCTGTCAACTGATCGCCTGTACCTCGTCAACGCACAGCACTGAAACTACTTTCAGTTCTATGACTTCATAAAAGATTGCGACCGGAAAGTTCCAGCCAAGTGGCAATTGTTCCCGAAAGTTTTCTTTAAATTATCCTTTTATTTTATTCCATTATAGTCAATGGTACTTGTTTTGAAGATCTGATTTTACTGCTGGTTAAAAAACGACACTCCAGGCTCTGATGAAATTATTTACCGTCAATTTTTATGTAAGAGTTCTAATTAAATTATGTAGAGGATCCATAAGGTAAATAGAGTAAGTAAAAGTGAGTATTTAAAAAAGAGAAAAATATATTAAAAATTTAAACAATGAATGTCACAAACCAAAATGAATTTGCTAGAGTTCATGAATTTCGTTACTATAAACTTCTAAAGTATAAGAAAATCAATAAAAGTCTTTCTTTAGCAATCTGATCGACGTTGGAAAAATACGAGATAACCACGATTCACAGTTGTTAACTCATCAAAGGAAGCAGTAAGCATAAACATCCAGATTTTATATCACGTATTAGATTGATATGATTTGCTTGTCACAAACCAATGGAGAGGGGGCAGTGTTAGAATATTAATCGCAGAGGGAGTTTAGAAACTAGACGTACAAAAAAAAAAGAAATTTATGCTAACAAAAGAACTATTGAAATGTACGGTAGATGCGTGCTGACCACCTACTCACCTCAGCGATAGTAAGTTTGACACAAGGTTGTGGACGATACCAGAAATTCTCAGGCTTGAAGGACTCCCACCGTTTAAGTGCAATAGGGGCTGTGCAGCCTAGGAGACCGACAACCCCGGGAGAATAGACTTTAAGTTTTGCCTCGAAGTCAAAATAATGGAAAAACAGATAGAAGATTGCTGAATCGACTATCAGCTAGGGTGAGTATGAAGTGAACCAACGACCTAGAATCAACGTTCAGAAGTGATAAAACACCAGCGACCGAGGATCGGAGTAGTAGTGACATTGATAGGCCAGAATAAGATAGATAGATAGATAGATAGATAGATAGATAGATAGATAGATAGATAGATTACTAACACAAAAACAGAGAATGCCTCATATCGAGAATATTTAACATCAAAAAACATAAAGGAGAAAAAAATGAATTATTTTTAATAATATATGGAAATCTCCGCCTTTTAGCTGAAGACGGTCGCAAGACCAGAAACCCGTGTAGTAAAATTATGGAAAATAAAGCATAATATTTAAATAAAAAAAATTCACATTACAACCAAAAACATTTGCGGCACCTCTCTTCTCTATTTTCATTTATTGAGCTTACCTTAGTTTGGCACAAGGTCAACATTACACGACACCCAATGAGGATCAACCCCACTGTTCAGTAGTACTTGTCAACCAGCATAGTTTACTAATCATTACCTACCCCAGGCCGAATCACACGAAATGGATTTGATGTTATTATTTAATAAGATCAGCTTACTTTGAAATAAATATGTGGTACCCTATGAGGATTGAAATCACTTGTCCGTAGTTATATCGTCAAGAACCATATTAATGATGGACATTCTCATCAAAGATGAAAAAGAGACTTGAGACAGCAGAAATGGGATTCTACAGAAGGATGCTGAGACTGGGTCGAACATGTGAACAACGACGAACTTTTAGAGAAAATAGAAACAAAAAGGACGCATGGGATCAGAAAAAAACCACTGACATTACTAAGGCACATAATGGAGGAAAGAGGGCTTGGAAAATTTAACACTTACAGAAATGTTGAAGGCAAGAGGGACAGAGGAAAGCACAGAATAGCTTGTGTAAATGGTTGGCAGGACAGGGATTAGGGGAGATAGCAAAAAGACAAACAATGCTAAGAGCGCAAAAGGACAGAAAGTTGTGGAGAGCCATGATCGCTTACGTTCTGAAGGTACACGTCACATAGAAGACTCAGTAGTAATTGTCAACCAGCGTAGTTTGCTGATCATTATCTCACTCCTCGTTATCAAAATATTCTTTTTGTTGTTGTTTACTAAAATTATATTTATCTGTGAAAAAGCTATAACATAAGATGCTCAGTGAAGATCAAACACACTACACAACAGCCATGACCAATCGGAGTAGTTTACTAACGCTTACTGCACGCCGTTGTACACAGTAACGGTGAAATAAAGATGCAATCGGCCACTTCAATTGGACATCAACGCTGAGCCGGTAAATCAAGGGAAACTCGATCGAAAGTAAAGAAACGCGACTATAGACGAAAGACATGGACAAAAGGAGTGCACTTTTGATGTATTAAGGCGATCGAATCGGCCTGTTTTCGTGCCGAGTAAAAACATGGCCGACAACTAAACATCACAGCTTTATGTACAGAGAACGGGCCGATGCATTGACACATGCTTAGACGCATACGCGAACGAGCGTACATGCTAAGTACGAGACGAAACTTAAGTCATGTAAGCACGATCGGACAATATGTTGTTTGAATGCAAATGAACAATGGCAAGCAGTTTGTACGTCTGACCTGCATGTGTCAGATGCAGTTTGTGTCTTTTTATTCTTAGGATGCTTACGCTAAAATTCCTCATACTTTCTCTAATACTACTTTTTGGGGGTGGGAGTTTTTCATTACCATTTCTCTGTCCTTTCGTTTTGTTTTGTTTTCTCTTTATTTTCTCTTTCTTAATCTTTCATTCAACGTTTTCTGTCTTTCCTTAAACTGTCTTCTTCTTTACTATGTGTTAATATAATTGTTGTAACCTACGGAAGGTTACTGAATAGAATAATCACATGAAGGTTGGTAATGAACGATAATATTAGGTTGGTGCAAAAATAATGACGCAATATTGTCGTTTTTTGACGTCAAAAAAATACGTCAAAAAACGACATTATTACGTCATTATTTTTGCACCAACCTAATACTTAGGACAAGAACAACACATATAAGATTCGCCAGCGGCGCGTAGTAGTCAACTGTTAGAAGTGAGTCAAGTGGATTCCACAATGAATCTCCAATTGCAAGATATCTACCAACCACCCCACGCGATCAGATGTGGCACAAGGCCGAATTTAATGGAGAGGGGTAATCCAAGCCCGTGGGCTCAGCTAAAAATTCCCCGTAGACTCCGTATAAAATGGGGTCGGGTAGCTGTTTCCCGATACGAGACTCTGCCCTTCGACTGACCTCGGCTGGGGATCTTCTCTGCTCGGAGGCAGAAAGTTTGACCAGCACAGCTGGAGAGAAATCTCAAACCAAGTATGGCCGGTAAGAACGTTAATATTAAGTCCTCATGTATAATGCATACCCCTAATATTTAAGTTTGAATAAAGTGCGTATTATGCACGAATAATTACGACAATAAACTTTGAAAAAATGTATAGTTATCCGATGAAATTCATATGAACAAAATATAGAAAATATAATAATAATATTGCATCAGGATTTTAATATTCAAATTTAAAGCCGAACCTTACTCAAAGTAGATTATAAGTACAGTAGCATGATCTGATATTTACTCAAATAGAGCACGCGCTTGTCCGGGAAGTTAGCATTTACTTCTCGTGTATAATACGCACCACTAACTTTTAGGCTTTAAAATTTTGAAAATGTACATATTATACATTAATAATTACGTTAATTCCCTTTCTTGACATCTTCAAGGTCAATGGGTTACTTGGCGTGTGTCGACTCTTTTCCAAATAATATAATAATAATATGCGACAGGTTGTACTATGTTAGATGGTGCCAATAGCGAGTTTCTAATCCAACCAATTATTGAACGCCGAAGATGGACAGTCTTTACAAAGGTAAAGGGCCAGCGAAGAATCAAATTGTGTAAATTTATAAACGTGGGTGTCATTTCTTTCTTTCGTTACGCTAATTAGTATTATCAGTTCGGAGTTATGGAATTTTCTTTTTGCAAGAATTGACTAAATGGTGCCCTCCTGGGACCTTTTCGTAACCTGTGGTGACCCAACAAGTCAGACATATTTAATGGTTCCTTTATCTGCAACAATAAACCAGTAAGCAGCGAGAAATGTGTTTGGAATCGGAAATTGGTCACGATTCCCTCCAATTTATCCTTCTCCCAACACCCTGCAGCCACATCAGCAACATGGTTCACGAAAGTAAAGATTATCGATTATTAAATGTCTCTTGTAATATTCATGAAAATGACACTATTATTCTTTACTTATTAAAATGGTGGTGCTGACCGCCAGGAACGCTTAACTATAAAAATTACAAGTCTTAGCTGACGTTAAATAAACCTGATAATTCTAGGTACGAGGATAAACTGCATCCAGCAGCAAAGTCTATGATCGGAGTTTGGAGGCTTTGAGGCTAATGGCACCCCCACTTAATTGATGATGTTTTCAGGTCCACCTTCTCCTGGAGTAGTAGCACCTGTCAACGATGGGTAAATAGTGAACACCTAAACTAAATCTTACTTATTATAAAACGCAGATTGTGTGTGTGTGTGTGTGTGTGTGTGTGTGTAACGTTTATATATTGGATCGGATTTCCTACATTTTTCAACCGATTTCAACAAAACTTCACAGGACTACGTAAAATTACCTTGCGGTGGTTCTAACAGCGCCAAAAATTGGAAAAACACAATTGTTTTTGCACAAAATCAATTTGAAAACACGATTAAGAGGCATTAATGAAAGGGGGACCACTCATATCGGGTTAAAAACCCAGGTTGTGTGTGTGTGTGTGTGTGTGTGTGTGTGTGTGTGTGTGTGTGTGTGTGTGTGTGTGTGTGTGTGTTCGTTTATATATGGGAGCAGATTTCCTACATTTTTCAGCCGATTTCAACAAAACTTCACATTTTTTTTTTGGCAGGTAGTGTCTCTTATTGTCGTGCACACCTTTTTTATTTTTACATTCAGAATGCTTTAAAAATTCCATTTACAAGACAATTGTTTATAATAAAATTCTATTCAATCGGTAGACTCATAACGATTGAAAACAATGTTTTTGTTTGAGTTTGGGTTTGACCAATTCGTAAAAAAAAAAAAAAAAAAAAAAAAAAATCTAATTAAGACATGCGTGTCTGTCAACCTTAAATAATAAACTTTGTCAATTTTATTTTTCAGTCTTTATGATGGTCGATACTTGATCTATCTCTTACTGTTACATCCCCGGGCACGCCGGGCTCTACTGCTAGTTTGTTACATAAATATTGAGTTTCATAAAATGTGGTATCAAAATCTAATCTTAGATTTGCACAAGGTTACAATCATGATGCATTGTTCAATCAGACTAGCTCGTTCGCCATAACCCTACGCCAAGGTGTCAACAATACATTGTAATCTTTGCGTTCGTGCACACGATATATTTATTCGTCGTTTAATTACTGCTGATGATGATTCCAGTTTAGCATTTGTTTTATTTCCTTTCTTTATATCGCTTTAAATTAAGTTATCACAACTTTTTTGATCTCTCAATTCTTCGTCCTGGGTATGACGATAAACTACATCCGGCAGCAAGTCTCTAATCAGGAGATTGGAGGTTTTGTGGAACATGAAACCACTTCTAAAGTGTTGTTGTTCCCAGGTCCACCCTGAACCGGAGTGGTAGCACATGTTAGGGTCCCAGATCTGGGCAAATAATGAACACACAAACAAACACAAAATATTATGCAAGTATAAAAATACCAGCAATACATATAGATAGATAGATAATATAATATATACATAATAGAATTACCAAGAATGCCGTTTATAGCAAAATAACAAATAATACATTTTATCTGTAGTTGAAGACATAAAACTGTGTTTAAAATATTTAGGTTTCGGCATTAAATAACAAATTGAGGTTGATATACCGCTAAACAAGTTCAGCAACCAACCAACAAAATAAGCCTGATTTCATCCGATTCGTGTTAAGATCGAAATGATTTAAGAAGCTTCCAAGAAGTCTGCAAGTATCGCGACCTATCTAACTTGGGCTGGCATCATATCAAACATCCACTGACCTAGCTGTCAATGACTTGAGGGTGAAAAACGACCTTTCAAATACATTGCGAGTAGCATATCTGATAACCACGACATGATTTTATAATTATTTCGGTGTCGCAGAAACCGAAATGCAATAGGATATCAGTAATCTGTTACTTAGTTGGAAAACTGGTGGCAGTACACTCGCGGGCCTGACAGAAGACGCCTCCGCCCGGCTGATCGGTTGAACTCATTGCCTTCGGGCGGGGAGGAACCCGAACGAAGCTACGCCGAAGGGCGGATTCTCTCTCGGGGAGGTAAACCGACCCTGAACCCGTTTATACGGGTTCAATGGGCATATTTTTGGCCGAGCCCATGGGCTCGGAGATCCCACGTTAAACCGGCCTTGTACCACACGATGCCCACGTGGGGGGTGACGAAATATAGTTGGAAAACTGGTTGATTATTTTACTATACTTGCAAAAATAACTCCTCTAAATCGCTATGACAATGGGTTTAGGGCCGGCATGATTCCCTCTAGTTTCTCACCGATGTGCTTTCACCCCTGGTGCATAGTGTGATGATATGGACAACCACGTAAAAGGTTATTTTTATCTCAATCTCAAGTGTTTCTGTTTCATGGGCCAGCAGCTAGTTTGGTTTTCTAAGTGGCGTCATCTTTAACCAAAGGATAATAAGAAGTAATGGGTGTTGTTTTAGGGGGGGTTGCAAAAACAATTTGTTTTTCTTTCCTTTTCCTTTTCCTTTTTCTTTTCCTTCGTTCTTCCTCTTTCACTATCGTTCGTCCGTCCATCCGCACGTCCGTCCTTCGGTCCCTACATCCGTACGTCCATCCGTCCCTCCATCCGTCCATTGGTCCGACCATCGGTCCGACCATCGGTCCGACCATCGGTCCGACCATCGGTCCGACCATCGGTCCGTCCGTCCATCTGTCCCTCCTGCCGTCCATCCACCCTTCTATACGTCCATCCACCCGTCCGTCCATCTGTCCCCCCGTCCGTCCGTCCGTCCGTCCATCCACCCGTCCGTCCATCCGCCTGTTCGTACATCTGTCCGTCCACCCATCCGTCCGTGAAGTTGCTTGATATTTAATCAAGCCTCTCTCTAATATCTCATTGACTCATATAGCCAATTTTCTACATATATACAATTTTATATATATATATATATATATATATATATATATATATATATATATATATATATATATATATATATTAAGAAATGGACAAAGTCCGACAATTTATTAAAGACATTTTTATGTTTAACGTTCTTTTTATAGATACAAGTATTTAAGTAAATGCTCTGTTTATAATAAACAGTATTAAATAACATTTACCGGCCTCAATGTCCGAGAAATTTTCATAGAAAATATTCGTCCTTTGACAGCATTCGAACCTGCATCCTATATATATAGCGGTTAGGCACGTCAGGCTAAATGACGGTTCCGTATAAAAAGAACGTTAAACATAAAAATGTCTTAAATAAATAAATATATATATATATATATATATATATATATATATATATATATATATATTCCAAACGTTATTATTAATGGATATTGGTCTTTAAAGTAGATAATGAAGATAGATAGATAGATAGATAGATAGATAGATATATATATAGATAGATAGATAATGAACAGGGTTTTATAGATAGATAGATAGATAGATAGATAGATAGATAGATAGATAGATAGATAGATAGATAGATAGATAATGAACAGGGTGAGATAGATAGATAGATAGATAGATAGATAGATAGATAGATAGATAGATAGATAGATAGATAGGTAGATAGATAGATAGATAGATAGATAGATAATGAACAGGGTGAGATAGATAGATAGATAGATAGATAGATAGATAGATAGATAGATAGATAGATAGATAGATAATGAACAGAGTTTTATAGATAGATAGATAGATAGATAGATAGATAGATAGATAGATAGATAGATAGATAGATAGATAGATCTTGAACAGGGTGAGATAGATAGATAGATAGATAGATAGATAGATAGATAGATAGATAATGAACAGGGTTTTATAGATAGATAGATAGATAGATAGATAGATAGATAGATAGATAGATAGATAGATAGTGAGCAGGCGTAGATAGATAGATAGATAGATAGATAGATAGATAGATAGATAGATAGATAGATAGATAGATAGATAGATAGATAATATAATATAATATATGACTGTATATAACTGACAAATAGTGGGAAATTTAATAACAAATACTGTTTTGCGTATCTTCCTTCGAAATGACTTCCACCCAATAAAGCCTTTATCGATGGAATCATCTATATGCTGAGTGTGGAAAAAAAAAACACGGAAAATAACAATTGCCAGTTACAACAATTTGTTTCGATGTAGGTTGTGTGAATAGATAGTTTTTGTGAACATAATACATCTGACCTAATGTCCCATTTGTAATTAAATACCTTCATTAGAAAAAATAAAACAATTAGCTTGAAAGAAAATAAGTTTACTTGTCGTGTTTTGCGATCATACTATGAAATCCGTATTTCACGTCGTATAATGCGCATTTATTTAACAAAATTCCGTACCTAAAATGTCTTCTATTACATGCGTAGGGGGTTTGCAGCCATCTTGTACTGTGTTACTGTGGCAACATAATTTTCTAACAGTGATGGCGACAATCACGAATTTTCAGAATTCAAAACTTCCATTAATAAATAATAAACTTTGCCTTGAATTCTAGAAAACGTACGTTGTTGTTGTTGCTGTTGGATTATTATTATCAGTAGTAGTAGTAGTAGTAGTAGAAATGCAGCTACCAATGCGAACACGTATATTATTATTTTCGGTATTACTACTATTATTTAAATTTATATCGTTTCGTTATTTGCTTTAAACACTGTATGTGTTTTACGTATTATTTTTGTTCCCTTTTTCTTATCTTTTTGCTATTTTTTCATGAATTTCTACGTTAAAATTTAAGGATGGCAATTCAGTGTAAAATACAGTATTTAAAAATGATCGAATTTACAGGGAAGTTATAAGCATGATTCAAAAGTGATTTCCTTTTTTTTTAATGCGCTGTTGTTTTTCAGCTTATTTACTATTTACTGTTGAACATAAGGTTAAATGATATTAAACTTTAAGTTTTCGGGTACTACATTTAAATATATATATATATATATATATATATATATATATATATATATATATATAATTATTTATTTAAAAATATGATTCCAACACGCTACATAAGAGGTCTCATGTTTCAAAACAAGAGCCGAAAACTTCAAAATAATATTTGAATTAACTTGAGTTAAAGTAGGCTCTGTTCCATCTTCAAGCGAAATATATATATATATATATATATATATATATATATATATATATATATATATATATATATATATATATGCATGTTTCATTAAAAACGACGGACAAGGTACTACGGTTAAGCTTTTTATTTAATTTTACTTGTGTTCGAACAAGTGCTTTCTTTTCTGGACAAAGGGTGTGTAAGAACTGTCCAAATGTTTTATATTTCCGAGCGCTTTCGGCTGTACCTTTAGCCATTATCAAGGATGATTCGATTTTTCAGCTTAATTGAGTGTGTGCGTTCTGTGTATGTCTTAGTGTGTGGTAGGGATGTTTTTAATTTTCGAATACGGTTAGCACATTGTGGCCTTGTTCGTAGTTAATATTGTTAAGAGTTGGCTTTTTCTTTTTTATTATTAAAGCTTCCATTATTTTTAGTCTTTTTTGCATGCGCGTATATATATATATATATATATATATATATATATATATATATATATATATATATACAGAGAACAGGCCGAGTCGTTACTCGAGTTTCACGCTCTGGCGATCTTCAGACGCCTAAAACACGGGAGCATGAAACTCGAGTAACGACTCGGGCTGATCTTTGTAGTGTTAACGTTGTGTAACGGTTTTTGATCTGTCTAGATAATATAGGCATTGAGAACTTTACTGAGTAGGTAGGTGTTTACCTTTTGGTCTTTCTTTTGTTCTTTCCGTGTTAGAGATTTTTTCTTGCCTAATGTGTTAAGTTTTCCGGCATGTTGGTCACACCATCACAGTTTTCTTTAATATATATATATATATATATATATATATATATATATATATATATATATATATATATATATGTATATATGTATATATATATGAACCGAGACAACGAGTCTTGTCAGGTTGATATACATGCTAAAAAGAAAATGGATAGAATAACTCGGTTATTTTTTTTTCTTTCTACTATTGATTTTATTTTCACACTGCTTTTGTGTCCCACTTTAAAATAGAATTATCTTATGATGTGTTTGAAGCAATCGCAACACTTTTAGTGAAACCCCGCCGTTAAAGCAGAATTGGCGTTAGAAAAATGAAACAAGAAATTTTTAAATTATTTTTAATATTTTCGTGATTTTAGCATAAGACTTTCTATTTTTGAATTATAAAATTTTGTATTTTCTTATAAAATTAGGTCGTTGACACCTAATTTTTGCATGAATTAATACATATTTTAACATCACGGAGTATTCATTATTGTGTAAAAACAAGAGCAAAAACAATATATCAGGAGAAATCAGTTAAGAAAATTATTTTATTATTTTAGTACTTTTTTCAAATCAATATAATCAGAAGCGGGGCTGTTGCAGTTGTTGTTGTTGTTCTTGTCATTTTCAAAATAATCCTGGTTGGTCGATTGTAGTGCTATTTATATCCTCTTTGTTTTCTGGTCCCAAACTAAGTAATAAAGAACGTCTAATTGAATCGTTAATCCAGCTTACGATGTGCTGCAGCCAAAACAAAAACATGCAACGTTCATTCTTTATTGTTTACAGCCGGTTTCAGCGTCTGCATCAGAACGAGGCTCTCGAATAAGAACTGGTAGGAGGTGATGTCACAGCAGTAGAGAGAATGGATGGAGGCTTATACGTTAAGATTGATAGAAAAGCTGGAGATAAGTTTAAGATAAATATCTCAGTGTCTAAGAGACAGGAATATGCCAACATCTAAGAGCCTGAAATATGTCAGCATCTAAAACGTTTTTTTTTTTTTTAATTTTAAAGTTATATTCACCCTGTACAAGACCAGGGAGCTACTCGAGGTAGATAAAACACAAAGTAATATTAGGTTGGTGCAAAAATAATGACGTAATAATGTCGTATTTTAACGTTAAAAATACGTCAAAAAACGATATTATTACGTCATTATTTTTGCACCAACCTAATACATACGTCTTATGCAGATATGTGGGAAAGATAACGGTTAACCTTAGACTTGAACAGGTTAAGACTGTACTGATCATGAAAACATCCTCTTGGGAGTCGGTTTCACTAGCAGTGGTTCACGGGAAGAAACTGCTCGAGTGGAACGTACATCTCAATGCAGAGAGAATGTGGATGGTTGGCTACAATGTGCGTGGTATGGCAGGTCTTAGCCGTGAAGATTAGAACTGGGGAAACTAAGGAATGTAGTTTGATCACTTTCCATCGAAGTAACGATAGTAAAGGCTTGTGATGTTTCGTCTGTGGGAAAAGGGTTGCAGAATGGAAAATAATTTGTCACCCACAACGACACAGAGGTGCTTTTGGATACTACCGAGACTAGAAAGTGTGAGCTGTGCAGCTCCTGTCCAAATATGGCAGCAATACTCCATTTTCGGCCTGATTTGACTCTTGTAAAGACCGAGGATAACACGAGGGGTTAGGTACTTACTGGAGCGGTAAAGGGAACCGAACATTTTCCCACAATCTTTAGCGATGGATCGTATATAAGGTTGAGTTTAAGGCCCAATAGTCTCTCAAAGCACGAGGCCTCCCTGAGGGGACAGCCATTCATGGTGATTGGTGATAGTTCAGGGTCCTATCGGCGATGATTGAATGGAATTTGTTTGGTTTTCGACGCATTGAATATAACCAGACAGTTGTTCCCCTAATGAAATGTTAAAGCTAGATCGAGGGAGGGTTGGTATTTATGAAAAGAGAGAGTTCATTTCCATGTAGGTAGGTACCATAACAGTTACACAATTTATGCGGATAGGTATGGAAGATAACCGTTAAACCTAGAGATGAACAGGCGCTACTGATCGGGAAAACATTCTCTTGGGAGTCGTTTCCACGAAGCAGTGGTTCACGGGAAGAAGCTGCTCTAGTGGAACTTATATCTCACCATTGGAATACGAAGGGAATTAAGTTGATTCGCTACAATGTGCGTGGTATGGCAGGTCTTAGCCGTGAAGATTAGAACTGGTGAAACTAAGGAATGTAGTTTGATCACTTTCCATGGAAGTAACGATAGAGCAGTGAAAGGCTTGTGACGTTTCGTCTGTGAGAAAAGGGTTGCAGGGTGGAAGATAATTTTTCATTCACAACGACGTGGAGGCGCTTTTGGATACTGTCGAGACTAGAAAGAGTGGACTGCAGCTCCTGACCAAATATGGCAGCAATACTCCATTTTCGGCCAGATCTGACTTTTGTAGATGTAGAAAATAACACGTGGGGGTCAAGTACTTACTGGAGTGGTACAGGAAATCGACTATTTTTCCTTCATCTTTAGTGATGGATCGTGAGTACGAGTTCCACTTGAGGTCTAGGCTAATTATGAGGCCCAATAGTCGCTCAAGGTACGGGGCCTCCCCGAGGGGACATACAATCATCGTGACTGGTGATAGTTCAGGGTCCAATTAGCGATGATGGACTGTAACTAGTTTGTTTTTCAAGGCATTTAATGTAAGCATCCAGTGTTTTCCCACTGAGATGTTAGACATAAGTCACAGGAGTGATCAGCTGCCAAGCTCTGGTCATCTAGTGTTTTGGAGTTGTCCGTATATACTTTTGTATCATCAACATGAAAGTTTTGGGTCTGATTGGGATCGAGACTGAAAAACGGGGACTGGGCAGCTCCTGCCCAAATATAATAACAGTACTCCATTTTGGGCCTGATCTGGCTCTTTTAAAGTTAGCACAAGGAGTCAGGAACTTACTGGAGCGGTAAAGAAAACCGACCATTTTTCCTGCATCTTTAGCAATGAATCGTATGTACGATTTCTACCTGATGCCTGTGTTGAGTTTAAGGCCCAATAGTCGCTCAAGACAGAGTCTGAAATATGTCGTCATCTAAAGGATAGATAACTTTGAACACCTGAGAGATATAGCATCAAAAAAAGGGAAATATGTCAATATGGATTAGATATAATACGCGATTAAGCTACAAATATTCAAGTGGGTAAAGCATATCAAACTAATTAAGGATAACATATGGATTTTTTTTCTTTGGTGCTTGCTGATAAGACTTGACAGATCAGTCACAAGAAACAATTACGAAAGGCCCTTTTCTAGCAAAAGTTTTGCAATGTCTATTATTGATGATAATGATTGTTATCGTGCTGCTTATGATCATGTTTTAGTTTTATCGATATTGATTTTTTGATTGATTTTTTGACATTTTGTCAACACTTTGCGGGTTATTTAAAGCCAGAATATTTTCTTAGATTGTAAGACTTTTTAGGAGATAATAATGAATTACTAATACAAGTTCTGCTAATTAACCCATAGCTGGTGGGGAGAATGTTCTGATCCGTACCTTTCTCAAGAATATTTGCACGTAAATGAATATAACGAACCCAACTGGAATTGGAACACGGCTCTCCAAGTTCCAATTCCAAGCTGTTATCCATTACACCACCACACATTAAACAACAATAAATAAGATGAAATGGAACTATAGATAAAATACTAGTTACAATTGCGGATATTGGGTGTGCTAACAGTTAAAACCATGGTGATCAAAGTCGGCGAAATGAGTTCAAATTTCGGCTGGGACAATTTGCGTAGAATTCTCAGTATTGTCAATAGAAAAGACATGAATCCATTAAAACCATCCCATATGGGTATTAGTTAAAGCCCTTTAAACATTTGAGGCAGTCCAAATCCAAGCTCTTCTACATTACACCACTACACATTCAAGCTTGCAGTACCTGGTATTCCCAAGTGGTTACCCATCTAGCTAGTGATCAGGCTCGACATTGGTGAGCGTACGTGTTTCAACGTGATATGGCTGTAAGCCTTTATCAATATTATTAATATCAAAGCAGTCTAGGCAGAACAGCAATTGACATAACCCGGACTTTCCGTTAATGAAATCCAAGAAAGTGTCAAATGGATTCTGCGAAACCGGATTCTTTCTTCACTTCGTCGTGAAAAAAAAAAAAAAAAAAAAAAAACCTCACCTTAAAGGAAAAGATTACATAAACGATTCCAAGTGTATGATTTGAAGTCTCATCATCGCTTGCGATCAACTCTCACTGCTAAATTGGAACGAACCCGACTATTCCACTCACTTTCTATCTTTTGCTGGCTGTTGACATACGTAATATTCGTCTGTGTCACTTGTTCACAAACCGCCTGCCATCTTTGATAGACGTTCCGGAAATCATGTGAGATTGGAGAGAGTAAGCGGAGAGGAAACTGGCTCAACTGATTTGGCCCTTCGAATTTGATTTATCGTATCTTTCCTGCTTAAAACATCGATATCCCGTTACCCGCAGTAAGTTGATCCCACTCGAGTGCCCAGCACATATATATTTATATGCGTTTGCGCAGAAGTGTACGCATGCGCATAGATGTGGGTGGGCGTGATTAGGTGCATAAATGTATTGATATCCATTTACATGTATTAAGTTCGCCTCTTTCTGTCTTACTCTACACACCTATATATATATATATATATATATATATATGTGTGTGTGTGTGTCCGTGTGTCTGTGTGTGTGGAAAGGCTCTCAGCCTATATGTAGAGACGTATTTGCCTATGTAATTTCGAAAATGTTACATGTACATAGTGATTTGCGCGCGTAAATATAGGCACAGAAATCTTCTTTTATGTGCAGTGTTCATTCATAGTGTAGTCGATCGTGGCTCTCCACAACTTCCTAACGTTTTTAACTCTAAACAATGTTTATCCTCTTAATGCCCATGCCATATTCGGTTTACCATCCATTTACACAATATCATTACATAGGTTGCTTACTGTCTCCTTCTGTCCATTGTTCTGTGAGTGTCAGATTCTCCAAGCCCTCTTTCCTCGTTATGCGTTCCAGGCCTTTCAACCGTCTCTTTCTAATTCTAAGTACTGGTGTCCTTTTTGTTTCCAGTGTCCTTAAAACTTCCTCGTTCCTCACATGTTCCACCCATGGTATTCTTCGCATTCTTCTGTAGAAAACATGGTGGCATTATGGTGAATGTTGTAAGAATGGTAAGTAAGAATGTTTTGGTGTAAGGAATATTATGTTTGGGTCAGTGATCGTGGCAAGCAAAGTTTAATGTTAAGGCCATTCTTTTTCCCCGTTCCCCATTTGGCCTTGTGCCATATTTCTGTAAATACTGCAGAATAAATATCGCTCTTCTCTATGGTACCTAGACTTTATGAATTTAAGCGCTGTACTCGATTAGCAACAAGGTCTCATCAATTTACCGTTGAATTATCTAGATGTAACTGTAGGTTCTATGCTAACAGTTCCTTCTATCGCACTTCTCACTTGTGAAACTCTTTTCAGGCTTCTTGCTTCCCAGTCAAGTTTGATGTTCAAAAATTTAAATGCAATGTCAATCGTTATCTGCTGTCTTCTATTTTCTTCTTCTATTGTTCTCTCTCGTTAATATTTTTCTTTCTTTTTTTTTCTTATTCTTTCGAACTCCGTAACCCTTATTGAATTTACTGCATTGCATGGGGTGAATTTGATCTAAAAAGATAAGAACTCACGTGACAATAATAATTACTAGTTTTACCCGCAACAATATTCACGGTTTTCCTAAATTAAATTTCCGATGAATCTTAATTCTTCAGTTAATGACTGCATATGCTCATTGCGTGTTCTACGATAATAAGATATCCGTAAAAATTCCTCTGTCGCATGGTTAACTATTTGAGCTTAACAAGTTTTAAAAATATTGCAATAACAATCACAAATATGTATGCTGGTCATTATTTTTAACTAAGAAGGTACAAATAAAAAAAATTTAAATTGACAAGTTTTTTTTCTGTTTCACTGAAACAGACGTTAAACACTTCTATCTTCACTTCTTTCTTTCATGTTCTCAATGGAACCAAACAGATTCTTTTATATGTGATATGTCCCGGAAAGTAGCTAAATGGTTTTGGCTACTATAACCAAGTAGAATACGGTTGCAGTGATCGTCTGGTACGCGTCGTAGTCGCAGGTAAGAAGTGTAGATCAATGGCGTCGTCCAATGGGCGTCGTTATAGACTTAACTCTCAGACTAAGGCTTTCGACTCACCTACATATCCGTCGGTATTTATAACGGACACCAGCCAATCATATTCCAGTGAGGGGGAACACAGGTGTATGCATATTCCATTATATCAATATGTCTTTTGTCTTCTCACGCAGTCGAAACGGAATAGCCCATTCTTTATGCGGTATTAACTTGAGACGTTAAATATTTCTGTCTTTCTTTCTTTCTTTTTTTTCACTGAAACCAAGTAGCATCTCTTATATGTATTTTGTCTTTCTACATGATCAAAATGGAATAATACATTATTTGTGAGGTATTGGCAGGACGTAACGGTCGTGATAACTAACGAAAGGATGAACAAGCACAGTTTTTAAAGGATTTGTATATGTATGTCATTGTGTGTGTGTGCTGATTTATATACAAGAGATGAAATCGCAAAGTTACTAAACGAGACTTTAAAACTGTATATCATAACGCCACTAAGTATATTATTTCAATGTAAGCAACGTCCATTTTTTAATCATTTTACTCCAAAGAATGAAAGCCACTGGGACACAAATGGTTAGTGGGATTGAAAGAAACAAATAAGATAATAATAAAACAGAATTCAAAGACGACGACTGACATTGCATTTAATATTTTGAAGATCGGAGTTGACAGGAAAGCAAGAAGCCGGAAGGCAGTTCCACGAGCGAGAAGTGTGAGAGAATAAATTATTAGCATAGAACTTAAGGTTACAACTAGCAATTTCAGTAGTGAAATTATGAGAGCTAGTTGTTAATCTAGTACTGCGATTAAATTCACACACAAACACACACACGCATATATATATATATATATATATATATATATATATATATATGTATGTGTGTGTGTGTGTAAGTCAGGATGCCAAATAGGAATGTTTCTCAGAACAATTACTGTGAACATATTTATAGAAAATGCACTAGGTTTTTGGTTGGTTGATTTTGTTTAGCGGCATATCAACCTCTATTAGTTATTTAATAACGAAATTTAGATATTTTGAGCACAATTTTATAGCTTCAACTAAATATTTTGAAAGCAATTGCATGCCTTCAACTACAGATAAAATGTATTGTTGGTATTTCTGATATAAAATGTATTGTTGATTATTTTCCTATAAATATACATTTTTGGTAATTTACTATAAAAATGTATTTCTATGCCTCCGGGTTGCTTTGTCTTTGTTTGCCCGTGGCTGAGATTCTAACAGCTACTACCACCCCGAAATGTAGGAAAGTGACTGAAACCGAGATACCAGGTCAGAGCCGATAACGTTGCAGATTCGTCTTTACATATTGTCAACAATATCTAGATACATACCAGAGTTGGAAACGTAAACATTGATCCCAGAACCGTTTAGGTTGAAGATGTTCAAGTTTCCCGCGGGGATCTCCTGACAGATTCCTCAACTGATTCTAACTTCAATCGACGCTCTGTCGGCATTGGAACGTGTGTTTCAGACAAAAACCTGTGTTAGACGAAAAGTATGTTCGTCGAAACCCTGATGGAACATTTCAAGGGGTTTCGGTAACAGATTGGTGGAGCGTGAAGCTTGGCAAATCTGCTACCGGGATGCAGTGTTATGAAAGCGTGTTGCTCGTATCTGTTATTAGCCATTGTAAAGATTGCAGAGCCGTTCCATCACAACCAACGTTACAAAACTTTGTTTAATAATTGAACATGCGTATATACATATATATATATATATATATATATATATATATATATATATATATATATACATATATTTATATTTATATATGTATGTGTGTGTGTCTGTATGTGTGTTTGTGTCTTGAGGGTTTATATATATGTATGTGTGTGTGTCTGCGTGTACCTGTGTCTGCTTCTGAGATATATATATATATATATATATATATATATACCTCAGAAGCAGACACAGGTACACGCAGACACACACACACACATATATATATATATACACATATATATATATATATATATATATATATATATATATATATATATATATATATATATATACCTGAGAAGCAGACACAGGTACACGCAGACACACACACATACATATATATAAACCCTATATAGATAGATAGATAGATAGATAGAGAGAGAGAGAGAGAGAGAGAGAGAGAGAGAAAAAGAGAGAGAGATAGAATTAACACAAATATAAAATTTTTCACTCGTCAGTTGTCAGGAATTTTCAGTTGCTGAATCCTCCTGACGAGTGGACTAGTGTGCAGTCGACTAAACGATTACGAAAGGGTTCATCTACGAATCTCTGGAGTCGGGATGCTGAATATAACATCAATCAGGTAAATGACAAATCTTATATTTGTATTAATCAAATTAATGTTCCATCTCTGATATCCAGCACTATTTGGCAAACCCTGCTTACATTCATTTTCCTTTCTTTCAGACTGTTTTTGTTATCTCTCTCTCTCCACACACCCACAGATATATATATATATATATATATATATATATATATATATATATATAATTTATTCAATTACACTTAAGCTTATTCGGTTTAGGAGTATGTAAATATAGACTACGCATGTGGCGATTGAAAACAGTCGCTGTATTATGAAAACATATGCAACAGAATAATTCCATTTTATATATAAACTATATATAAATACCTACAGGGAATGCGATTACTATATACTGAAATATATATATATATATATATATATATATATATATATATATATATATATATATATATATATATATATATATATATATTGATGATTATCGCAGTTTCAATTTTTTCCCGTTCCCGTTTCTCGGTTGTAAATGGCAGGCTTTGTCGTTGTCTAGTTTGCTCATCCCCCACAGCACCGGAGCACAGCAGGCTCCTTTTAGTCGATCGCTATTGAGGTAATCACTCTGTGATTCGGGGGATTTTTCTGAGTGGGACAACCCCTTCACCCGATCTACACCGCAATTTCAGAAGATGCAAGGTCACTGGATTCCATTTAAGTCACTTTCCTTCCCACCCAACTATACCCGCGAGCAAAGCAAATATCTCTTTTCGCGAGCTTATCGGTTGGCGGCGAGGCGGATTCGACCAAAATATTTCTGTTTTTTTTTCTTTGTTATGTGGGGGAGTCTTTTCTTCTTCTTTCCCTCATCTCTCATTCTTTCTTCCTATCTATCTATCTATCTATCTATCTATCTATCTATCTCATCCTGTTCCTTTTCTATCTATCTATCTATCTATCTATCTATCTATATCTCCCCTTTCACTCTTTCTTTTTTCTTTATTTCTTTTTCTCTCAGTTTTTGACTTTCTCTTTCGTTCCTCTTGGTTTCCCAACAAAACATCAAGCAACAATACCTTAATTCTCGTTCTCGTATATATACTTTCTTTCTCTCTTTCTTTTTTTCTTTTTTTCTTTCTTTTTTTCTTTCTTTTGAACCGTTTTACTTCTCAGGTTTACTTCTCTCCTCTTTTTCTCTCTTTTTTTCTTTTCTCTCTCTCTCTCTCTCTCTATTTTCTTTTTTACTCTTTTCCTTTATATCTCCTTTTTTTCGGTTTTTCACATAGCTTCTCTCTCTCCCCTTTTATCTCATCTCTCTCTCTCTCTCTTACAGTTTTTTATTCTCGTCTCATTCTCCTGATAACACTCAATCTCTTCCTTGACATATATATATATATATATATATATATATATATATATATATATATATATATATATATATATATTCATGAATTATTCATACAAAAAAACAAATACAAAGGTTAATGATTTAAATGGCGAGAAATCCATCTCATTACTGTAATTATTGAACAATATAGTTCATGCCACTTTGACGGAAAATCTACCAGTAAAAAAGAATTCTCTTATCACTACATTTGTACATAAACGCAGAACTTTAAAATTTAAATTCAAACTCAGCGTTGCGACTGCACCTTCCAAAACAATAACACATTTCTCATAGCATTTTTCGGATTACAACTCTGTTTTCGTCGTCCACTTATTACTGAGAGTAAAGAACACAATCTATTTCATACCTGAGGATGTCTGTAGGAACAGACGAAAGCTTGTAAAAATAATAAGACCTTATGCAACTGAAATTTATAAAACAGGATCTTTTCATTCATAAACAGGTTCGGGGTTTTTGTATATTATTTGAATTGTTCGCGAAGATGGATTTCTCGCCATTTAAATCATTAACCTTTGTATTTGTTTTTTTTATGAATAATTCATGAATTTTGAAATTAATTGCACCTTTATTGAAATATATATATATGTGTGTGTGTGTGTGTGTATATATATATATGTGTGTATACATCTTCATATATGTATACATACATACCTATATATAAACATATATATATAAACATATATATATATATATATATATATATATATACATACATATATCGTTACAATTTAAAACTTTTTGCTCAACTGCTCTATTTTAATAAAATTATCTCTCTTGTCATTTTTCTCTCACTCATTCTCTTTCTCTCTCCCTCTCTTTCTCTTTCTATCCCTCTCTCTTTCTCTCTCTTTCTCTCTCTCTCTCTCACTCTCTCTCTCCTTCTCTCTCTCTCTCTCTCTCTCTCTCTCTCTCTCTCTCTCTCTCTTCTCTCCGCCTCTCCCCATTTCTTCCTATTCTTTTTTGCGTCTATCTTACCTTTTAACCTCTTACTTTCTCTCTTTATTTCTCTCTTTCTTTCTCTCATTTTCATTCTTCATAGTTTTACTCAACATACTCACTCCCTCTCTCTCTCCCCTCTCCTTTCTTTCTCTCACTTCCTTTATTACCTTCTCTTTCATTTTCCATACCATTTTCCCTATACTCTCTTTGAGATCTCTTTCCTCTCTTTTCCTCGTCTTTCTCTCTCTCTCTCTCCCTCTCTCTCTCCCTCTCTGACCTCTCTCTCTCTTTCTCTTTCTCTCTCTTTATCGTTCTCGCTTTCGTTATACAATCTCTCTCTCTCTCTTTTTCATTCTCGTTCTTTCTCTGAACTCTCTATCTATTTGCGTCACTTCTTTCCTTTTTCCTTCTCTTTTCTCGTTATCGGGACGCACCATCATTTCTTTAACGAAATCTGAATAAACATTCGTATTCCTTGCATTCGATTCGATTAATGGTGCAAACAATTGAAAATTCGACGGATAGAGAGAAAAGAAAAGAAAAAAAACAGATAAAGACGCAAAAGAAAGAAACTAAATGAAAAATTTCAAAGACTCTTCTGTTCATGGTAATTATTAATTTGGTATAAATTTCCCCAGAACTTTTCCAGAGATGACAGTAAGTTGTTTCATTAGGGATGTTGGTTCGGCGTGACCAACTTGCCATAGGTATTTCGGTAATTTTCGTCTCTGCCAGATCATTTTCTGTGTATCATATTTTTAGTTCGCAAACTGAAGATCGATAAATGATATATATATATACATATACAGATAAACATTCAGTGGAAAAAGTACTATTGGTATTACCATTATTGTTGTTACTGTTTTTTACTTATTGGAGCTTTTAAACAAGTACTAACTAATATATTCCACTGAAGATGAAATAACAGTAAATCCCAGTGTATCAGTAATCAACTAAATAATACTGTCGTCAAGGAGGTTTCGAATCTTCCTCGGATTTCTAATACTTTTAATCTTTTTATGGAACTCTTCTAAGCACTGCAACTGTGATAGACACAATTTTAGCTTTCATATATTTGCACTGTTTACATTCAGACTAATGTTCTTATTTTTTTGTCGTTAAGCGTTTTAGAAGGTGTTTTTCGACACGAGTAATCATCAAAACGGAATTATTTATTTAACCCACTAACTGCCAAATGTTTTTAATGCGCATTTTTGGCCCAGACAGGTGTCTTAGGAGTTTATTTATTCCTTATGCTTAATTTCAGTAGTTACCATTGTCGTTTTTATAGAAACTAGAACATCAAATATATATGTGTATAAAACATCAAAAAATAATATTCATTAGAAATAATAAAAAATACTTTTCAAAATAGTCAAAATATTGATAATGTAAAATTACGACAGAAAGTGTATCAGATCCCCAAATGAGGCTTCATGGTAGGTAATGAGTTAATCCATGAATGTAGATTTTTCTTATCTCTGCTGTTCATACCGTCCTGGGTATGATGATAAACTACATTGATCAGTAAGGCCTCTAATCGGGAGGTTTTTGAGGAGAGAGGAATCACTTCTTAATTGCTATTGTTCCCAGGTCAACTCTAACCCAGGGTGTTAACAGGTATTAGCGTCCCAGCTATGGGCAAATAGTGTACTCCCCAAACAGGCGTCAAAACACTATGATAATACAAAAATAAATTTTTACAGTAAAATTCCATAATACATTTAAAAAAAACAAAAAAAAACAATTACCAGCAATACATTTGACTATCGACAAAAACTCTATTTACAAAAACACGTCAATTAAACCTGATCTATAAACTGATTTCTTACAAGGAATATATATTCTATTCATACTAATCTATTCTAAAAATCTTGTCGGTATTAAATAACCCATTAAGGTGTTGATATACCGGAAAACAAAATAAACCCACACTGTTATCCGTCTTTTTGATTCTCTTTGCAGATTTTTTTACGCACGACTCAGTTATTATCTTATGAGATATATATATATATATATATATATATATATATATATATATATATATATATATATATATATATATATATATATATATATATATATATATATATATATATTTATATACACGAATCTATATATATATATATTAGGTTGGTGCAAAAATAATGACGTAATAATGTCGTTTTTTGACGTATTTTTAACGTCAAAAAACGACATTATTACGTAATTATTTTTGCACCAACCTAATATATATATATATATATATATATATATATATATATATATATATATATATATATATATATATATACGAGCATGTCTTGAAATGTCCTTGGTCCGACAAAGAGAGAACTTGAGAAATGCATAGGGCCGATAACTTCTTATCATCCTCTTCAAATATATACATATATGATAAGGATATAGTTTTAAGGTATGCTATATTTTTTGGTAATATAGTGCTCGATATATAGAGCGTATGTAAATATAAATATAAAAGTTGACACTGAGATTAAAATCCAATGGCGACTGTCTGTTTGAATGCAATTTCCTAACCTGAAGAATGCGTTCAAGCAGGAAACAGACTGTCGTTTGGCGTTGACCTCAGTGTCTTCTTATACACACACACACACACACACACACATATATATATATAGAGAGAGAGATAGATAGATAGATAGATAGATAGATAGAGAGAGAGAGAGAGAGAGAGAGAGAGAGGATGACAGACAGACTTGGAAACACAGACAGACGGTCGTTGCACTAACATTTCTCAATGGAATGCTTTTAACGTAGTCGCCCTGAAGTTATTTAGAATTGCTTATAATTAAAATTTTCTCATAATTCAAGTTTGTTCAAATTTAATATTAAAACAAACCAAATTTTATGTTGATAGAATAATTTTAAAAGCCTTGTTTAAAATTTCATCCAGAGAGGAAGAGAAAGTGAAAGTAACGTTCAAATGAATTTAGTCACGACGCACTCTTTCATTATACGACGCGTCTCATTTAGGATTCGCGCCTAAACGTTTTCCCTCTTTTTAGTAAAAAAAAGGAAAATAAATAAAAACATATTCAACGATATTTGGGTTGTATTCATTAAATATTTACGAGGCGATGCATGCGATGAATTTTAGAGACAAATTTCTAATTAAAATTGCTTTTATTCGTAATTACTATCATTTAGAGATTTTTGTTTATTTGTCCTCCTTTTTTGTTTCGTTTAATATAATTTTATCAAGTCTAACTTTTTTTTAAAGTGACCAAACCTTTTCAGCGGATGCAAATGAACATATTGTGGTATGATTAAAGTTACCATTTGCTAACCTCTCTCTCCCTCTCCCTCTCTCTCTCTCTCTCTCTCTCTCTCTCTCTCTCTATCTATCTATCTATCTATCTCTCCCACTCTTTTTCTCCCTCTTTCTCTCTCTTCCACTTTCTCTCTCTCCCACTCTCTGTCCCTTCTCTTTCTATCTATTTCTACCTCTATCTCTCTGTTTCTCTCTATATCTCCCAATTTCTCTCTCCTTATCTCTCTATCTCTCCCTCTTTCTCCCTCTCTCTCCCTTTTTCCTTCTCTTTCTCCACCTCCCTCACTCTCTCTTTCTCTCTGCCTCTGTCTCTCTCTATCTTTTTCTGTTTCTCTTCATCTGTCTGTCCATCAATCTATCTTTTCCCATATATATATAATATAATATATATATATATATATACACACAATTCCGTAAAATACTTGTCGAAAACACAATTATACTTCGACATGAAAACAATAGACAAAAACTAAAAATCCTTGAAGCATTATACATCAAACAGTTGAAACCCAACCTAAACAAAATCAACTATGGAATCTCTACAAATATCCTTAAATTTCTATAATTGGTAACAGAAGCCATTGTTTTATGCCAACAGGTCCCATACTTCATACTTCTCCAATTCACTCTCGCGTGGTCATCTGTGACGTCATGGGATGCGGTACGATTTTCGCTTCTAGCGTCTTATATGCACGTGTTTATCGTTGCTTAGAAATCTTCTATGTAAACATTGACAGACTATCATCACTGTCTTGTCCGTATATTGTTTAATATGTTGTAATTGACATCTTTGATAATGGCTTATGTAAGCCGAAAGCTTAGATTGTATTAAAAAAATATGGATCGATATTGTGAATTTCTTTCTTCGTTCAACGATAATGTTATTAAACTTATCAGACGTTATGAAAAGAATTTACATAAAATAAATAAACACTTGTCTCTATTATTTAATGAAACGTGTATCTCTCTCTCTCTCTCTCTCTCTATATATATATATATATATATATATATATATATATATATATATATATATATATATATATATATCATCGGCGGCGGCTTTATCTTGTATCCAAGAATTTAATTTATTCTTTGCGGATCGCTTCCTTTATGATGATGGATTTGAAGACAAAATTCATCCCCAACATGCAGGTTCAGGAATAGAAGCTTCCAGTTTCACCAAAACCTGCGCCCGTTATCCATTTCTTATTGGCGTTTGGGTTTGAAAGGGTTCGTTGTAGGTAAAAGAAAATCAGAGATAGAAGAAAGTGCCGATCGTGTGAATTTGTTTAAGGTGGACCTCAGCTTCCCCAGAAGTGACTCCCGCACTTGATTTCATGACCTACCTCTACGGATACGTATCGAATGAGACATCTAGAATCCAGTTACGAAAAACTGCAACGGACTGCCGCTGACTCTTATAATTTCGAGTGGCGCCTTCTGTAGCATGTCCATCATGCGTAGCCCTCTTGATTCGCTTGTTCAACCGTTGAGATCTGTTGTAATCATCATCCGGTTGTTTCATATTAGTAAACTGACCATTATAACAACAGTTCTGAAATAATCATATATAAGATAAACTGTGACAAATGTTTCCTCAAATATGTTGGTGAAACCTCCAGAAAATTGCCTTGATTACGTTTGTGTAGGAAACTGAGCAGTTATGAAAATTCATAGAGTCTTTGACGAAAAGAATTTCGCCTAAAATCACCATTCAGCCATATATATATATATATATATAGCTGAAAGGTTTAACATAGGAAGAATGATTAAAAGTTTAACATAATAGGAAAATTTCATTCTTTTAAATAATATATGAAGCTAACCATTCTTCGCCTGAGAAAGGTCACAATACCCAAAACCCGTGTAACGAAATATTACAGAATAAAGTATGAAAAAATTCGCATAATATCCGCAAATGTTATATATATATATATATATATATATACTACATTCAAAATTTTTGCCTACACCTGGTAAGTTTTTTAAATTGTTCCAAAATGTAGTTAGTTGTTTTGTACTTTAAATAAAAAAGAATTATTATAGATGCTTAAAAAATTGAGATATTATATTTTTATTAGAAATTTTATTAAGACAAAAAGAAAAAATGCATTTTATGATTAAATTTTGCTCTTGTCAAAATATCCTCCTTTAGATTTGATTACTGCAGCACAAATTTTTGCCATCCGTTGCAAAACTTTCTCAAAATTTGATAATTGATTCCATTCTTTTTTCAATGAGTCTAAGAGGTATTTTTTTTTCTTTTTTACTTTTTTTTTTTCACACTTCCCATGCTGAAGATTGAGTTGAAGCATAAAACTGACTGTCACCGCTCGGGGATGACATCAAAGTTCACTTTTATATTTACATATGCTCTATCCTTGATATCTAGCACATTTATCCACAAATATTGCATACCTTAAAACGATATTTCTATCAGCCATCCATACATACGTATATATACGTCGTCCTCAGTTTTGCTACTCGGATGACTGAGAAGAAAAAAAATTAGCCGATTTCTGCTTTGTAGAAATTCATAACTGACATTTGTTTATATCCTATCCCAAAGCAGACAGTCTAGAGCTATTTTTTCAATATTTAAACCCTGTGTAAGTTTCTTGTAATTACAAATATATTTTTACGATGTACGCTTGTTTTTATGTTGAGTGAACGCCAGTTAAATGCAATCGAAAAATGTCTGAAAATTCAAAGAAAGGGATGAGATGGTGGATTTAGCCATCGAGTCATACTGATAGACCTCATTAATACGCAAGTTGTATGCGTAGACGTATGATCACTGAGATACAAATACGCATGCGCATACTTCTTGCTTGCTACTTATTCTTTCCTCCTTTCCATCTTTTTTCATTTAATGGCGACTTTGAAGCGATTTAACTCGGGGAACGCTGGTAAACTTATTAATATAAAATAATTCGAACAGAAGGCATGATTTAAGGGGGCTTTATCTATTCAAAAGCTAAAAAAAGATCTAGAAAAAATTCATTTATAGGAAGAAAATTTTAGAGAATTTACCGCAACTGCTTGTAGTTTTTGTTCAAAATCTGCCTAATAAATAAATAAAAAAAAACGATAAACATACCGTTCGCCATATCCTCTGAAGTTTGAAGCTATACGATCTTAGAAGAAGAATTAAAAAAAAAAAAAGAAAGGATCTACATCTTTGCTTAGTACAAAACAAAACCGGATATGAAATACACTAGGGGATTTTACAAATATTTTTTTAATTCCTCACTATCGATTGGCGTAAAATTTATTAGATTCCCCCCCCCTGATGCATAAAGGAAACAGAACAATTTAAACTATAAAATATTTTTTGAAAAAGATTTTAGACTATTGATTAAGAATCGTCTTCTACAAAAATATATTTAAGGAATCTTCTCTACAATTTCTCGCCCTATACATACCGCCATCATCTATACATATCTCCATCATCTATACATATCTCTATCATCTATATATACCTCCCCTCCATCATCTACACATTACCTACATCATCTATACATGCCTCCCTCATCTATACATTATCTCCATGATCTATACATACCTCCGTCATCCCGACAAATGATCCAGCAATATAGATGTTAAAAATTCTAAGAAAATTCGCAATTGTCTAGATGTGGTCCAGCGGAAACGACTATAAAGGATCGAATTTTGAGACTTATCAGTGAAGAAGCCTTATTTTGACCAAGATAAGAATTTATAATTCTTTAATCTTAAAACGCTATAGAATCCGTTTTAATATACTGCCCAAAGACTTTAACGTTTACTCCAGCCAACGTCATGCCATTAAGAGGTGACATATTATGCTCACTGGGCTATTTACCCGGGAGAAGGAAACTACAAAGAAAAACTACAACCAAGGGATCTTAAAAAAACATCTTCCCACTTGCTGGATCATTTAATTAAACCAGTTATTTAAATTTCATTGGATGATGCTTATTAGCGTAACTTTTTATATTCTATTTATTTTATATTTCATCATTTTTAGTGGATAATTATTTTCCAACTATGTTATTATTATTATTATTATTATTATTATTATTATTATTATTATTATTATTATTTCCTTTGATTTCTGGTGTGTACACATTTCTTTCCGGGTCCCGCCGAGAAAAGGTCAGAAAGGACATTTTCCACTGAGCAACTAAAAATAATAATAATAACACATATTTTACATAAATAAAGCCCTTCGTAAGATGAGGGGTGTGCCTGTGAGAATATTTTTTTTTACATTTCTTTAAGTCATGGGCTACCAGGAATCCATTCAATGAGTGTATTGGAATCTTTTCCAATCAATCCGAGGACTCAAACTACAAAAAGTTATTGTTGATATTCTCATGGGCCACATTTTTGAGATTCGATTTCGTTAATTTATTATTATTATTATTATTATTATTATTATTATTATTATTATTATTTCCTTTGATTTCTATTGTAAACTAATTTTCATCCGGGTCTCAACCAGAGTCAGAAATGGGTTCATGATATTTTCCACTGAGCATTTTTTTAAAAATCACGTACATTTTACATACATAAAGCTTTTTGTAAGGTGTGATCTGTACTTGTGAGTACAAATTTTTTGCATTTCTTTAATGCTTGGGCTGCTAGGATTCACTTCACTGAGTCTATTCACAAATAGTATTGTTTTAAAATAGTTATAAACTATTTTTTTGATTGGTATTTAAAATGCAGGTAATAAAGCCAATCATGCAGTCAAGTAGCAGTTCCAGCCTGACTTCATGTCCCTGCGTTATATTCGGTAGCCAGATTAATTACAGCTTAATTATATATAAATATATAAAAAAACAAATAGGAAACGTATATCAATCTAATATGGATGGAGTGAAAGCAGCCAAAAAGACAGAACTTTGGTATTTTAAATTTTGTTTCGGTCAATTCTTATTTATCTTTTCGTCTGTTTTCTCTCAATTTCTGACAAAGCCTTAAAAAAGTGAAACATATTAAATTCATATGCATTTCCTATTTGTTCTTTATCTTATCCTCCAGTCGGATTCCGATCCATATTTGATCTGCATTTGATCTTTAACACACACACACACTCATATATATATATATATATGTATATATATGTATATGTATATATACACATGTGTGTATGTTATTCTCAACTCCATCTTCGAAAACGTCCTAAAATGACTCCGTTTTAATTAATGTTAAAAGTATTTGATACAATATATTCCTTACTATTTATATATGATAAATATTTGTAAATAAGTTATTAAATATTTATAGAAAAAGCAAGAAGAGATAAACAAGCTAAAGTAATTTCTGGCATCATGGACCATTCCAAGAGTCGAACGTTTACCATCCAGTGACCAGCAGAGGAAAATCATTTTGTTACCAGGAAAACACATCATCAACATCGAATAACTAAATGAAGGTGGAGAAAATTGATTCGGTCGGCCAGCAAATAGAAAGATGCGGGATAAGCCTGTAAGCCGGAGAAGGAAAAAGGGAAAATAGTCCTGAATTGAAGAGGCTGACATCGATTTTTTTTTTTTTTTTTTTTATTTATTTATTTTTTTTTTTTGCGTTGGTCAATATGAAAGAAAGAAAGAAAGAAAGAAAGAAAGAAAGAAAGAAAGAAAGAAAGAAAGAAAGAAAGAAAGAAAGAAAAAAAAAAAGAAATGCCAATTTTCATGTGCCGTAATAATTTCAAAGCTTTCTGCTTGGTATTAGTAATGTTCAATTTTCACTGCACGCTCCATACAGTTTTATGTGGGAGTAAATGTAAGTAGATAGATAGATAGATAGATAGATAGATAGATAGATAGATAGATAGATAGATAGATAATCTTCTAGTTAAATGAATAAGTATACCGAAAATGGAAAAGAGAAAAAAGAATTGATAATACCTTCGATGAATAGATGGATTTACTGTCCAACAAAACACCTCCCCATTTGCAATAAAATGGCTACTCTTCTTTATTTACAAAAAGAGACATCGCCCGACTTTAATAAACGCACCGAAATGTTCGAGCAACGCCAAATTACGCCCGCGTTCCGCTCGTTTAAGTCAGACATGTTTTATGTTCCTTGTCGGACGAATGGGAGCTTCATTAAGGCAGTGTTTTTGGTCTAAACTCCGGCGAATTGACACTTGAACATAGAAATAGAAAGCAAAACCACTGCGATAACGTGAGGTTCCAGTGGATTTTAACTATATGAACATTCGACTTGTGGAAGAAATTAAGACATACTCCGTTCTTTATGTACGTGTGTGTGTGTGTGTGTTTTATAAACATATACGGGGGTTCCTCGACTTAAGTCGGAGATCCGTCCCTACGGCGCGACCTAACCTGATTTTCGACGTAGGTCGGAACTCACCTATATAAGTACCCACGAGTCTGCCTTACGCTTGGGAGTCATAATGAAGGGCAAATGTTTAAAAAAAAAACAAATGCGTCTCCCTCATATAGCGCCGCATGACGACGTATTATTGTGGGAGATGGCGCCGTAATAAAGAAACGCCGTCCCTCAGGTCAGACGTAACCCGAGGAACTTCTATACATATATTCACACACACACACACACACACACACACACACTCACATACATACATATATATATATATATATATATATATATATATATATATATATATATATATATATATATGAGGCAGAATGTGTATGTGTGTGTAACGAATGCACGGCCGCAAATTTCGATGGCTTTGCACCAAAATTTACATGCACATGCTCCAAGTTATCGGGAAGGCCAAGACTGACGTTGCATTTCCCAACTCCCAACGATAGTAGAAATAACCGATATTTCATGCTTTTGCAGCAGTTTTCATGTAGTTTGCGGCCATTTTGTACTGGCCAGAGTGAGAGCCAATAGCTGGCTGCCATGAATAAGCAGGAAGATTCTATTGACCAGCGTGAGAGCCAACAGCTGACTGACACGAATGTTAACTAGCATGCTAGCATGCAAAAAAATCGATAGCTGCATTCGTCACAAGTTACAAAAATTTAAATCTGCATGGCACTTTACTCCAATTGGCTCATTCGCTTGGTTAAACTCAACGTTGATTCTGATTCCGCAGAACTGGGTTGGGCGTGAAAAAGTATTTGTTGTTAACATTCTTTTTTCATTCGGTTTTTCCAGTTACAAGTCCTTTTTTAAAGCTGATCGTTTTGTGTTCATTTTGTTTAGTTCTTTTTTCGTAACAGATTTAATGTTTAGTATAGAGCTTAGAAAAGTTTTGCAGTGTAAGATAGGCAAGAAGTAAGGCATGTAGCAACATCAGCACGGCAGAGGGAACTCCTTTAAAGGCAAGGAAGGGCAAAAATACTTCAATAGTCAAGTGATAGCGATTGCTGTATGAGTCGTACGATTTTTTAATCAACCACGGGCTACGCGGCTCCATCCGATATGCAGACCTTACTTTCTCCACTGCGGTGTGTAACAGACTACCCGGAGCTGTTGTTTATATATACATCTGTTGAAAACTTATTATAGTGGATACTTCGTATTTGATATAGACGCCTCATTTAATATACAAAATCGCTTGCTTATCACAGACTGACTGTGAGAAAGTGGAGAAATACTGGAGTGAAAAAATTGTCATGTAATTAAGATTCAAATCTAGTGTTCTCCTTTAATATGTACCCTTCCACCCCCCACTTCATTACAATGTAAGGCATAGTGACACGCATTAAAAAAAAAACAAATATTTTGGTAATGTCGGAAGTTGCTCTAACAAATACTGAGCAACTGAAATGGGATTACTTCCGGCATTTCTAAAGTGTAATTTTTTTAGTTATTTCACTGTGCTGTAACTTTTTGCTATATTTTTATAATGATGCTCACTTTGTTCAAGTCCCGAGAGCCACTCTAGATAGAGGGTTACAAAGAGGCACAGTTTATGCTGATATATGAGGAAGATAACGGTTAACGCTAGACCTGAACAGGTTAAGATTGAACTGATCGGGGAAGCACCCTCTTGAGAATAGCGGTTCGTGGGAAGAAGCTACTCGCGTAAAACTTAATCTCACAAGGGGAATATGAAAGGGATGAGGATGGTTCCCTAGAGTGCCCGTGACAAGGCGAGGCTTAGCCGTGAAGATGAGAACAGGCTGAAATAAGGAATGTAGTTCACCTGAACACTTCCCATGGAATACATATACACTAGCTAGGGGCTTGCGAAGTTACGTCTCTGACAAAGGGGTTGTCGAGTGGAAAATACTTCGTCACCCACAAGGACACGGAAAAGCTTTTAGACTCCATCGAGACTGGAAACTGCATACTGGGCAGATCCTGTCCATATATGGCAGTAGTATTCTGTTTTCGGCCTGATTTGGCTCTTGTAAAGGTAGAGGATTAGCCGAAAGAGTGAAGTACAAGAAACTGGGGCGGTATAGGGAACAGGCCATTTTTCCGGCAGCTTTAGCGATAGATCTATACTAAGGTTATTTTTCTTACACTGACAATTTGTTTTAAAAACTCAAAGGTGAAAATATTCTAATAATGATAAGGACTTAATAAAATATGGCATCTTTTTTAAAGGCGGGTGTAAACCAAATGCTTCAAAAAAAACTATAAGCTGATGGCGATTGAAAAGTTGTGATCATACATATTGTCAGTAGGCTTAAGAAAAACGTACAAACCTATTCATAACAATACCAGATCTGCAATCATATATTTCAACTACTGAACTGTGACCAGATATTGAAAAATAACTAACACGTACTGGGCTTGAACGCTAGACTATCTGACACAAAACTCCTGCAGTACCCGCAGAACCTTGTCCGCAAATAGTAAACCAGTAAAAAGATTCATGTTGACATTCGATGGAGCAATTTGCAAAATGTCACTTCCATACCGTTTTGGAGGAGTCTACTAGCGAAATGGGCGGTGATTGGACATGTCTTCGTTTTATTGACAATGCCTCAGTCTCTGGGCACACACCGACTCTCCAGGGCGTAAAGTGAACAAATAAACCTGCTCAAATACTGGCAAATATATAAGAGTGACCAGCAAAATGACGTTCGCTCCGCTGGTTGTGTGAATAGGGATGAAGGGAAAAAAACACTGAATGAGGCTCCATTGAATGAGCGGGTGAGTGGTTGAGTCTGAAAGTCTTGCTTGGTAATGCTTGGTAATGCTTGGTGAGTGTTGGTAGCAGGCAGTCGAAAGGCAAAAATTGGATAGAATCAAAGGAATTAAAGTTGCTATTTGCTGTCTCTTCCGGTTCTATCGAGAATAAATGGGCTTTACTGAGGAAAAAGGTTGCTTTTTCTTTTTCATTTTTTCCCTTTATTCCTTCTCTTAATATTTTGTTATTTCTTTCTATCCTATTTGCTTTTTCTTTTTCTCTCTTTTGTTTCTAACTATAGCTTTGCTTTCTCACCCAACTCTCTCTTTCTCTCTCTCTCTCTCTCTCTCTCACACACACACACATACACTTTCTTAATCGGGAATTTTCTTTTTCTCTATCTCTTATCTCTGTCTTTCACAATCTCTTTCTCTTTGTTTTTCTCTCTCTCTCTCTCTCTCTTCCTTACAGATTCACTCTCTATCTCTTTGTTTTTCTGTCTTTCATTCTTTCTCTCTAGATATTTTGTCACTATATATATGTGTGTGTGTGTCTGTGTGCGTCCGTTTCATTAACGAAAACAGACAAGGTACCGCAATTAATCTTTTTATTTTAATTATTTCTTATGCTCGAACAAGTGTTTTTTTTTTGTTTTTTTTTTTTTTCTGGACACAAAGTGTCTAGAAACTGTCCAAATGTTCTGTAATTCAGAGCGCTTTCGGCTATACTTTTAGGCATTATCAAGGGGGATTTCATTTTTGCTTTTTAATTGGGTGTATGGGTTGTGTGTATGTTTCTAGAGTCATATAAACTCTGTCCTTAACTTTACCAACAAAATTAGTCAAAAAATAAACTCCGATTCTTAGACGTCCTTGTAGAATATAGTAATAACACTTTTATCACCTCATTGTATAGGAAACCCACTAGCAGAAACTCTTGCCACCTTAACTTTAAGAGTGAATGCCCACTCAGCTACAAAATAGCAGTGATAAAAAAAAACTTCCTAAAAAGAGCACACCAAAATTCATCTTCTCGACTACTCTTCCTTAAAGAACTCAATAATGCAAAACAGACACTAGTTAACAATGGCTTCTCTAACCCCCTTATAGACCACCAAATTAGATTATTTCTTTCCAAAGTAAATAACAATGATAGTGAACACAAAGTCAAAAATAACATAAATATTTTTTACAAAAAACCAAGTGAACATCAACTACAAACAAGATGAATGTTCACTGAGAAACATCAAAAAGAAATACACTACCCCAATTGATCTTAACAAAAAAATCAAATTATCTACTACAAAAAATTTAAAACAACTAACTTTATCCTCAAAAACAAAATAACACACCAGCAAAATCAAAATTACAACGAACGAGCATTATTTATGAGTTCAAATGCCCCTTAAGGAACTTTCTCCCTGATCAAACCGAATTCATAAATAATTATATCGGTCACACAACTACATGCTTATCCAGACGCCTTACGTTACACCTATCCGACCACAGTTCCATTACAACCCATTTAAACATACAAACTTACCAGACTCCATACGAAGCCTACTAGTAACAAATAAAAGTCTAATAGCCTCATCCGCATGTAAAAAAGATGAAAACAAATGGAAGCCTTAATCATAAAAAAGAAAAAGCTAACACTAAATAATATTAACTACGAACACGGCCACAATGTGCTGACTGTTTTCGGAAAATAAAACATCCCTATAACTCTAGAAACATACACCCAACCCATACACCCAATTAAAACGTCTGTCGTCTTTAATGAAAACTGTATAAATGAAGGATTGCTGCCTAAATACACATACACACACACACACACACACACACACACACATATATATATATATATATATATATATATATATATATATATATATATATATCAAATTGAGTAGTTTGGTTGGCTAATAAAACAATGGTAAACGAAATGGTACCGATGCGATCAGTACGAAAAACATTTATTAATTATTAAACACATGACAGAAATTTCGGTATTTTCGGGCACGCCCGTGTCCTTCATCAGCATTTGGGAGAAATAAACAGAGAGACGGTGGAGACTCATCAATGCCCGAAAATTCCAAACTTCGAAAATTCCGAACTTTGAACCTAAAATATATTAAATATAAGATTCATTCAAGTCGAAGATCTTTATATATATATATATATATATATATATATATATATATATATATATATATATATATATATATATATCTTTATATATATATATATATATATAAACAAAATAGAAAGAAAACATAAATAAATATTATGTTACTAAAAATCTAAAACCGAAAAGAGAAAATATACATGTAAAATAAATTGACTCAAATTCATCCAAGTAAATAAATAAACAAACCAATTAAAAACTGTTCCCGCCAAAATAATACTTAGAATGAACTACAACAATCAACCCCAAAACTGAACAAATAGCTTTAATTAAAAACAAAACTGTTAAATAAGTGGTATAAACAAATTTTTACTACGTTAATAAATAAATAAATAAATAAATAAATAAAATACGAAACAAAAAAATAAAAACAAGCAATATAATTTGACCCAAATAGATAAACAAACGACTTCCGGTGAAATAACTGGCATATTAGACTACCCACAATGCACCACTAACCCGTATATATATAAATAGCCGAGGAAAATAACAGCATATGTGGCCTGACGATTGCATATAGCATCAAACAGACTGTCGCCTCTAAGTGTTGACTTCTATGTTCACTTTTATATTTATATATATATATATAGAGAGAGAGATCTTTATATATATATATATATATATATATATATATATATATATATATATATTATGCACTGTTACATTAGATCATGTTCATATCCACGGGTGAGTATGCCCATGTTCTAATGTAACAGTCCATAAAAAATAAATATTTATTACTCTACTTTTGTAGTGAGCCCAGTGATAGATTAATGTTTTGAACATTGAAATTTTTCTCTTAGTTCTTTTACACATATATATATATATATATATATATATATATATATATATATATATATATATATATATGTTAAAAAAAAAAAACAAATGTTTGCGGGACCAACGGACAACTTACCAAATGACCTAAATACACTTAAACCAGGTAAAATCTCGAACAAGGACAGCAATAAGAAAAACGAAAATGAAAAAAGACCCAAATGCAAATACCTACCAACTCAGTAAACAAAAGTGATCAACGCCTGGCTTACCTAGACAGAGCAAAAAACGCTTGATAATGTTAATTCCTGTGATGGATGGCCCCAGTCGTAACCCGAATGATATATATATATATATATATATATATATATATATATATATATATATATATATATGTGTGTGTGTATGTGTGTGTGTACGTACGTACTAAAGAGCCGGCATAAATAAAAAAAAAAACCAATAAGCTAGTCAGTTGGCAGTTAACAACTGTAGGTATTTTATCTTATGCTTACATCTGTTCATAAACTCTGTTCTTTTAAGTATTCTGTTATCGCTGCTTTTTTTATAAATTATCGAAGTAATTCTAGGGGACTTACCTACTTTCATTTTAATCTTCCATTTGTGACCTTGACAGCGTTGTATAATATTTGAAATTTAAATAATAATAATAATAATTCAAATGGATGTAGAAATATAAGTAAAGCACAATACACTGACTGAAGTTGCAAAATATATAAAAAAAGAAAGCAAAAGCAAATGCAACTGACCAGATACAGAAAAGATGGCAAGATAAACCGTTTCATGGCCAATACTCAGCCCGTACCAAACAAGCTGATGTAGACAAACCCCGTACCCGTCAGTGGCTAAGTAGTGTAGGGTTAAAAGCTGAAACGGAAGGTTTTATCCTTGCTGCACAGGACCATTGCTTGTGAACTAGGAATTATCAAGTATACTAAAAATTGTTAGCCCAAAATGCAAATTCTGTGATAAATATCCAGAAACAATTGATCATCTTGTATCATGTTACACGGTATTGGCACCCACTGAATATAAAACCTGGCATGATAGAGTGGGCCAATATCTGCATTGGAAAATCTGCAACTTCTACGGAAAAGATACTGAAAGAAATTGGTATGAAATGGTTACGGAGATAGGACCTGTAACAATTTTATGGGACTACAGAATACACACATCCATTCGTTTCATCCGACCAGATTACATTTTCCCAAAACTGCATACCTTTCTTTTCATAAGTTTCGACAAACTTTAATCGGTCTTTGACATGTTTGGTTTTCAGTAAAGGCACTTTACTTGGTGATCTTGAATGAAAGCCTGTACGATATAGAGCTCTGCTAATGGTATCCTTACTTACATTAATTCCAGCACCCTCAAGATAATTTCAGAACGAGTAATGAATGGTTTTTTTGCACATTTCTGCTGACCCACCTTGAAGTACTCTCATTTATTTTTCTCGGTCTTCCATTTCTTGGAAAGTTTGCTGTACCATCGCCATACTTCTTATACTTTCTGATGATATTTCCTACTGTGCTAGATTCATTTCTTTGCTAATTTTTCGGTAACCGTGTCTTCCTTTGTGACGTTCAATGATTCTATCTCGCATATCTCTGGATAATTCTTTAGTTTTTGCCATTTTTAATCCTTGAATTGCAGAATGCACATCAAAGAGTCAGATGATAAGTAGCACTATCTTGTAAACAATTGTGTGCTTCTCTGATTGGTCAGAGATAACATTCCAATACTATCGAAAATTTGAATATTTAAAGTCTTTTAAAATACAAAGTTTTGATTGGAAATTTGAAAAAAGTGTCATGTATCCAATACTTTTGGATAGGGTAATTTTGAACTTTGATAAAAAAAAATGGATTCAATCATGAGTTTTTAATTTTCCTTCCACATTCCAAATATCAGTCAAAATGGCGAACATAAACTAGAGTTATAACAGAAAATAACATGTATCCAATACTTATGCGTGTCACAGTATATATGTCTCAGTTGGTTTATATTTACCTTAATCTGTACATCCATTTACATCTTATCACATTGAAAGATTGGTTCTTGTACGATCACCGGAGTTAAGCAACGTCGAGCCTAGTCAGTACCTAGATGAGTGACCGCTTGGGAATACCAGGGGCTGGAAGCTTGGCTATGTCGTTGTGTAGTGGATAGTGGCTCGAATTTGGATCTCGGCTCTTCGAGTGACATTTCCAATTGGCTCCTTCATATTTACTTACGCGTAAAATACGCAAATATTGATGTACCTATTCTCCCTCCAGCTATGGGTTAATTAGTAGGTCTTTTATCAGTAAGTCATTATTATCTATCCAAAATTCGTACTATCTAAAAATATTTTCTGGTTTAAAATATCCTGTAAAAGGTTGAAAGGCAAATACAAATAAATGTATTTATTTCAATTTGCTCGTTTCTATCTTTCTCGATTTGTTCTTTTTCTATTTCATTTTGTTCACAACTGTTCTCTCACAATTTCTTTATATCTTTCTTGATATATATATATATATATATATATATATATATATATATATATATATATAACCAAATTAATAGATATAGGTAAATGTACGGGTGAGCGATCGTATACAAATATATATATACATATATATATATGTATATATATATATATATATATATATATATATATATATATATATATATATATATATATGTATGTATATATATATACATATATATATATATATATATATATATATATATATATATGTATGTATATATATTTGTATAAATGAAAAAATAGATAATGTAAAAAAATAGCTAGATTTAGCTAGATATAATGAAAAAATAGATAGATAGATAGATAGAATGTGATGGAATAAATAAATAGAATAAGATATATATATGTGTGTGTGCGTGTGTCTGTGTTATATATATATATATATATATATATATATATATATATGATAAAAAAGATAAAAAATAAATGAAAAATAAATAAATAGATAACAAAATGAGATAGAATGAAATAGAGAGATGTGGCTAGAAAGAGATAGATAGATAGATAGATAGATAGATAGATAGATAGATAGATAGATAGATAAATGAATGAATAGAATGAGATAGATAGATAGATAGATAGATAGATAGATAGATAGATAGATAGATAGATAGATAATTGATTCTTTCCAGATCTATGTCCATTTCATCCAGATAATAGTCTATTTCTATCAATCTTTGTTTCTATCATTTTATGCAATATTGTCTTCCTTATGAACTTATTACGAACTAAAGAACCTTTATTATCCCTCATCTGTGTCTTCCTTTGTCTATTTGTATTGTGCACAGAATTGAATAGGTAAAAATATGACCATTTTTCTTCTGAATCTGAAGTCGTGTCCAAACATATAACCCTTTCATATTCCGACTTTTATTCCATTTATTTTTATCTTTTACTTCCATCGCTTTGTTCGCCTTTTTCTCTAGTCTTTTCCAAAAATACGTTTTGTGCAATATTTTTTTCATATTAATAGCAACAATGATGTTAATAAAAGGCGCAATGCCCATTTCGCTGACATCTCAGCTTTTATGTCTCTCAATGAGTGTGCGTAGACTTATATATTTCACACACACACACACACACATATATAAATATATATATATATATGTGTGTGTGTGTGTGTGTGTGTGGAGGCAAAAGAGAGATCAGACTTAGATAGATAGATAGATAGATAGATAGATAGATAGATAGATAGATAGATAGATAGATAGATAATGGTAATATTTGCCGTTTGGTACTCTTTGATCAGTTATTACTGCTTTCGGTTTTATATAATTTTTCCTTTATAAATTCTTACTCTGAAAACAATTTCTGTTATCACTCTTTCCAGTATCGATAGGGGTTTCCTTTTTAACCCATAGATAGATAGATAGATAGATAGATAGATAGATAGATACATACATACATACATACATAGATTTGCAGAAACCCAGATAGATAGATAGATAGATAGATAGATAGATAGATAGATAGATAGATAGATAGATAGATACATACATACATACATACATACATACATAGATTTGCAGAAACCCAGATAGATAGATAGATAGATAGATAGATAGATAGATAGATAGATACATACATACATAGATTTTCAGAAACCCAGATAGATAGATAGATAGATAGATAGATAGATACATACATACATACATACATACATACATACATAGATTTGCAGAAACCCAGATAGATAGATAGATAGATAGATACATACATACATACATACATACATACATACATAGATTTGCAGAAACCCAGATAGATAGATAGATAGATAGATAGATAGATAGATAGATAGATAGATAGATAGATAGATAGATAGATAGATTAAAGGCTCCTTGCTAATCTGGATATTCGTTAGTATCATGTTCTTAGTAATATACTATATTGATATAATTAGTAATAACATAGTTATATATATAGTAGATATATGGTTATATATCTACACTTGTCAACACTGTGCATCTGTCCGTCTTAATTTGTTCATAGTTGTTATTTTTGTATCAACGTTACATGCGATTAGTTGGACTGGATTAAATATGAGAGTCGTTCAAAAAGTTCTAAACCCAACCCAAAAGGAGAAACAAAACAGTTTTTCACTATTTTTCAATATAGTCCCCCTTAACATCATTGCACTAAGTCCAGTGATCCTTAAGCATTGCAATCCGATCATAGATAAAGGTTGCGTCCTGGTTCTCCAAAAACTCCTCCGCAGCACTTATAATCTCATCATTGTTTCCAAAATGACGATCCCGCAGATGGGATTTGAATTTAGGAAACAGAAAGAATTCTACAGTATTTACATTATTCGGACTATTGTCCTCATCTTTGTCGCCATATTTATCACAACGTTTCGGCCGTTGTACACTCCAGCCTTCTTCAGGTGGTTGGAATTTCGAACTGAACCCTTTATTTCGATCCCTGGGGTAGACTGTTCTAGTTCCACGTGCCATGTTTGATGCATGTCAGTTATCAATTATCTCCTGTTAATTTTCCCTCTGAAAGTTCTCCACTGCCTTAACTGTGTATTGAACTCACACTCTTTGGGTCTGTCACTGGATCTAACCAACGCCTTTATCCCATGTGTCCTTGAGAATATCTGGGTATGAATTTCTGGGTATTATAAACCTAATGTTTTCAGCAACCATTTTTTACCAGTGCCCATATTGCAATTTTGCTGTTATCATTCCATGTTTTTACCAGAGCTCATATTGCAACTTTGTTATCATTGCTTTTCTCTGGCACTCCTTATTACTGGTTCCGATATTGTATTTATTTCTATGCTTGGTCGGCTCAGGAGATTTTTGTGGCCTAGCGTATGTGCTTAAATCTGCATGGCTCTTTACTCCAATTGGCTCATTCGCTTGCTTAAACTCAACGTTGATTCTGATTCCGCAGAACTGGGTCCGGGTGTGAAAAAGTATTTGTTGTTAACATTCTTTTTTCATTCGGTTTTTCCAGTTACGAGTCCTTTTTTAAAGCTGATCGTTTTGTGTTCATTTTGTTTAGTTTTTTTTTCGTAACAGATTTAATGTTTAGTATAGAGCTTAGAAAAAATTCGCAGTGTGAGATAGGCAAGAAGTAAGGCATGTAGCAACATCAGCACGGCAAAGGGCACTCCTTTAAAGGCAAGCAAGGGCAAAAATACTTCAATAGTCAAGTGATAGCGATTGCTGTATGAGTCGTACGATTTTTAAATCAAGCCATGCTGCTAGTCATGAATATAACGAACCCAACTGAATTGGAACTCTGCCCTTCGATTTCCAATTCCGAGCCATTATTCATTATACCACTCGCACATCCAAGATTTCAACAAGCAGTCACCTTTTTCAGCAAGAGCAACAGCCTCAACTGGAAACATCAAACCAATACAAAAAATTAACTATTTAAGGTGTTTTTTTTTTTTTTGTTTCAGCTTTCACTGTCCGGTTGTATAGTATCAGTATCCTCCACATCTACTGCACTTGAAAAAACCTTGTTTTTTTTTCTGAAAAATTGTTTTAAGAGAAAGATTTTATAAATTTCAACCGAAAATGATACTGGCTGCTCGGTCAGTAAATACCGAATATTTCCTTCTAGGAAAACGGCTAATATTACCATTAGTCATATGTTTGATGCTTCCGAGGAGGCCGAAACTATTGGCCTTATGATGTCCGTCATAAAACTGCATTAGATAAAAATATTTATAATTCTATAAAATCTATGAAAAATAGAAAACCTCAAAATTAAGTTTCTATTGGGTTTAATGACGTTTGGGGTTACCGAAAATATGGTCGAATATTCGTACAGGTTTGATACTAAATTTGTTAAATGAAAAAGAAAATTCAAAGACATTTATAAGCAAATGAAAAAAAAAGTCTGATATGATTCCATTAAATCCTGTACGTACGCGGTTGAAAATCACCAAATTTTCTGAAAATACTTAATTCTATAAAAGGGATAAAGAAACGGGCATTTTTATTTTTACATTTTATTCCAAAGTCCAGAATATCTTGTAATGCGCGGTCGATAAGTTTTTAATCTTGTAAACCAAGATACGACATAGCTTGTAGGTTTTCTTGTCTACGTATAAAGACAAATAAGTCCTCTCCCTTGATAATATACACTTTCCCTGAGCACGGCACATACATTAACGTTAACATATAAGAATATATTTTCATTTTATTTATTTCATTTCAACCATTTTTATTCTAGCGCAAGACTGGAAATAGAGATGAGGAGTAAAGAGTCTGACTATAACACATTGACCTCTGATGAGTTGCATTCAAAATTTGTTCTTATTGTATACTAGTAGCTCTACCATGGCTAAAAGTGTTCATTTTTCCCTTACACAGAGATGATGAGGCAGATAAATAGATTCCTGTATTTCCCAATGGCATGACTGCAAAGTGATTGCAACATCTGCAATTCTGAATTTCAACTCGAGCTGCAGATTCTATTTTCTACGCCGATAACAGTTACGTCATCTACACAAGATGAAACAAAAAAATTATCGGATTTTTATTTTGACAGTATTTTTTTTTTTTTTTTTTTTTTTTGAGGCGGCCGTGTAAATTCACTGTATCAATATTCCATCATTGGTTATTGATGTATTTCCTTGACCTTCTAAAATCTTACATCTTTCAGGCAAAGTTTGTATTCAGCCATAAAAGAACAATTCCTGCTTTGATTCAGCGAATTCAAACTTGAAATTGCTGACAAGACAAAGAGTGTCTGCCGGGAACGAAACAAGTGTTTAGCTGATAATTTCATACTTTTCTTTTAACATTCCACCCGAATCAAGGCGTTAAAGCCACTAAGACGCTACAGAGAGTGAAAGAGAAAAATTTATTGAAGACATAGGACTATATGTATCAGGGATATTTTTGAAGATCGTATTTGACAAGAAAGCGAAACGATAGAAGAGAATTCCACTAGCAGGGATTGCGAGAGAAGAAATCATTATAATAGAATTTTTTATACTAATCTCCCACCCAAGACAAGGTTTAAGAGTCCCTCAAGGTAGAGGGTTTCCTGTGCGGTATTGGACGTGCGTAAGAGAAGACAAGAAGTACAGTTTATGAGGTTGTAAAATAAAGATAACAGTTAACACTATACTTGGTAGTTAAGATTGTAGTGATTGGGAAAACATTAGGGTGGCTGTCTACCAAAGCAGTAGTTCTTTATAAGAAGCTGCACAAGTTGAACTTACTTTTTATTAATTAAATACGAAAGGAATTAGGATGATTCATCCTCGTGTACATGGGGGGATCGCAGCTGCAAAGGTGGAACCAAGAAATGTATCTCGTTAGAACATCTGTTATCTAAATATCAGTGGATAAAAGGCCTTTGATAAGGTGTAGAATCGGGGTTTACTACATAAGTACCCCAGCTATGGAATCTCTGGAAGAGCTTCCTTGGTTATCAAGTTCTTCGTAACAGGTAGGTTCATGAATCTCGTTAAGATTAGTCTTGGCCTTCCTCAGGTTCTCTTCTCATTCCTACCGTCGATCCGTTCTGGATCTTGACAAAATTTATGGCGTAGATTACTGTAGAAATTTCAATTCTCAGTTGTAATAATCGTTCCGAAGTGAAATTGTTCTATGGACCACTCAAATATTACTGTACACCCCCAATTTGCTATTTTTGTGTGCACCCTCAATAATGCTAGTGATTTTCCAAGCGTAGCTTAGATGTGGCACAAGGCCGAAAGTATGGAGCACCCAGTGAGAATCGAACTCACTACTCAGTCGTAATTGTTCTAGCCAGACAAGCTTGCTAACCATTACACCACCTCGAGGTGCCCACACCCTCAGTAATGCTACATGGCCCCCTTAGGGTCCATATGACCCCCGCTTGAGAACCAATGATCTTGAAGAATTTCCCATACTAACTTCATAACTGTTGCGTGGTATTTTAGACGAGTATTGTAATACAGCAATATCATGAGTTTTCTTCCTTTTTTTCACCCAATAGAAGGCTCAAGAGCCATTCAAAGTAGAAAGCTACTGAATGAGGTTGTTGTGTGGACGTAAGAGTAGGAAAATGTGCATTTTAGGAGAGTATATAGGAAAGATATGAGATTTAAAGAGGTTACGATTGTAGTAATCGAGGAAGCACCCACTCAGGAGTTTGTTCCTCAAAGTAGAAGTCCTTAAATAGTATTTTCTCTTATTCAAATGAACCAGTTGCTCCCTGATTCTAACAAATCATAATATAAGGTTCCTCGTGAATTCCGTCAAATGTGTGGGGGTTACCCTACTAAATTCTGTTTAGACTAGGATGTTCCGTTCTGGATCTTGACAAAAAAAAATTTTCTTGATAACTTTGAGAAATGTCATTACCCTACTCTTCCTCGTCCTAAGCGCTGTTAGACGCCCCCGTGGAGCGTTACAGTGTCAAAACCCTGATGTGGTTTCCGTAGCACGGAGATCTATACGGGGCGGAATCGCAAGCTCCACGACTAACCAGTTTTGCATTCAGACCTTGTTCTTCTCCTAGACTGGTTTCCAACCAAGGCTAGAGTGCCCGGGTTGCTCTGCTATTTAAATCATAGCAGGGATGAGAAGAGGTGGATACGTGCTTTTCCCAAGGGTATTTGTGCGAAAGTGAACCAGACGAAGCCGATTAAAATTTGAACTGGTCACACCGAATCCACTTTCTGCGCCGATAACCACTACGCCACGCGCACATAGAATCATTATCTTATCATGTTTTTATCGAAGAATAACGCGAAAGAGACTGATCGAAAAATTACTGTAATATTTTCTTCTTAACTTTTCTCAACATAAAGCCATAGACAGTTACTATCTTATCCGTCCCCCACCGCCAAAATAGGATACAAGTCTTACTAATTAACCCTTATCTGGAGGCAGAAGAGGTGGATTTATACCTTACCTAAAGGTATATGCGAATCAGTGTATATAACGAACCCAATTTGAACTGGAACTCAGCTCTCTGAATAACAATTCCGGGCTATTATCCATTACAGCACCCAAGCTTAAAGCACCTTGCATTCCCAACTAGTTGACCATGTTCAACGTTGTTTAACTTCGATGATCGTACGGGAACCGGTGTTTCAACGTGATGTGACTGTAAGCCTCAAATTCTCTAAGATTCTGTGTAACCCATTTCCCAAGCTTTCATTTTGTTTTTCCCTTAAGCTCATAAATTACGTGTCTGTAACCGATCTAACAAATTTATGTAAATGGATGACAAAATAGGGAACGGGAGGAATAGTAAAAAAAAAAAAGGAAATTTACCTACAAATGGTAGAAAATTATAGAGAGCCATGATCGCACACATCTTGAAGAGACACGGACACATACAAGAAGAAAACTAAAGTTCAACGACTGCCCAAAGAAAACTTCAAAGACACTTCTAAGATTTCACTAACATTGTGTCAAATATGATACTGGGTATTTTTCCATAAATTTCCAAACGTATCATTATTGATACATATCGACAAGAATGCGTAGAACTTTTATTCATCCGTTGAGAGCTAGCTTTCCGTATATATCTTAACAAGATGTCAGTATTCACAAAGTTCATCTTTGTCTTCCAGTGAAGCAATGGAGGCCAGTACCTCTTGGGAAGCAGCGGCCAAATCCCTAAATTGATTACTTTCGTCTTTTCCGGATCTAGCTGTCATCAGCTGTGGTCATCTTGGCCAAGGCGAACGCGGACTGGCCAGAACGTCATGAGAAACAATTGAACAACGGCCGAGTCTGTACAATTGAATTCGCCTTTCCAGTCCAATCGTTTCAATGTTTTACGGTTCGTAATGACGGATTGTGGTGCTTTCCACCCTCATGAATTCAGCGCTCGGCCTTTGCGGTTGGGCGGGGCGTCTGATTTTGTCTTATGATCACTTGGTTGCCATTCTTGTCGATCAGACGGATAAAATTTGGTGTTTTTCCTCTCGGAGACCCATCAGGATTAATTTATTGTTTTGCAACGAGAGAGAAAGAAACAGGGAGAAATAATTGGAATCGTTAAATGAATATACAGCCAGGTCCCGATATAACACGACACTACAGCTCTAAGATGAGACATCATGTTAAAAAAATCTAGTAGAACGCTTGCAGCTTATAAGATTTGTTATTAGGTTCGTGCAAAAATAATGACGTAATAATGTCGTTTTTTTTAGGTATTTTTAACGTCAAAAAACGACATTATTACGTCATTATTTTTGCACCAAGCTAATAAAAGTTTTATAATATATTGTTCGTCTTCACTTATAAGACGACGTATACCACCATATTGCTTTTGAAGAGCCATTTTTTTTTTTTATGAAATCTGTGGAAAATTTTATTGGAGTAAATCAGATTATCCATTAGCAAAGTATATCATCGAGTTAGCATAAGCGGTCATTCAGGGTATTTCTAGAAGCAAATAAATTTATTGCAAGGTGTCCCTTTTTGTCTGAGATAGATAGATAGATAGATAGATAGATAGATAGATAGATAGATAGATTTCTGGCGTAGACAGATATATTTCGCATATATATATATATATATGTGTGTGTGTGTGTGTATGTATGTATATTCATATATAGTTGTTTATTGCCCCTTAAGGAATACGTATATTCATATATAGTTGAATAATGCCCCTTAAGTAACTGTGTTCCTGATCAAACCGGACTCATAAATAATTACATCGGTTACACAACCACATGCTTATCCAGACGTCTTACGTTACACCTATCTGATCACAGCTCCATTAGAACCCATTTAAACACACACACAGATTTACCCGATTCCATTAGAGACATACTAGTAGAAAACACAAATATATTAACTGCTTCCACCTGCAAAAAAAAGACTAAAAATAATGGAAGCTTTAATAATAAAAAAGAAAAAGCCAACTCTTAACAATATTAACTACGAACAAAGCCACAATGTGCTAACCGTATTCGGAAATTAAAAACATCCCTACCACACACTAAGACATACACAGAACGCACACACTCAATTAAGATGAAAAATCAAATCATCCTTAATAATGGCTAAAGGTATAGCCGAAAGCGCTCGGAAATATAAAACATTTGTACAGTTCTCACATACCCTTTGTCAAGAAAAGAAAGCACTTGTTCGAACACAAGACAAATTAAATAAAAAGCCTAACCGTAGTACCTTGTCTGTCGTTTTTAATGAAACATGCATAAAGGAAGGATTGCTGCCTAAATATACAACTATATATATATATATATATATATATATATATATAGAGAGAGAGAGAGAGAGAGAGAGAGAGAGAGTGCGATGGGTGGGTGGGTGTTAAATTTGGTTGGTTGTGCATGTGTGTTTGTGTGTGTAATTAGAGAGATTTAATTAATTGACTGATTCGTTATCTACCCTTTGCAGATTATCTAAAGCCAGAATACATTTTTAGACTGTAAGAATTTTGGGGTGATAATAATGAATTAATGATGCACACTTACCTATTAATCCACAGCTGAGTGGGGAAGGGTATTTACACATATCTGAATTGAGGAGATCGTACGGGAATCGGTGTTTCTACGTGATATGGCCGTAAGCCAGAGAGAGAGAGAGACCAAGCCAAGATAGATAGATAGATAGATAGATAGATAGATAGATAGATAGATAGATAGATAGATAGATAGATTATTAAAGTGATTGATTCTTTTGTCTCGATGAGCATTAAAATCACCAAACACAAAGACGTTCGCAGACTGTCAAATATTTCTCACTTGTGAAACACTCTTCCGGCCTCTTGCTTTCCGGTCAACTTCCCATCAATTTTAAATGCGCCGCCAATCGCCATTTTCTGTCTCCTTTTATTGTCTCTCAAAAGTTTTTCCCATATTCTTTCACGCTCAGTAATCCTTTGCAACTTTGTAACTTTGCTTGCGATGAAATTATTGATAAAACAGTAGATAGATAGATAGATAGATAGATAGATAGATAGATAGATAGATAGATAGATTATGTCATTGTTGCAGGTTTTACAAGTATATACATGTACCGTCAGCTAGGAGAACTTCAACATAAAATACACAGCCAGCCTTATGGCAATTTAACCAATAAATTTTGTTTACTCAATCGTCTATTTCAAATACGATTATCCACCATAATAACGTTTAAAGATTTAAGAATGTCTGCTTAAAAAGAAATCCATTAATTCTTTCGAAATTGTTTTGTTTACCTTTCGAAACTGAACAGATGTGAAACCCTCGAGAATATCATCCAAGTGAAGAGGATGTGCTTTCTTTAAAAATGGTAAATGGAATCTTGCTTACTGTGACGTTTCCCGTGTCTGAGAGATAAAACACCCTACATCATAACATTGGTTTCCCCTACAAATGAGGACGAAGGTTCAATTTCTGCTAGCGAACTCTTTTTTCTTTACCAAGATTTCTCGAATGCGTAAACAAATAAATATAATACAGACTGTTTAATAAACAAAAACGGCGTGTCTTTTATTTTCAAATTATTTTTTTATTTAAATAATTTATTAGGCAAGGTAATAAAACCACTAAGACGCAAGGGGGTTACTGAGTGTTAGAGAATATGAGAAAAAACACTATTTAGGAAAGAGAACAGTACAAAAAAAAACAAGAATTAAATAGACAAGATAACGATTGATATTGCATTTAGATTTTTGGAGATTAAAGTTGACTGAGAAGCAAAAAAAGCTGGAAGAGAGTTTTACAAGCGAGAAGTGTGATACAAGAAACTTTTAGCATAGAACTTATGGTTACATCTAGTTATTTAAACTGTAAAATGATTAGACCTAGCCGCCAATCTAGTACTGCGCTGGAATTCATAAAGCCTAGCTATCATGGAGACTATTTCAAATATGAAGTACCCATTATAGTAAAGTTTGAAGTAATAAAAATATTTAGTATACAAACTTTACAAGTAAAGAAATGTAATGACTGCTCTTAGGGTGGGGGTTTGTTTTCTAGGGACTGCTTACGCCTAGTGAAACCAGTTGAGTTAACTACAGTGACAAAACTTTACCTGGCGAGAATATCATACATTTTGCATCAGGAAAGAAACATGTCACCAGAAATATCTATTATTTGAACTCTGTATATTTCCCGGTAGATATCTCGCTGTCCGTGTTCCGACTGGGATTTATATGCGAGTGTTGCCCTCTTTGTCCTTGTCTTAGAGCTGGAAATGACGCCTTCTTCTTGTCTTCGGAGAAGGGCGCGACATGACACAAGACGATCTTGATCCCGGGGAGGCTGACTCTATGACACTGTTTGCAAGGATTGGGCTCCTACGTGAAAGTGTCTCGGTCTCTGCAATCGTGGGAAGATTGGTAAATATTAATAGTGGAACTAGTTGGGATCAAATCGTAAGCAATTAGCTGTGAAAAGAGATGATTGTCACTTTACCAGATATTGATAATTGTCATTTCCAAACTTTGATTAATCTTGTACAGCTGCCTAGATTATAAAACTTAGCCGTTTCAATACAGGAAAACATTCGGTATTCCTTGAACGAACAGTTACCGTTACTATCGGTTGAAATTTCTAAAAATTTTCCAGAAAATTTGGCTTCTCAAGTTCGTTATCTGTTATAATTCTTTCTAGTATTGATAGGAGCTTCCTTTTCAACCTTTTGTTTTTGTTAATGTGGAATGTCAGTACATTAATTGTATCAGTATTGTTTATTTCAGTTATATGTGCTACCCGTCGAAAATTTTGGCTTCTAAAGGGAAAACGGGGGTGTTGCTTAAGCTTGATCATTTAGCTAAAGATACAAATATAGGTCACTACAGTAATAATGCTATCTAAGACTACACTTAAATGGTACCTTTCCTGACATTTTTTTTTTAATTAATTTGTTGATTAAATCTATTCACTGAGTGCATTTAAATGAAACCGGTTACTCAAAATACTGGTTCAGTGCGCCAACCCAAAAGAATTCATGCATCGGTAACCTTTCATTTTGTCATGATCAAAATGGCTGATCTCAGGCGAAAGGTTAATTATAATTCTTCAAAGTTGAGCCGCTTCGTTGGCTGACATAAAATTCGGTGGGGGAACTTTTGCCAAATGCTTACACTGCATTGTTTTAAATTCATTATAATTATAATTACGTTCTTCTTTCACTTACCGCCTCATCCTCTGTAGCAGTTAATCATTGTCTCTTTCCCTCGCTCATTCTCTCTCTGTATATATATATATATATATATATATATATATATATATATATATATATATATATATATATATATATATATATATATATATATATATATAGATAGATAGATAGATAGATAGATAGATAGATAGATAGATATAGGATTGAGGAATTAGCAGCTATAGAGGAATCAGTTCGAATTCCAGTCGAATCTATTACATTCACTTACGTTCTAATACCCTTGGGAAAGGTATTAATCCTCTTCTTCTCCCTCCAGCTAAATAAAGCCTTGGGTGATAACTGGTCTAGAAGAAGGCCAACTATGAATTCAAAATGTGCGTAGAGTCGTTAGGGGGACCTTGTGACACGTAGTGGACCAGGTCTCTGTATTTGGCCCTTCAAAATGTATGGATGGTTCGGCCCGAAACCTTCGCCACTGTAATCAATTCTCATGTACTGGTGTCGGGTTGTCGATTCCTAGTAAATGTTCTGCATGACACTCATGCGTCGAATACAACGAGAGAGTCGAATATATATATATATATATATATATATATATATATATATATATATATATATATATATATATATATATATAATGTCATCCACAGACAGACTGTTTCGCTGTATCACAGCTTATCAGTGCGGCTAGATATCCGGTTGCCTCTAGCTAGGATCGAAACCCGACTGAATTGGTATCAGGCGGATATTCTAGCGCACGGTTGGGATGAAGGTGGATTTTTAGCGTATTTATTTTTGGAAACACGCCCAGTGACCGAGAGTGACTCAATTCGGCTTGCGAAGAGTCTCGCTATATATATATATATATATATATATATATATATATATATATATATATATATATATATATATATATATATATATATATATATATATATATATATATATATATATATATATATATATATATATATATATATTCAAGAAGGAGATTTGGATTACTAACACATAAAAAGAGAATTCTCCTAACGAGAATATTTAACATCGAAAAACATAAAGGAGAAAAAAATGAATTATTTTTAATAATATGTGGAAATCTCCACCCTATACTTGATGACGGTCTGAGACCAGAAACCCGTGTAGTAAAATTATGGTAAATTATGGAAAATAAAGCATGATATGTTTTCGGTATCTCTCTTCTTTTTAATATACACACTTTTCTCTCGCTGGGACCACTATAACCTCTTCCTTTATATATATATATATATATATATATATATATATATATATATATATATATATATATATATATATATATATATATATATATATTGAGAGAGAGAGAGAGACAAAAGTAAGTTTACACTTAGTAGGTATGCACCTTGCAATTTCTTTTAAACATTTTTAATATTTACAGATTGCGATGGATAAATTACCCAAAAATGAAAATAACATTGATATCTCATTTTTAACAGATATATTTACGAAAATTACACATATCTTGAAATATTAAAGAGAAACTTGATTCAATAAAATCGACATTGACTTCAACAACGTCCTCAAGACGACTTCAGAATCTCCTGCAACTCTCCGGGACGGTTTCATTGATTAAGTTGCTTCCATAATCCTTATTTATAGTTCATATAACAATCAAGGAGGGTTGTAGTCTGGAGATTTAGGTGGCCGGATGTAAGGATTGATGTGGTCAAAGAAATTTTCTGACATCCATGACTTGGTTCACCTTCTTCTGTGGCTTGATTTTGAGTCCTGTTGCCAGACATAGTGTCTTCCAGCAGCCATCATCTTGACCCAGAACAGCAATACCTCCTCAAGCCACTTGATGTATACTCTCGTGTTGAATCTGAGGGCCTCAACAACAAATTCCAAACTTCTTTTCTTATCAGAAATGTTCGTATTGGAGCTTCCGGTGCGAATACCAAGCAGTACAGCATGCCGTTTCCAAAGTTTCTAGCGGAGTGAATTGCGTCATGTTGCACTTTTTCTCACAGATGGTGCCCAACTGACCCTACTATATTGTGCAGTCAACAAAATCAAAAACAATCAAAGCGCCTGCGCAAAATTAAAAATATAAAATGGCGACTATTTACCCATCATACCTTATATATTTATTTATTACAAACATATTTATTCAGAATTGTTTATGTACATTTGTTTAACACTTTACTTACATTTTTCTGTATAGTTTAATCTGTTGAGTTCTCATAATGTCCTCCTTCAACATTTCAACATTCCTCGAACCTCTCCAGAACACTATGGCACACAACACGTCACAAATTCCGATTTGCATCAATTTCAATAAATAAATAAAGATGCACTCTTTTAATTCGTCCTCTGTGTGGGGATTTCTCTTATCAACCTTCTTCTCATAAATCCATTGATGTTAGGTCAGGTGAATGTGGTGGCCATTCGATGCTGCCCCTTCTTCCAAACCAACGCTGTGGAAAGGTTTGGTTAAGGCAGCCCTCTACTGCTAAAGCATAATGGGGAGTTACTCCATCTTACTGAAAGAACAGTTGGGCGAAGTTAAAGCTAAAAAGTGGAACGAATAGTGAGACAACTGTCAGCCTACTTTTGGCCCCCACCCTGTATATGTAGGCATAGTAAGCGGATGAAAGGAATTCGGGACATAAAAAATAACAATAATAATATTTCGATTTTTAACATCTTTTCTCATTATGATTCTGTTTGGTCAAAAGGCCTACTAATTTACAATAAATATTATTAGTCAAATTATAAATATTATGTTTCTTTCATCGGCTTAGATAGATAGATATCTATCTATCTATCTAATAGATAGATAGATAGATAGATAGATAGATAGATAGATAGATAGATAGAGAGATGAATGAATTATTATTATTAGTCACATTATAAATATTATGTTTCTTTCATCGGCTTAGATAGATAGATAGATAGATAGATAGATAGATAGATAGAATGATATAAATAGATAGATGAATGAATAGAATGAGATAGATAGATAGATAGATAGATAGATATATAGATAGATAGATAGATAGATAGATAAATAGATAGATAGATAGATAGATAGATAGATAGATGAATGAATAGAATGAGGTAGATAGATAGATAGATAGATAGATAGATAGATAGATAGAATGATATAAATAGATAGAATGATATAAATAGATGAATGAATAAAACGAGATAGATAGATAGATAGATAGATAGATAGATAGATAGATAGATAGATGAATTATTATTATTAGTCACATTATAAATATTATGTTTCTTTCATCGGCTTAGATAGATAGATAGATAGATAGATAGATAGATAGATAGATAGATAGATAGATAGATAGATAGATAGATATATAGAATGATATAAATAGATAGATGAATGAATAGAATGAGATAGATAGAATCCGACTGGATATGAAAAAGAACAAATACAAAACGTTTATCAATCTAATTTTATTAAAGCTTCGTCAGAGACTGTGATATTTCTCGATGAATAAGTTCTAATATAACTTCGAAATTGCTATTTCTCAAGCTCTCTTTATCATCAGCCTATATCTCCTGTACTTGACCCTAAAATATTTACCTTATAAACTCTTACTTTTGAGAAAAGACATTAACATTTCAATAACGTTTTACTAAGAATGGAACCGCCTGTATGTTAGACGTTGTTGGTCGTCATGGATTTGTACAAAAGAAAATGGCAACATACCTCAGAAAGAGTGAAATCGCTTTCTTTTTGGAATGAATACTGACTTTGATAGTTCGCAAGGTCACCTAACCGGCAGTTTCGAATCGCACACATAATGAACAGAGCCATGTGTTGCGTCATCTTTGATCTGACTAGCATATTCTTCTTTTCTTATTATCGTGTCTATAAGGTTCATGCGGGCTTATAGTCACATCACTTTGAAATACTGTCCAGTATGATCACCGAAGTTAATCAACATCGAGCCAGGCCGGTACCTGCTGGAAATGCCAGGTGCTACAGCTTGGATGTGCGGGTGGTGTAATGGATAAAGATTCGGAATTGTTAACGAAATTTTCTTGTTTCTGAATACATTGCTTAGATTTTGAAAGGCAACTTTCGCTATCCCAATGCGCCCTATGGTGATATACCGGGTTTCTTTTAGTGAAAGGAAATATTTAAAATTAATGAATTGTGAAGAGAACTTGTTCAGAATAGGATAGGATAATGTAGTCTCACATCTCTCCGCATTCTTTATGCCCTTGTGCTAAATCCATCTCCAAAGAAACAGATTCTTCTCTTTCTATATGGATTTTACATCTCAAAAATACGATAGAATGGATCGGCATTAATAAAATAAACATTATTGTTGTAATAAATGCAATACAAGGAATAAGTTTTGCAATCAGAACGGCACTTGGAACAGCAAGAGTTGTCTCTTCTCCTGGGCACTGAGTGCTTTCGCATTTTCCCGATTATTCTCGGCTAAAAATACTCTCTCAGCACATACAAATTGCACTTACTGACTCTAAGATATTGAAAAATTAATTCGAGTTTGAAAAACGCTATCGTTGTGGAAAGACGCCATAATTGTCAACAAATGAAATGACAAGAAACATGTATACCCGAAATTAAAAAAAATAAAGTAGAAAAAATGATTTCAAAAATATTTTCAGGCCAATGTGATAAAAAATATAGTTCTATCATATTTAAAAAGTGATCTAAGGTCAAAGAAATGAGAATACTGTTCCGTCAAATTTAAGAAATGATCTCTGACCAAAAGTAACGAAAACCGGTTTCAGATTTTTTTTTTTACTGATCAAAGTAAGGAAAATGTTGTTCCGTCAAATTTAAAAAAAATGATATTTGATCAAAGTAACGAGAATATGGTCCAGTCAGATTTAAGAAATGGTCTGAGGTCAAATTAACGAGAACACGGTCCAATTAGATTTAAAACACGATCTCAAACCAAAGTATCCAAAACACGGTTCAGTAAGATTTTCAAAAATGATCTCTGTTCAAAGTAATGAGAATACGGTTAAGTTAAATTTAAAAATCAAAGTAATGAGGTGAGAATATAGTTCAGTCATATTCTTCTTGAAAAAATGCTGATTGGAATTAAATCGTGATTTTTCAGATGAGAAGAATGGTGATAAGTATTTTGAATATCATGTTCTTCACTAATTTAAAAAAAAAAAGTCATTTTAAAAGAAAAGCTATTTTATTAATTTATTTATATTATTTTTTTGTTTCTTTTTTTTGTTTTGTTTTTTTTTTTTTTTTGTTTTTTGTTTTTGTTTTTTTGTTTAGCTTTGTACAAAAGTTCCTTGCTCGATAGTTTAAAAACAAAAACTTGCATGTATGTGAAAACAGTTTTTTTTTCACCGTAATCTTTTGAATATACATAAAATTGATTTATTTGGCTACGAATAATGCATGACCTAAATTAGAAGTTATTTTTTTTATTTTGTGTCGGAAAAGTTAAATTCATTATTTAATTACAAATTTGTGTATAATTTGCGTAATTTTCTATATTTTGGCGTAACTAATATCCCCCCCTAATACAATGCCGAGAGCAACTCAAGGTAGAGTGACACGAAATGAGATTGTTTTATAAGTGGAAGAGGTGGAGGCAAAAGTGCAGTTTATGGGGGTATGTAGGATAGATAACTGCTAAGCCCACGCTTGAAGAGAGTCCAGGCTTCACTTTCAAGTCTTGAAAACACCCAAAAGCGTCTCTGCGTCCTTGTGGGTGATTGATTATTTTACAACCTAAAAACCTTTCCCACGTCACTGCTCTATTGCTATTTCCATGGAAAGTGTTCATATGAACTATATTCATTAGTTCCACCAGTTCTAACCATCATGGCTAAGATCCGCCATGACACACACATTGTAGCGAACCATCCTCATTACCTTCGTATTCCATTTGTGAGATGTAAGTTCCAATCGAGCAGCTTCCTTCCACGAACTGCTGCTTTGTGGAACCGACTCCCAAGTGGATGCTTCTCTGATCACTACGATCTTACTCTGTCAGAGTCTAGGGTAACTTTTATCTTCCCGACATATTCCCATAAACTCTGTCTCTTATTCCGTAACCTTTAACTTCGATTGGCTCCCGAGCCTTGTACAGGGTGAAAACCATTGTAAAAATAAAAAAAAATATATAATAATAATAATTTACAATGTTCGGGCTGTTGTCCTCATCTTTACTGCCATATTCACGACGTTTCGACCGTTGTACGCTCCGGTTTTCTACAGGTGATTGGAATTTCGAACTGAACTCTTTATTACGTCCACCAGGATAGATTGTTCTAGCTCCACGTGCCATGTCTCTTCTGGATGTCTTAGTTATCTCTCTTTAACTCAACTGTTCAAGTTTTTGCTCACCACTGCAGTAGCCAGGTATTGAACTCACAACTTTTGGGTCAAGTCACTGGATCCAACCAACGCTTTTATCCACTGGGCCATGTGTCCTTGAGGACAATCTACCCAGGTGGACGAAATAAAGAGCTCAATTAGAAATTCTAATCACCTAAAGAAGGCCGGAGCGTTCAACGGCCGAAACGTCGTGAATATGGCAATAAAGATGAGGAACAATGTAAATAATGTAAATAGTTACAATACCTCATCTCAGAAATATACAAATAAAAAAATATAATAGTCTAAAGCTAATCAGCGTTAAAAGAAAAATAATTTCTCTATATAAATATATTTAAAAAAAAAAAATAAACTGTGCTTCTTACTGTGTAACCCTCTTCGGCTTTGAACAGAGTGGACATTATTGTAAAAAAACGGTTATTGTAAAAGACGATTGTAGTGATTGGGAAAGCATCCTCTCGGGAGTCTATTGGATAAAGCAGCAGTTCTTGGGAAGAAACTGTCCTTTTTACTCAATGAATACGAAGGGAATGGAGATGATTGTGCATGTGGGGCCTGGCAGGTCTTAGCTGTGAAACTAAGGGAGGTAGATTGTCAGAACAGTTGCAATGAAAACAGCTTTCTCAAAAAACGGTTTGCCTCGTCTATATTAACAACACGAATACTAATCGAAGATTTACTTTCTAAGAACAATCTGTTTAAGTTTTTCCTTGGAAAATCTATACATGATTGCAATTCAAGACATTTGACAAGAATATTTGATTTCAAAAGTCCAAGCGGATGTTTCCCACTATCAATACAATGTTATTCTGTTCAAGTCTGAGGGTTAACCGATAACTTCCTCTACTACTATTCGTACAAATTGCCTACTAACGTAATCCTCTAGCTCGAGTGGCTCCCGGGCCTTGTAAATCGTAAACGCTACAGCAAAAAATTACACACACACGCACACACACACACACACACCCAGGATGAAACTTCGATGGAAATTATTCGATTTCTACGGCTTATCAACCCTTTGAATCTAGCCAATGAGAAGACTAGTGAGGAAAAAGGAAAATAAAAGAACAGGATTCGGAAAGACAGAAAATGATGATTGACGCTACATTTAAATGTTTAAACATTGTAGAAAGCAGCGGAGTACGAAAGTGGAAGAGACTTCTACAAGTGAGAAATAAACTATTAGAATAGAACATACGGTTGAATCAATCCAAATAAACTGTAAAACAATGAGATCTAGTTGCCAATCATCTAGTAATACAATTAAATTCATATGGTTGAGGTACCAGGGAGAAAAGCTCATTAGAACAATTACCATGAAAATAATTATACAAAAGAGA
>OZ010579.1:78304730-78369730 GCA_963932145.1 Acanthosepion lycidas | reverse complement strand
TTACATAGATGATTTCTAAGCAACGATAAACACGTGCATATAAGACGCTAGAAGCGAAAATCGCACCGCATTTTATGACGTCACATGACCACACGAGAGTGAATTGGAGAAGTATGGAAAAGCCATTGGTATAAAACAATGGCTTCTGTTAACAATTATAGACATTTAAGAATGTTTGTAGAGATGCCATAATTGATTTTGTTTAGGTTGGGTTTCAACTGTTTGATATATAATGCTTCAAGGACTTTTAGTTTTTGTCTATTGTTTTCATGTCGAAGTATAATTGTGTTTCCGACAAGTATTTTACGGAATTGTGTGTGCGGGCAGGCATGTTGTTTTAAATGCCTATATATATATATATATATATATATATATATATATATATATATATATATATATATATATATATATATATATATATATTTGACTTTTTTAATCGTAGGGCGGATCCGAATGCAGAAGCCACATTAACTCTTTTCCACAACAGTCTATCAACGACAGCCATCAGCAATTCTGGTATAGTCGTATCTGTCCATTTTTGACATTGTCCAACTAGTTTTTGCGTTGGTGTCCTCTCCTATGTCCACCTTCAACAGTGCCTTGCATTATGGCTTTGCACAGGCTGTCGTGCCTTGTAATGTGTCCAAACCACGCCATTTTTCTCCGTTTGACATTGGCGAGAAGTTCCTGGTGTCCCACAAAACTTTTAACCCTTTTCGGCATAAACTCATTGTTTTATTGTATTTTTTATTCCCAATAGAAAATGCCAAGGAGTTTTCTCATGTATTTTTCTCAAACACTTGGATCCTTCTCTCTGTTTCTACCAGCGTCCACGTTTCATATCCATATCGGAGAATGCAGACTACCAGCGATTTGTACAGTCTGTACTTTGAAAGCAGATTTTGCTCCTCCATATTCTTGTCAATTTGGCCATCGCTGTCATGTCTGTGGCAATTCGTGTGCGGATTTCTGAGTTGCAGGTACCATCTTTAGACAAGATTGCTCCTAAGTATTTAAAACTGGGCACTTCCTCCAGTGAATTATCGTTCATGGTAATGTTGACACAAGTGTTACTGTTTGTACTATTCACCATTAGTTTGGATTTCTCGGAGCTAACCTCCATTCCATATGCTCCTGCTCTCTCTCTCTCTCTGTCTCTCTCTCTCTCTCTCTCTCTCTCTCTCTCTGTATATATATATATATATATATATATATATATATATATATATATGTGTGTGTGTGTGTGTAAAAATTCATATATAAATAAAATATATCTATAAAAAGACAACATTATTAAAGACAGCAGGACATCTTTTCTTTACCGATGCGTTTCGTCCTCTAACGGACTTTATCAGAAACCAATACATTTACGTTGAAGAAGACGAAACGCACGTCAGTAAAAAAAAAAATTCTTTTTGTCTTCATTCATACATCCATATATAGATCTGGTAGAAATCGTGGTAGCAAAAGTCGGTGTTTGAATTTTTTTTGTCTCTAGCGAAAGTCACCCATGAAATAAAAATAATTGTTTGTACAGAAAATAAGGACCTACGTACATCAAATTGTATTTAAATTAAGTGGCGACAAAAGAATTATCGTTGAACTTTTGAAATGTAAGCATAAATATTAATGCAATGCTTAAGTGTAGCGATCAGTTTTGAGTTCTTCTGTAGTTTATTGTTGCCTATCGCATACAGCAGCAGTATGCCTCGCAAAAAGAAATCTCCGCCAACAGAGGACCAGATTGCAATCAAAAGAGCGAACGCTGCAGCGAAGAAAAGAAAGTTCCGTGCAAATTAAATCCCAGATCAAACGGCAGCCAGTAGAGATTCCATTGCTGAGATTATGCAAAAACTTATGTACAAGCTGAAGACTGAATTAAGAGCCCTCCGGAGGAGCTAGTTGAAATGCCGTCCGATAGTGTATATATATATATATATATATATATATATATATATATATATATATATATATATATATTTTAAGCATTACACCCCGAGCAAGGTGTGAAGCCACTAGGATGCAGGGGGGTTGCAGAAGATTTGGAGCAAGAGCAGATAGGAGTGATAGAAGAAAGGATGAGGAGAGGGATAGTGGATAGATCAAGGTAACTGCAGATGTTGATTGACATTACATTTGAATAGTTGGAGATTAAAGCTCTCAGGGAAACAGTAATTGGGAAGGGTGTTCCACAGGCGAGAGGTGGGAGGTATGAAGCTACTGGAGTGGAAGAGACGGCTACATTTAAAAGTTTCTACAGTGTAAGGGTGAGAGCGGGATGCCAGCTTCGTAGGGCGCTTGAATTCATGGAGACTGGGAACCAGTGAAAGCAGCTCATCGGAGCAATTACCATGAAATTATTTGTAGAAAAGACAGAGAGAAACGACGGCGCGTCTGTGAGAGAGTGACTGTAGACGAGACGCCAGATCAGAGCCAATTATATTACATATCCGTCTCTGGATCTTATCAAGAACTCCGAGGTAAACAGAAGGTGCCCCAGACCATATATGGCAGCATATATATATATATATATATATATATATATATATATATATATATATATATATATATATTAAGTTGGTGCAAAAATAATGTCGTTTTCTCACATATTATAATACGTCAAAAAACGACATTATTTTTGCACCAACCTAATATATATATATATATATATATATATATATATATATATATTCGACTTATCCGGAACGTATTCAGCCATTTTTAATATCTCAAAGATCGATTGCACGGCCTTAAAACAAGTGAACAACCAAATACAAAGGAGCTTACTTTATGCTCTCCTCCGGAGACACTCGGTCGACAGTAAGGTAACCTTGAGTGGGCTTGCTTGTAATAACCAGCCGAGTAGATATGGGATACTTAGCGCAAAGGTTTTGCCAAATTATCGCATCTGCCCGCTTGCTACTTACAGTTTTGATTTTACTTACTGCTTCTTACGCCCATCACCGTTAAAGGGAAGTGAAATTTCAGACCGTGACGTGATTAAAGAGATCGCGATGAGTCACTTGATGACAATCATTAAAGTGGATTTTGCAGACTATTTTGAAAGTAGTAGGAACGCTGAGATAAGGGTATAAATGGCCCTGTGGGAGATATTTGTCGTTAATATTAAATGGAAAACTGAGTTCCGGATAGATAAATATACTTCACAGATTGGGGAGAAAAATAGTTAAAAAATGAACTATATTTTCTTGAATATGTAAATGATGTAAATTGATTAGAAGCGATAGATGCAATTGACGAAAAATAGATGGAAAAGACAGCGGATAAGTGATCATTTAGTAACGCTACCAGCCGCCATAACTAACTTTCCAGTTCAGGCATCAGTGGCCAACAATAATAAGTAAGGAAGAAAAAAAGTGCTATATTAGAGAAAAAGAAAGAAATATATATTTAAAGAAAGAAAAATCAGCGCTACAGAAAGAATAAATAAAAGAGCTATAAAAAAAGAAAGAAAAAATTATATTAGAAAGAAAGAAAGAAAGAAAGAAAGAAAGAAATATATTAGAAAGAAAGAAAGAAAGAAAGAAGGAAATATATTAGAAAGAAAGAAAGAAAGAAAGAAGGAAATATATTAGAAAGAAAGAAAGAAGGAAATATATAAGAAAGAAAGAAAGAAAGAAGGAAATATATTAGAAAGAAAGAAAGAAAGAAGGAAATATATTAGAAAGAAAGAAAGAAGGAAATATATTAGAAAGAAAGAAAGAAAGAAAGAAAGAAAGAAAGAGAGAAAGAAAGAAAGAAAGACGGAAATATATTAGAAAGAAAGAAAGAAAGAAGGAAATATATTAGAAAGAAAGAAATATACTAGAAAGAAAGAAAGAAAGAAAGAAAGAAAGAAGGAAGGAAATATATTAGAAAGAAAAATAAACCAGAAGCTATATTTGAAATAAATAAAGAAACGAAGAAAGAAATATATTAGAAAAAATGTATTACAAAGAAAGAAAGAAAGAACGAAAGAAAGAAAGAAAGAAAGACGAAAAGAAAGAGAGAGAGAGAGAACTATATTAGAAAGGAAATGAAAAGAAAAGGCTATATTACATTTCAATCAAGCCAATGAGTGAATAATCATCCGGCCAAACTACTCTACCATGATTTTATCAATTCAGGCAGTAACAGGAAAAAGCTGTTACCTGCTTCATCAGCCTTGACAGAGACCAATTTTACTCTAGGTGTGTGTGTAAGTGTGTATGTGTGTGTGTGTGTGTGTGCGTGTGTTTGTTCACGCGTGCGCGCCCGCATGTGTGTGTGTGTGTGTAATCTTATCTCTAATTTGAGAGAAGAAGATGTTTCCGGCTTTAATGCTAGGTAAGCCAGTTTCGTTAAACAGGCAGGCCTTTTAGCAAGTAGAAAATAAACATGTCTCCATTTGAGTCAGTCAATTATGCCTACTTGAAAGTGATAGATGATTGATCCAATATCGATATTTCGATAATGGCAAATGGTGCGCCGGTGCTATGAGATCGAAAAAGTCGTTTGTTCATTGCCTTTGATCTACAAATAAATAAGGAAGAATAAAAGAATGGCAGAAAAGGAGAGTGAAGTCGAGATTGATGAAAAAGAATGAATTTAGAAAACCGGAACAAAAAAAAAAAAATGGTTCAGAAAGGGTTTTGCATGTTTATTTGATTTTGAAATCGACTGAAAAAGAATTAAATTGCCATAAAAATAAAGAACAAAAAATTTCGATAAAAAACTTAAGAAAGAAAAAGAATGCAACTAAGAAAGAAAGTAAAAGAAGAGGAAGAATGAACAGCAAGAAATAATGAATAACTCATTTGCTGCTTAATTGAAAGAAAAAATGAAGGAATAAATTGAATAGCGAAAGAAAACGGTAAATAAAAATAGAAAGAATTTATATTAAAAGAAATGGTAATCGGATCCAGTTAATAATGATACCATAAAATGAATCCTGAATGATTTAAAAAAAAAAAAAAAAAAAAAAAAAAAAACGACCAAATTAATGATGTAATAAGATTTGAAATAAGCGAAAACAAGGCACAAAAATGGAAATAAATAAAAGGAAGAAACGAACGAATAAATGAACCGTGTCAGAAAAAAAGTAAGGATGTATGAGAAAGAAAGAACTATATTAAAATTAAAAGGAAAAAACAATATAAAAAAAAAGGAGGAAAAAAAGAAGTTATATTAGAAGAAAAGAAACAAAGAATTACATAAGAAAGAAAAACTATATTGAAGAGAGAGAAAGAAAGAAAAAATGAAAGAAAGAAAGAACTATATTAAAATTTAAAGGAAAAGGCAATATAAAAAAAGGAGGAAAAAAAGAAGTTATATTAGAGGAAAAAAAAACAAAGAATTATGAGAAAGAAAAACTATATTAAAGAGAGAGAAAGAAAGAACAATATTAAAAAGAAAGAATCAAGAAAACCAACAAAGGAACAAACTATATTAATTTACTAGCAGCATGGCCCGGCGTTGCCCGTGCTTGATTAAAAAATCGTACGAATCATAGAGCAATCGCTGTCACTTGACTTAAAATATTTTTGCCCTTCCTTGCCTTTAAAGGAGTGCCCTTTGCCGTGCTGATGTTGCTACGATTAAAGCAATAGTGTTGACAAAGTCGAATATGTCATTTGTGGCTCAAAGTCAGAACTGGTAGCAGAGATAAAAAAGCCGAATTTCAATGGCCCTGCACCCATTCCAGAATTTGAGGTCAAATGTTTTCTTCCACTCCACTGCACGCACTGACCAGTTTTTTTTTCCCGCGCATAGCGTCACCTTAAATTAATCTGCGTTTAGGAAATACCCAACCGGAAAAAAACATTTTTAAGGGTTGACCGATTGTCGATTTGCACTATGTTTGGGGGGGGGGGGCTCAGAGTTGAAACTTCACATGGTGACTCCCAATGGCCTCCTCATAAATCCGGTCGGTTTTCGCTAAAAACCGACATGAGCAATCTGAGCGTATCGGTTTTTGGGTTATATCGATTTTCAGCGCTGTTTAGGGGTCAGTGGCCATGAATCTTCTGGATAACATTTCTAATGATAGACTCTAAGAGGGTGTCAAATTTGGTTGAAATGCGATCATTCCTTCTGTAAGCAGATTTTTTCGATTATCGATTTTTTCGATTATCGATTTTTTCGATTAACGATTTTTTCGGAACCTGAGTCCGAACTCAAAAATCGGCCTCCGTCATGTCCTTACGGCAGCCATTTGCAAACATGTGGTGAAAACCGCATCGAAATCGGGTGAGAAATGCGGCCTGGGCGAGGTAACAACGCCCACGACAGACACACAGACAGACAACAAGAGAAATATAGATAGTAGATAATACATTAGTACTGATAAAAAAAGACCTTATATATATTATGAAGAAAGAAAGAAAGAAAGTAAGAATGGACTACATTATGAAGATAAAAAAGAAAAAGCTACATTAGATAAAAAGAAAAAAAGAAAGAAAACTATATTAGAACAGAAATAAACAAAGCTATATTAGAAAGAAAGAAAGAAAGAAAGAAAGAAAGAAAGAATGATTAAAAAGGCGAAAACACAAAAATGAAAGAACAAAAGACAGAAAACTTCCAGTATCAGAAATAAATTCGAAATGGAGATAAAATAAGATTTTTAAAAATGATAGCTAACTCGATGCTGAACCAATAGGTGGGTGGTTGAGTCATGGTGAGATTACGGTTAAAGCAGGGACAATATTTTGAAATGGAGAGTTGGTCGCCGAGCCTGACGATCGAGGAACGGGCCGTGGCTGTAATTACAACGCTCGTGACAAGATTGAGATGGACACCCCGGTTACTAAACTCTGCCGTTACCCCGAACAGACCACTTCAACTTCGCCTTCTACAAAATCTGATAACACAAGGGACAGGAGTTGGTTGCAAGCAAATGTGAAGCATAAAGGGACTGGAATATCGAATGTATTTTAGACGTACGCTAAATCAAATATGACAACCAATGGCGAAACATGAACTGCAACGCTCCCCCTGGCGGATGTTGGCTGTAATTTTATACCGATGGGGCGCGTGATAAATTCTGAACTCTTGCTTTCGTTAAGATCTCAATCTCACTTCGGCGTTGGCTTCGACTCGCCTGGTCGAATATCTGGCTGGCTATCCAAATATTGGGACCTTTAAGTGGAATACACACTAAAGCTATAACGTTTGAACCGATTCTTAATGCACTGAGATTTTATAGATATCTACAAAGCTTGACTTAGTCCAGTACGAAGCCAAATGAATCTAGTAGGGGGCGGTGATGAGGGGTCCAGTAGACCAATCCTCATTGTGAGAAAGACTTGGCCTCAAACACCTATGACAAATGACGACATTATAAACCCAACTACCTCAACGATCAAGTAGGTTTGGAATGTTTATATCTAACACCAAGCATAAGTCAGTCAGTTATATGCCATGCGTGATACATGACTGACGAGGCAGAATTTTTCCCGACATTTATTTCTGCGTTAGACCAGTTGCCATCCAAGGCTATAGAACCCGGTCTATCCTGCTACTTACCCATAGCTGGGGGAGGGGGAAGAAGAAGAGGATTCATACCTTTCCCAAGGGTATTAGCATGTAAGTGAATGTAATGGTTTCGACTGAAATTCAAACTCGGCTCAATACTGAACTTTGGCCAGCAGACTAGGATGGAAAACTTTGATCCTAGATAGAGCCCACAGATATACTGAATGAAGCTAGGAAGAAGTGCCAATCGATACATAAATAATCTTATCATCTTTTATAGTTATAAAACTAGTAATATATTTCTATTGAAAGATAATGTAATATGCAATATTTTTGGATAGCCAGAATTGGGTGGTTATATGCTTAATAGAAAATACTTTTTGTTGTTGATAGCACTCACATTTATTTAGACATGGAATGAAAAGTGAAAATAATCAAAGGATGAGATTTCTTTATTTAAAGTAATTTAGATCAAATAAGAGACCAGCATTCTTTATTTAAAATTAGCTGACCACCTACAGCAATATAGTTGTAGTTAATTTCTCTACCCCATGTGCCAGGTCTCAAAAGATAGGACAAATGGATGCCATGCAAAGGTGGATGTTGAATGTTAACTTATTATTGTCGCTTACTATTGACTTTATGTGTATTTCATTGTCAAAACCATATAATGATGACATGTACTTAGGCCATGTAACTAGTTTATGTGCATTCAGTCAGTTATATGCCATGCGTGATATACGCTTAGGTGATCATTTAACTTTCGATACATGACTGACGAGGCAGATTTTTCCCGCAGTAGCTTGCCATTTCTTTCTGCGGCAGACCAGTTGCCATCCATGACTATAGAACCTGGTCTGTCCTGCTATTTACCCATAGCTGGGGGAGAAGAAGAGGATTCATACCTTTCTCAAGTGTATTAGAACGTAAGTGAATCTAATGGATTCGACTGGTATAAGACTGCTCTTAAACTTGAAATATTCAAACGGGCTACATTCCTTAGATCCACCAGTTAAGACCTTACAGCACGGTCGCGTAATGGATAGCGGCTCGGATTGAGGAATCGGAGAGCTGAGTTCGAATTCCAGTGCTAATACCCTTGGGAAATGTATGAGTCCTCCTCTTCTCCTTCCAGCTATAGTAAGTAGCAGGACAGACTAGCAACTGGTCTATCGCAAAAAGAAATGGCAACCTATTGCGGGAAAAATCTGCCTTATCAGTCCCGTATCGAAAGATACATGATCGCCTAAGCGTATATCACGCATGACACATAACTGACTGACAGCCAGGACCCACCATGCCTCGTACCCAGGATCGTATAATCCCTATTACTTAGTATTCCATTGGTAAAAAGAAAGTCCCATTTGGACATATTTTTCTTCCCTGGAACTGCTCCTTTGTGGAACAGACTCCCAAGAGGATGCTTTCCCAATGACTGCATTCTTAACCACATCAAGGTCTTACTGCCATATCATGAAACACCGGTTCTCGTCCGATCACCGAAGTTAAGTAACTTTGGACCTGGTCAGTACACCAGCGAATACCAGATGCAACTCGGATGTAGGGGTGGTATAATGGATAATGGCACGGAATAAAAATGTCCGACCACATGTTGCCAGGATGACAATGCAGATGCTCAACGACTTGGGATACGAGACTTTACCATATCCGCCATCTTCCGCTGATCTCTCGCCCACAGACGGCGATATTTTCAAGCATCCTGACAATTCTTAAGCCAAAAGACATCCCGTTACAGGAGAAGATGCAGAAACTACAATCATAGGTTTCTTGGCGTCCAAACTTCTACTGTTTTATCGTAAAGGCATAAATAATCTGTAACTCGATAGGAGAAATGTACAGATGTCCGGGTTTCCTATTTAAACACAGTTTAAACTCATTAATTCAGAAATAAAAGTTGATTCTAAAATCGGACATTATTTTCCGAACAACCTCCCGTCTTGGATATGAAGATAAACTACATCCGCGTCCTCGGTAAGACGATGAACTACGTCCAACAGCAAGGCCTCTGTTCAGGAGGTTTTGAGGAACGTCGAACCACCTCTTAATTGCTGGTGTTCCCAGGTCCACCCTGGTAGCACCTGTTAGGGTCCCAGCTATGGGTAAATAGTTAACTCCCAAATAGGTTAAAACCCTATGAAAGTGTAAAAATAGGTTTTAATACTAAAAATACTTTGTGAAAATTATTACCAGCAATAAAAATTTTAAAGAAAAATTATTAGCAGAATTACATTATAAAAAATATTGCCATCTATACATTTTTGAAAAAAAAATAAATATTACCACTAATAAAATCTTGTCTGCATTAAATAACCCATTGAGATTGATATGCCATAAAACAAAAAAAAACAAATCAAACCAAACCGAACAACCTAATGTTTTGTTTAGCTTATATTTCGCTATTCAAATTCGCCTTTGCATTTCTATGTCACATTTTCCGTTGTCGGTTGAAACACTTCGCGGAGTGTTTAGTTTCTAAGAAAGCTGGAAACAACAATAAAATAAACAAAGCAAGACTAAAAATATCCTTCATTCTTCATTGGCCGCTTCGGATGACAGACATTTTTTCCTGCGGCCTTAATATTGTGTTTCTCATGTTAGTGTTTTTACAATTATCGATATTTCCTTTTAGTTATGTTTGTTAAATTCAAACTGAAATCTTAAGAAATTGAACACAAAAATTCTATTGGTTTCGTCTCGAAGGCCCTGAGCAAAATTTCTGATAATAATTTTTACTGTTATATAGGAATAAAGTGTCGCTGCCGACACTTGAGTTTGAACATAGAACGCCAATGAGCAAAAACAGGTTAAGAGATAAAAATTAATTGGGTCGCGCTCTGACCGAGAAAAATGTCCGCTGGACCACCCACAAACTACAAAGAAGGAAAGATTAAACCATTAACTATCTGCAGAGGTATCAATTGAGAAGAGTACCTGTTTTGTGTCAGAGCTGGCCATGATAGAAAAATTATTTTATCGGAACGAAATTGGCGACAGGGTGCGGAAGATCATTGACCAGCCTCAGTGCTTGTTTGGCGAAGGTCTCGTTGACGAGTTCCAGACAGCGTTCGATTAAGATAAGAGTCGTAAGGGTTTGTTGACGGGAAGAAGAAACGAAAGAAAAGAAGAAAAAAGGGAAGATATTTTTTTTCCTTTGAGCGATAATTGCAAACACCCACGCTGCTGAGCATTCATTGGCTGAAGGGTGGCGTGAGCGGTAGGCGAAGGTAAACCATGAAGAAGGAGGGGAGGCCTGTTGACGCCCCCTAAAGGGATTGGTGTGAGATGCCACTGTGAGAGAGTGGGGAACCTGTTGACGCCTTTGAAGAGATTGGTATGAGATACCAATGTGAGAAAGGAAGAATTTGGGAGGATTATTCCCTTAAACTAGAAATTAAGAACTTCCAAAAATGGAAAGTAATAAATTTTCCTGGCCGAAAACAAAGAAAATTCTTAATGCGGATTTAGAATTATCAAGGAAGCTCAAACCCCGACAAGCCCACCCCGGTTTTGGTCGGCGTCCATATAAGCAGAGTCACAGCGAGTGGGCGGCAGTTGAGTTGGGGTTGAAGACAGGCAAGAGTTGAGTCAGAGAGAAGTTAGTTGCTGTTGAGCTGTGAGCGCTGAGACCCGCCTCGCAGAAACCTGACTAGAAGATCCACGCAATCACGACCTCAACTTATAACCAAGAACAATTTATTTTTGAAGAACGACTTAGACTCACACCATCAAAACAAGTTTTACGAATATCAACTGAAGATACACCAAAAAACCAGTTATCGAAAAACAACTTAAGATATTAAGACTCGCCTAACAAACGCAAAGTGTCACGAAACCATATAAGCGGGTTGGGAGAAAGACGCAGTCCTGTATTCAGCAACCAGATATAAAATATTGTTATTCTTTTTTTAACACATTTGAACTTTTCGAGTTGTTACTTTTACATGTACTTGTGCGGTATTACCCTTGTTCGGACTCGACTTGCATTGCGGCCCGGCGACTGATTGATTTCGTCTACCTAAGATCAAATCACAACGTGGGTAGGTTAGACTAGAAATCAAAACAGTTACTTCGGTAACCAGATGTTGGAGGCGAGCTGGGAGCGACAAGGCTGATACCGAATCTAACCAGATTCCTATCCGAATCAGCAAAAAGTTAGAATGTCACATTTGGTGCCGCGACCAATACCAAGTCACATTGGTCGTCACAGGACAGGATAGGACGGCGACGGCGCGGAGACAGACGGGGTGACGTCACAATACGGATCGCTATTCTCTACTCTATTCACTATACTATTTCACTATTCGGATCACTATTCGGTGCTTACTATTCAAGCTAGTATTATCGAGCAAGTACTATTAGTGCGAGCGCTATTCGAAGACGTCTGACACCAGTATTGATCAACGGTGTTACTATATTTGTATCTGTGATTACAAAGTCTCTACTATAACGAGCATTACGAAAGTGGCAACGAGTATTCATTGACATCTAAAAATTTACTAATCTATATTTTAACCTCAAGTCTAATTTTGAGCGCTACTTTCACTCTGCATCAGGAATTATTCCTCCACAGCCGGGCATGTGGGCACTTGAGGGGTGTGCGCCATTCTTTATAACTAAAAATATTTAAAGAACCATTATATTACCCGTCAAAATTGACGGAGTCATTAACGTATGGATCGGCACTTCTGCGTCGAACCACAATATCTAGAGTTGCTCGTTGGAAAGTCACAAAACTACAAGCGTGAACCGTGTAGTCAAAAAAGGGTTCTCTACTATAATAATGGCTAAGGCAAAGAAAAACAGGTTGGTTTTATTATATGGATGAATAAGTCGAAGACTCGGTTTGATAGGTTTCTGTAAATTTATACATTACGGATATTGTTATGTTTACAGATAAGTTTACCGCCATCAATTCACCGCGGGAAAGTTCACCGCCATCAATTCACCGAGGGAAAGTTCACCCCCGTCAAAGTTACCGTATCAATTCATTAGGTTTTATAATTAATAATTTTAGAGCTAGAATGTGTATGTATAACGGAAACAACAGCAAAAACAAAACAAAATTGTCTAATTGTTACATTAAGATCTGAACCGTTGTAGCTTAGAAATGATTAAGGATATCTTACTGCAATTCTCTGAGGTTTTTATAACACTCTTGGACTCTACTTTGAGCAATAAGAATGTATAATTTCTCTCTAAGTTTAACAGAAGTAACATGATATCATGATGAAATCGATCATAAACAAAAGTGACATGTTCATTAATTAATCATAGCTAAGGATCGGAAGCTCATGAAGGACTGAAATTAATATATATATATATATATATATATATGTATATATATATATATATATATATATATATATATATCATTATTATTATTATTATTATTCCAGGATCATTTTCCAACTTATTCGAGATGAGATTCGCCCTCTAACATTATGTCCTGGATTAACAAGTTGCCTCACAGGTTTCATGTACGAATTCATTTTCAAGTTTTTTTTACTGCTCTTTGAACTATCACAGCTGAAATTCCTCACTCACATGCCAAACATCCTATAGATGGAGTTGGATCTTTTCTAATTGATCTCTTTAGTTGAAATGATGGTCCCTCTTCCTGCTGTAAACCTCCTGGTCCATTTTGCATCTTTACTTTGCCCTCTTTTTTAAATTTATTCACTGTTCTATTGATGGTACTTCTTGAATAAACTTTGAAGATCGTAGCCAGCTTATAAAAGTTGGTACCATGAGTGAAGGCCTAAATAAGCATTTTTCTCTCACCACTGCTCAGTTGAGAAGACAGTGGGCCTGACACAAACCAATTTTAATCTGATCTCTTTTTAGCTGAATACCTCAAAAGGATTTTTCATTGAATCTGACGAAAAATGGTGTCAAGATGGCTAAACGTCTTATCTAAAAACTCCCCAAAAATAACCTCAATCTCAATTAGTATATTAGTTTTTTAGATATTAAACATTTTGTGGGATGGAAAATTACGCTGTTACACGATTTGGATAATTTTACTATTACACCTGGTAGCTCTCAACGGATCTCTATCCTTTGGAAATCCCATACGGATCACCAATAATTTTATTATTAATATATATATATATATATATATATATATATATATATATATATTGAACAATAAAAAATATTAAAAAATTAAAATCTTCAGACACATTGGGTTGTATATTAATATTCCTTCCTTTTTTATTACTATTTCATTTACATTCCTCGACTAGTTTCGACCAACATTGGCCATCATCAGGAGAAAAAATAATTTTCTGCTTGCTGGTAGCAGTCAACTACAGAAATGAATGTCTTGATGGAGAAAATGAACTTTTGTTTGTAGTTTTCATTTGTTTTTTTTATTTTTTTACCATGAATTTTGGTCAGACCTTGTGTTGGTCAAACAGTCTCTTTTAAGTTATTATTTGAGATAAGAGCTGGATGGATTCATGCTGCTCTGAATTCCCTTGGTCATTTTGACAGTTTTATTGGTCCTGGAGAGGGGATGTGTCTCTGTTAAGTGTTTGTGTGTGTGTTATTTGGTTCTTAGGGAGGGAGGGAGTATGTTGTGTGTAAGCATGTTTATTACTATGGGTGTGTGTTATCATTTGGCTCATTAGAGAGTGAGTGAGTATGATGTGTGTAAGTGTGTGTATTCGTGTGGGTGTGTGTATAAGTGTGAAGCCTCACCACCTCCATAAGCATGTCTGTCTTCTGTGGGTGAGAAATGTGGGTAGGTTTTGATTTGTAGAGTTATATATTAATACTATCTATATTGTTACATTTATGGTTAAGACCGACAGGATAGTGCGTTTTTAAATGTATCCACTTATTTTCATGGAACTCTAAAATCTTTCTAATGTTATCTGCTCTGAACTTTTCTATTCTCTCAATTATAGTGAATTTGGCATGGGTTTTAAAATCATGTTTTTCTAGGCGGAAATGTTGTCCTACAGGTAATAATCTTCCATGGGTAGTCGGCTTAATTCGATTGTGATAATTATTAAATCTGTAGTGAAAGGGCCATTCAGATTTTCCTACATATTGTTTCTGGCATAGTGTGCATTCTAGGAGGTAAATTATGTTATGACTTCTACAGTTAGAATCGTGGTAGATTTTGAAAGTAGATTTAGTGATTGAGCTAGTGAATGAATTCGTGTTTTAATATGGTTGCAACATAAACTTCTCCTGTTGTTGCATGGTTGGGAAACTCCTGTTGTTTTTGTTGTTGGTTTATTACGGATTACCTTGTCCCATGAAATGTGGTTACTACCTATGATTTCTTTTAGGTTCTTAGGTCTACAATATGCTAGAAGGCCGGGTTCCTCAAACAATTTTTTTAAGTCTGGTTTGAAATGTAGTATTACCCAGCGACTTTAGATTATTTGCGATAGTGGGGTTGAAAGTGGTTACTAGAGGGATGCGGTTGGGTTTATTTTTAATCTTGTACATTAGGGTTTCTTCTCTATGTGTGAAAATTGCTTTATTTATTTGTTCCCTGATTAGGTGTTGTTTATAGCTCCATGTTGTGATTTGATGCTCCAGATTTTCAATGTGTTTATTTAATTCTTCATTGTTCAAACATATCCTTCTGAGTCTGTGCTTGTGAATGGGGAAGTTTCTCTTTGAGGTGTTTAGGGTGGGAAGACTTAAAGTGTAGATATTTGTGGGTGTCGGTGATTTTAGTGTTTAGTGTCGTTTGTAGTTTCCTGTTTTCATTTATATAAATGCAGGTGTCTAAAAATGTTACCGATCTTGTGGATTTTTCATAGTCAAACTTAATTGAGTCATGCACTGTGTTTAGGGTCATGAGGAATTGGATAAGTTTGTCGTCTCTGCCCTTGTATACAAAGAATATATCATCGAATTATCTTGCATAGAATATGCAGTCGCTACCGATGAAGGGATAGATATGGGTCTCCTCAAATTTTCCCAAGAATATTGTAGCATATTATGGAGCTCCAATGGTGCCCATGGCACAACCTCTTACGTGCATGTAGTGTGCTCCATCGAAGTTGAAAGTATTCAATGTAAGAATATGCTCCATGAGTTTTATGATAACTAACTGGGGGGGGACTTGTTTCCTGAAGGGCGGTTATATATATATATATATATATATATATATATATATATATATATATATATATAATCTGAATCTAGAAATTTAATTAATAGCTAAATGGGTTGAAAAGGGTATAAGTGAACGAATAAAAAACAAAACCAAATCAAAACTAAAAACTTCTGTTAAGTAAATTCGAAGTCTCATTCTAAGTTTCCATGATGATAATTATATCCCTGACTTCTTGAAAGGGGTAGCGTATTTATTTGAGTTTTATTTGAAGTTTTACTTATGAAATGAATGAAATTAAGGCGGATAATCTCAGTTTTACTCTATTTTTAAAATGTTTTAGATTATTTGATCACTGAATTTAGAAGCCATAAAAAAATGTTTGATTTTTATTTTTTTACACTGAACTTTCCCCGAGGCGACCTTTCCGCGGGGTGAAATTTCGTCGCGGTGAACTTTGCCCAAGGTGAACTTTCCTCGGGGTGAAGTTTCCTCGCGGTGAACTTTCTCCGAGGGGAAATTTGCTCGGGGTGAAATTTCCTCGCCGTGAATTTTGCCCAAGGTGAACTTTTCTCGGGGTCAAATTTACTCGCGGTGAACTTTGCTCAAGGTGAACTTTTCTCGGGGTCAAATTTCCTCGCGATGAACTTTGCCCAAGGTGAACTTCCCTCGGGGTGAAATTTCCTCGCGGTGAACTTTGCCCAAGGTGAACTTTTCTCGGGGTCAAATTTCCTCGCGGTGAACTTTTCCCAAGGTGAACTTTCCTCGCGGGGATTTGATGGCGGTGAATTATTGGCGGCGAAGTTACCAGGCAAGATTCCTACTTATTAATCGTAGCTTAGTTTTAGTACAAGACCAAACTTGAGCATTCAGTATCAGTATTTTAATCTACGTTTGAACACTACGCAAGTATCTGAAGCATCCAAGAATATTTGAATTGATAGGAATGCAAAGCACTTTGGACAGAGTCCTGTGAATTATTTGCTCGACAGGCTGTATTCGGTATAATTGAATATACGGACACAAATAGATAGATAGATAGATAGATAGTAAAAAGACAGAGACAGATAATAAAAAGACATTGAAAGAAAGAAAGAAAGAAAGAAAGAAAGAAAGAAAGAAAGAAATACACTGAGATATATAGCAGAGTTAGTGTTTCGACTGCCAATATGTCAGAGTTGACATGCTACGGCGTCAGTTGATCCACGATATCCGCGAAAATAGCGAACGACTGATTAACCACATAGGAATAACCTCTATCCATTCGCTGGTCGAATTTGATGTCGCCGCTGCCCGCCTTATAGATTAACCTCCGGTGACTTTCGATACAGGCTCTCGGATTAAGGCGCATCAAATAAATCCATGACATATTGACAAATGAGACTGTTCGCTTGTTTACGCGGCCGACTCAGGGCATAAAATTCTCTGTCGCCATTCCTTTATAGAAATATTAAAAGGAGAAAAAATATACTGTCTAAACGTAGCTGGGAAATAATGATATTTTCTCTGACTTTGACCGTAGTTCTTACTGCTGCTTGAAAGTGTGAATTACCAAAATAAAACTGGAAAGATAAGCTATTGTCAAACGAGAACTGTCCAAAATGTATCAAGCCAGTTATCGTGGCTAACGTATCCGTCCAGAACCTGGTCTACGGTTGTAGGCATGTTCATTCGAACACCACTGCCAATATTCATGTATCACTTCCAACACAGTACAGGCGCTTGCCACTATCGACGCATTGTAAGAACAGCAATACCATATCACTCGGCGTCCAAAGCACAAATCAGTGAAAAATGTGACAATCATTTTGGAAATCTTTGACACGTAATAAGTTTTACAGATACGGATGCCTCAAAGCGGTCAGATCTACACTGGTGTCAGGAATCGAATCGCTCTCTCTTGGTGGCGTACGGCCATGTGACATTGAAAAACCGGTTCTCGTATGATTACCACAATTAAGCAATTAATCATTAGATAGATGGGTGACCGCTTAGGAATATCAGGTGCTTGGGTGCGCAGGTGGTGTAATGAATAACTGCTCCGAATTGGAAATCGGAAAGTCAACTTCCAATTCCATTCGGGTTAACTATATTCACTTACGCGAAAGTACCATGAATCCACCTCTTCTCCCTCCATCTATGGGTTAATTAGCTAACCTCTATACACAAAACATATATTTAAAAAAAGAAATAAATTTAAATGTAAAATTATCAGCGTCCCTTCTCCTTCGTGCGCATGTGTAGTCGTATCATCGTAAACATTAGTCTGTTGAAGTCCTAAATGTCGAAACGCGTTACACGATGACTTTTTCCAATTTATGATAGATCTTTAAGTAGTACACAGACACACACACACACACACACACACACACACACACATATATATATATATATATATATATATATATATATATATATATATATATATATATATACTTTCCCTGACGATCCGTTTAGGTGAAACCTAGGTAGGTTTGTCTGGCTCACTAGGTGTAATCTAGGTCTGCTCTACGGTTGCATTGAGCTCTTTTGTTAGTTAGTTGTCTACTCGTATCGGGGTTTTTTCTTTGGGCTTCAGACCTGCATCTGTGTGATTTGTTCGACAGTAGTTCATGTTTGTAGCTCTTTCTTTTTTTAAAACCTTTTTTCCCTCGAGATTGATTTGATTATTTGCAAATCAAAAATTCGAGGGTTTTTCGAAACGAGTATAGTTATCTATATATATATATATATATATATATATATATATATATATATATATATATATCGTGTGTAACAGCATAATTGTCCAAATCGTGTAACAGTTTCTCCATCTCACAAAATGCTTAATATCTAAAAAAAAAACACTAAATTAATTGAGTTTCTCTTTTCTAGGTTTTCAGATAAGACGTTTAGCCATCTTGACACCGTTAAAGTCAATGAATTACACTTTGAGTTATTCAGCTAGAAATAGAACAGGTTAAAATCGTTTTGTGTCAACCCCACAACGGATTCACACCTGAGCAATGGTGAAAGGAAAAAAAAAACAATCAAAACTTCAGTAATAGTACCAACTTTCATAAGCTGGCTTCCCTCAACAACCATCAAGAGAACAGTGAATAAATTTTAAAAAGAAGTAAAAGTAAAGAGGAAAACTAAATCAGAAGATCACAACAGGAAGAGGGATCATCATTTCAACTTAGAGCTAAGGAGATCAACTAGAAAAGCTCCAACTTAATCCATAACACGTTTGGCACGTGAGAGAGGAGTTTCAGTTATGACAGTTCAAAGACCAGTGAAAAAAAGAGTTGAAAATGAAACCGTACATAAAAATTGTGAGGCACCCTGTTAATCCAGAATAGAAAGTTAGAAATTTAGAAAGGGTGAAGTTCATCTTAAATAAGTTGAAAAATGATCTTAGAATAATATATATATATATATATATATATATATATATATATATATATATATATATATGAATTTAATTTCAATCCTTCATGAGCTTCTGATACTTAGCTGTGATTAATTAATGATGAATATGTCATTTTCGTTTATGAATGATTTCATTACGACTCTTCTGTTAAGCTTGGGGAGTAATTCAACATCCTTATTACTCGGAGTTCAATAGTGTTATAAAAGCCTCGGAGAATTCCAGTAAGATATCTTTAATCATTTCTAAGATACAACAGTTCAAAGCTAAATCTTTCCAACATAGGTAACACCGACAAACTTTGTTTGTCACGTGTTTAAGAGTGGGTTGTAAAATTGAAGCTGGTCTTAAGAATCAGTTACGGGCCCATAGGAAAGCATTGGCTCGGGTTTTAATTGATGGAAATTTTCAATTAAAAACACAAAAACTTACCAAGTGAAGAGATGGTTCTCTTCTTCAAAGAAGTGACAATCGTCATACATACATATATATATATATATATATATATATATATATATATATATATATATATATATATATATATATAGTGGGAAAAGCATTGAGCTCTTTATACTTATGTTGGATGAAAAATACTTATTCATACATTTATGACATCTGTTGCCTTCTTAGAGGATTTTTCGTGTTAAAACCTGCCAGAGAATATTTTTTCTTTGTCAGATGCCCATAAAATGTTCTGAATATTCATGATAACGATTCGCTTTGAAAAGAAATACTTTATAAAAATTCTATAATTTCCCAACGGGTGAATTTAACACTTGACCTCTTCGATGTTAAGCCACTACTGTAAAACTTCTGAAATGCTTTGACGCAGATGTCGGTGAGGTGTTTCGTTTTGTTTTTTGTTTTTTTTATGCTATACATTTTCAGGAGGTAGACGATCATCTACACAACTTCTTTAACATTTGTCTATATTTCTGAGATGGGGTCTTGTAACTATTAGGTTGGTGCAAAAATAATGACGTAATAATGTCGTTTTTTGACGTTAAAAAATACGTCAAAAAACGACATTATGACGTCATTATTTTTGCACCAACCTAATATTTACACTGCTGTCATATTCACGATCTTTCGGTCGTTATACGTTCCGGCCTTCTTCAGCTGATTTGAATTTCGAACTGAACCCTTTATTTCATCCGCCGGGGTAGATTGTTATCAAGGACACATGGCCCAGAAAATAAAAGCGTTGGTTGGATCCAGTGACTTGACCCAAAATTTGGTTTCAGTTACCTTCTCCACGTTTCGATTGAATCCAGTTTCCGCGGAGATAACCTGTTTTTTTGGGGTTTTTTTTTTTTTTTCGATAGTCATTGTACTATTCAGTGGCCATATGTCTTTCAATCTGTCTGGGTCCAGGTGGAATTTGACCAATGCCTTTCTCGTGCTCATGAGCAAGAAGCGAAAATAAACAATTTTAGCCGAGGTTATATCTTTCCCTCTCTCTCTCTCTCTCTCTCTCTCTCTCTCTCTCTCTCTCTTTTCTTTCTTTCTGTCACCCGACACCCCCCGTTTCCTCTCCAAGTCTCTCTCTCTCTCTCTCTCTCTCTCTCTCTCTCTCTCTTCTTTCTTTCTGTCACCCGACACCCCTCTCTCTTTCTCTCTCTCTGTAGCTAACCATTATGCCTGTTTGACTCTCCCATAAAAACTGCAGGGAGGGATATCCATAGAAATGATAGCGAGTGCGCATAGTGAGGAACGAAATCGCTTCACACGATTGAACGGTCTGTCTTCGCAATTAAATCTTTCTACCCAATGATTATTTAAGATTGAATTATAAATAAAAGGTTCAGTTCAGCATTCCTTTATGGTTAGCCTGATTGACATCCTGACCCTCTTCCTCCGATTCTTTCCCTCTCTCTCTCTCTCTCTTCCCTCCCTCTCCTCATCACTCTCCCTTCTTATGTGTCCTACCCTCCCTCTCCATCCCTTCCCCCCTCTCTCTCTCTCTCTCTCAGGAATGTAGCTCGTTTTAACATTTTCCGGTAAAAAAAACGAGAAGCTTGCAAACGTTCCGGCTGTAAGAAAGGATTTGGAAGGTGGGTAAAATCACGCACAAAGCTACGTCGACGCTATTGGACTCTATAAAAACTGAAAAGTATGGACTGAGCAACATCAGCCCAGTAGTTACAGCATAATAAGACAAATTATACTGAGAGCTATTAGGTTGGTGCAAAAATAATGTCGTTTTCTCACATATGTTACTATGTGAGAAAACGACATTATTATTGCACCAACCTAATACAAAGGACAGGATTTTGTGGAGGGCCATGACTGCCAATATCCTGCAGAGACACCATTCTTTTTTTGATATTTTGTTACGCACATTGACCTGTACATGGGACCATTTACTCTTATTCAATTACCGTATTTGATGATATAAAAGAAATACTTGTATATTAGACATCCACCTCGTTAGAGCAGAACATATTCAAGACAAGGATTTTTATTGTATTAAAATATGTGTTGTTCAAAGTAAGCAACATTATCACAACATACAACTGAAAACATTCTTCTTCATCTTTTATATACCGTTACCCTTCTGAAGATGTACGATCATAGCTCTCCACAACTTCTTATCCGTTGCAATGTTTGTCTTTAAACTCTCGGCTTCAGTCACTTGCCTACCGCCGTAAGGTTGCCTTTCTGTGCTTTTTTTATAAATATTTTCATGATAATTTTTTGTATGAGCTATTCGCTATGCTACCAAGATCGCATGAATTTAAGCACAATACTAGACTGACGGCTAGATCTCATCAATTTACTTTTGAGCCAGCTAGATGTAACCGTAATTTCTATACTGACAGTTTTTTTACTCTGTGAAAACTCCCTTCAGGCGCCATGCTTTCCAGCCAACTTTAATCTGCAAAAATTTAAATGCAATGTCAATTGCTATCTAATGTCCTCCTTATTGCTCTTTCCTCTTTCTACTCATTACTAATGTTTTTGTTCCTAATTCCTGCAAACCCTTTAGCCCTTTGCGTGCTAGTGGCTGTACTGCCTCGCTTGGCGTGATACTGATTAAAAAATCCCTCAACCCTTGTTCAGCTCGTTAGATAGATTACTTGATGTTTCTTTCCGCCCCCGCTGTCTTCAGTATGTCTTATAAGTGTAAAACTCTGGAAGCCCACTTTCCCTATTATGTTTCCTAGTAATTGTAACAGCCTCTTTCTATTAGGTTGGTGCAAAAATAATGACGTAATAATGTCGTTTTTTGACGTTAAAAAATACGTCAAAAAACGACATTATTACGTCATTATTTTTGCACCAACCTAATAATTCTAAACAGGTGTCCGTTTTGTTTCTATTTTTTTTTAAACTTCATAATCGCTCACATGCTCTGTCCATGTCATTCTAGTTTTTCGGACCACATCTCTCTTGTTTCGTGTTTACTCTTTATCTGTGTGGCAATTGTCCAACATTCACTGCTATATAAGAGGATTGATATTACAGTTTTGTCTTCTTTTTCTAGCGAAATTTTCGTGAGTCATAATATTCTGTTTAGCTTTTGGAAGGGTATCATTCGCTATTCGAATTCGCCTTCGCATTGCTATGTCGCATTTTCCGTTGTCGGTTGAAACACTTTGCGGAATGTTTAATTTCTAAGAAAGCTGGAAACAACAATAAACAAAAAAGAAAAAACAAAGTAAGAAATTAGCTGATTGAAAATATCCTTCATTCTTCTTCAGACGTTTCGGATGACAGACATTTTTTCCTGCGGCCTTAATATTGTGTTTCCCAAGTTAGTGTTTTTACAATTATCGATATTTCCTTTTAGTTATGTTTGTTAAATTCAAATTGAAATGTTAAGAGATCGAACACAAAAATTCTATTGGTTTCATCTCGAAGGCCCTGGGCAAAATTTCTGATAATAATTTTACTAATATATATTTTAACCTCAAGTCTAATTTCGAGCTCTTCTTTCACCAAATGTCAGGAATTCTTAATTCCACAACCGGGCATGAGAGCACTTGAGGGGTTATGCAATTCTTCATTAATGGAATATTTAATGAATTAACATAGTACCCATCAAAACTGACTGAAATTAACATATTGATTAGGACTTCTATCTCGGATAAGAGTAACTGTGCACACATATACATATATTTCCCCAAGAAATACGGACATAAATTATATGTTTCTATGGTGAGATAGAGTAAAAGAAAGACAGAAGAGAGGATGAAGTAAAAAAAAATCCTTTTTTTTTTTTTTTTTTGTTATAAAAATAATTAATATTTTGTGTAACGTTTAGAGATATTTCATTCTTGAAGCTTTTATTTTAAGTTTAAGCTAATAGATTAAATTTAATCTGACTAATTTAACTTGACTGGAAAGAATTTCCTTTTATTTTTATTTTTATTTATTTTTATTTTTTTTTTTTTTGCTAAAATAGTGTCCTTTTTAGTCATCTTTAATTGCAATATAATTCTGTTTATTAAAAAAAAATATTACAAAAATAAAATATACTTTTCTGATACTTTATTTGAAGAGTATTAGCAAATTTAAATTATAATTAATCTGATTTGTAACAAATATTATTTACTTTAAATTTAAAATATCATAGAAATGCATTTTTTAAACTGACAGTATTTTAATCATTGTCTGAAAAACATAAGTTCTAATCTTAATTTCACTTTTTTTTAACCGAAAATAGGAACAATAGTTTTATAATACAATTGCTTAGCTTAGGAAAAAGTTAAAAGGAAGAAAAATGAAGTATTAACAGAAAGATATACATAATACCTCATCTAAGAAATATAAACGGATATAGAAATAATACGTTTCATTTCAAATACTTTTGCAATTTAAAGCTTGTGTTGATCAGTTGAGAGAAAAAATCTTTTATGTGAAAAAATAAAAATGAGATAAAAATCGTTTAAAAAGAAATTGAAAGATTTAAATTAAAAGTAGATTCTTATTAAATTGAAGAAAATTTGATAAGGCGAAGGATGAGATGATACAGAAAAAGTTTGGGAGAAGACCTAAGCTATGTGGTATGGCTTTTCATAGTTGTCAACACACGTGGGATATTCCCCTGTTCAGAAAGTGACTGGTTTACAGTAGTAGGCTCAAGAATATGATGAGTAGTGGTGGTAGTAGTATAAACCGAGATAGATGCCGTTGACTATATATAAGAATATTTGCCTTTTTTTGGAACTGCAAAACTGGTCTATAACTGAGCAGTACTAAAAAAAGAACAAGACGAGATATCATTGGAACGAGAATACTCTACTACTGTAGCTAAAATAAAGGATTCAATTCGAAATTACCTGGAATAACAAAAATCTGAAGACGATCGAAACGTTATAATAATTATAACAAAGATGGCCGACAGTAAATAAAGATAGCTCCTTATCCGAGAAATTCAAACGGGAAATTGTGACTTGTTAATCTTTCATAATGCAGCCTATTCCATTGATTCGTTTCTTTTATGGCTTATTAACCGCTTGCAGGTTATTTAAATCTAGAAAATATCTTTAGATTGTAAGATTTTTTGAGAGATAATAATGATTTGCCGTTACAAGATTTACTAATATACCCATAGCAGAGAAATAAAAGGTGGATTCATACGTTTCCTAATAGTATTTGCGCGTAAGCAAATATAAAGAATCCGATTAGAATTAGAACTCAGCTCAGTGATTTCTAATTCCAAGACGTGATCTATTACACCACCCACCCAACTAAGCTTGCAGTGTTTAGTATTCCTAAGTCGTCACCCATCTAGATACTAACCAGGCTCGACGTTGTTTAACTTCCATGATCGTCCGAGAACCGTTATTTCAAGCCTGTTTATTCCAGTGGAGCCTGAGAATCGTCGAATATAAATATAAATATATATATATATATTTTTTTTTCTCACATATGTTACTATGTTAGAAAAACGACATTATTTTTGCACCAACCAAATATATATATATATATATATATATATATATATATATATATATATATATACATATATATATATATATATATATATATATATATATATAACTATAATATATATATTCGATATATATATATATATATATATATATATATTCGATATATATATATATAATGTCGTTTTCTCACATATGTTACTATGTTAGAAAACGACATTATTTTTGCACCAACCAAATATATATATATATATATATATATATATATATATATATATACATATATATATATATATATATAACTATAATATATATATTCGATATATATATATATATATATATATATTCGATATATATATATATATATAATGTCGTTTTCTCACATATCTTACTATGTTAGAAAACGACATTATTTTTGCACCAACCAAATATATATATATATATATATATATATATATATATATATATATATATATATATATATAACTATAATAATGAAGGAAAAAAAAAGAAATATTTTCATGGACATCAATCGAACCCAACATCATCCTGCTCCTCACCATGGGCAGACACAAATTTTGGTACAGTCTCAACGTTTATATACGTATTGTAGCCGACATAAACTTGCGGTCGTGCCATTTGGAGACTCCAGAGCACGGAGCTCTTTCGAATAACGTTCATTTTATGCTCATGCTACCGTCAATAAAACCGAAATGGTTTGCTCCGCCATTTTGGCTACTCCCGTCATCTTAAAAAGACATTAAAAAAAAACGGCGGGAACATGAATGTCTTGATTCTTACGCAATGCACTTTTGATGGATATGTAATAGCAAAAAACAAAAAAAATGTCTGAAAGTAAAATATGGCGCAGAGAAAAATCTATCACTAAAAAAAAACTATTAATAACCAATAAGAAAATACCAGAACAGAACGAATAATATCACAAACAGGAATTAAAGTTAAGCAAATTTCCTTTCCTTTTGTGTCTCATGGGTGACACTTCGGATTCTCTTATTAAACAAATTCCTACGAAATATGATCATCTCAAGGTAAAGACCTTCAACTCTAAGTTTGATTAATATAGGTGTCGCCTGGAATTCCATTACAGAGAAACAGGTGAGCAGTATTTGATGAAACAGTACTTGAATTTGTTAGCTGCAGTATTGTCGATTAATATTATTATATGTGGTCAAAAGTTTCCAGCGTTTCTCATTAAAACAATCTTTTCCGCTGTTTATTCAAATACTTTTTTAAGCATTTCATCCCAAGCAAGACGGGAATGCCACTAGTACGCAAGGGCTTACAGAGAGTGTAAGTAAGAAAAGAAACTGGGTTTTAGGAATGGGCGGGATTGAGGGAAGGATAAAAAGAAAAACAGAGGAGGATAAAAAGAAGAACGGGGATGAATGCAACAAAAGATGTCGATTGACGTTACATTTAATTTTTTGAAGATTATAGTTATCAGGGAAGCAAGTAAGAGGAAGGGAGTTTCACTGTCGGGAAGTGTGAGCGAAGAAGCTGTTGGAGTACAAGAGGCTGTTACATTTAACTGTTTCGACAATAAAAGGGTTGGACTGAGATGCCAACCATGTAGCACGCTTAAATTCAGGGGACCAGTGAAAATAGCTCGTCAGAGTAGATGTCATGAAAATATTTATAGAAAAGACAGAGGGAAACCACATTACGTCGTAGATAAAGTGACTGGAGTCGAAACCCTAAGCCAGGACCGATCACGTTGCATATCCGTCTTTGGGTTTTGTCGATAACCTCGAGATGAAAAGCGGGGGCACCAGACCATATATGGTAACTGTATTCCAACTATTTTTAACAGCATTATAATAATTTATAATGTTTTTTGTAACAGCATTTTATAATTTATAATGCTTCATCTATGAAATTCGAAACCTTGTGTTTGGAAAAGTCAAAATTATAGCCACAGGGCCCTATTTGTATATCTTCCATTTATCTTATCTTATCTTTAATAGGTGAGGCAGATTCTATGGATAGGCAGGATTCCAAATATTAGGTATATGAGTTCAAGTCTTGTGGGAGGTTCATTTTTTATTTCTGATCTCCGTTGCTTACTAGCGATCATAGAATAGTGATTGCGATAAAAAGCAAAAGAAATTAAAATTTATACTTGAGAGACAAACTGCTGAAAGGTTTAATTTTTTTTACAGAGACTGTGACAAATAGTTGTTCAATTAAATTGGGTGGTAGAGAGTAATGAATGTTTCCTGTCGATAATATTAGAATATATGTAAATGAAATATTGTATTTTTAAAGTTTATCAGGGTTAAATATATCAGAGTAATTAGTGGGTTAATGCATCTTTAAAATTTAGTTAGCGAAGGGATATCGCCATTTTATATCATTAACTTTACTAATTTACTTTTTGTATGAATGATTCATTGTAATATAAATTAAACTGTACCACATATTTCATTTAAAAGAATTGATCCGAAGTGCAAACTTTCGGGAAAACAACTGAGATATTACTCTATTTACTGAACTATTTAGTTGACTGATAAACTCCTACAATAAAAAAAAATTCTTAAATTGCTATATTATTAAAATAAACGCACTCAATTAAATTTTCAAAAATATTCAACCTTAGCGTTGCGACTGCACGCTCCCCAAGTTTGTATTCGTTATCAATAACACATTTAAAAAAAAAAAAACCTATTTCGATTCGCATTTTTTTTCGTCTCGGATGTTACCTGAATTTTACCAAAAATAAAATAATTTCCATGCCTGATCATGACTGAACCAACAGTCGAAAGTACTTGTGTATTTAAGGGAGGCCTGAGACAGTTTGTAATTTTAAAAAACAAGGATCATAACATTTATCGAGTGATTACTAGGTTAATGCATCTTTAAAATTTAGTTAGCGAAGAGATTTCGCCATTTTATATCATTAACTTTACTAATTTACTTTTTGTATGAATGATTCATTGTAATATATATATATATATATATATATATATATATATATAATAAAGTTGCAAAACACTTTATGTTACCGCACATAACCTTGGTTTCGACCGTCCAAACCAAGGTTGATGGTTCAAACCAAGGTTGATGGTTCAAACCAAGGTTGATGGTCCAAACCAAGGTTGATGGTTCAAACCAAGGTTGATGGTCCAAACCAAGGTTGATGGTTCAAACCAAGGTTGATGGTCCAAACCAAGGTTGATGGTCCAAACCAAGGTTGTGTGCGGTTACATAAAGTGTTTTGCAACTTTATTATATTTTCATGCCCTGCATGTCTTTTGCCAAAATATCTGCATCGAGCACTTTTTGATAAACGTCTGTTTTCCGGCCTCTTAACAAATTTGTTCATATATATATATATATATATATATATATAAAGTCATCATTGAAGTCAGTAGCAGAGGCAACAATTTATTTCATGCTAAACGCAATCTTCGTAGCCTGACGTTTGGCATGAAACAGACTGTTGGGCGTTGACTTCAATATCCACTTTTATATTTTCAATAAAATATTAAATATATATTGACCACTTTAAATATATTCATTTTCTGAGCGTAGATTAGATGTGGCACAAGGCCGAGTGTATGGGGCACCCAATGAGGTTCGTGCTCACTACTCAGTTGTAATAGTCCTAGTGAGACAAGCTTGCTAACGATTACACGACGCAGAGATACCCAAACTCGTATGCTATATAGTGATTTTCCAAGCATAGCTTAGATGTGGCACAAGGCCGAAATTAGGGGGCACCCAGTGAGGTTCGAACTCACTAGTCAGCCGTAATTGTTCTAGTGAGACAAGCTTGCTAACCATTACACCGCCTCGAGGTGCCCTCTGGTAAGCTATACATAGAAAAGAAATAGTCAAATCATATATATATATATATATATATATATATATATATATATATATATATATATATATATATATATATATATATATATATATATATATATATATATATATATATATATATATATATATATAGTGTTAAACAGTGTCCAGACCCGTCAGTACGTACTATAATGGAGGACGCTTTGGGGTCACCAAGTAATGTAAGCGGCATCCGAGTAAGAAAACCGATCATGCATGAAGCAAGAAATTTCATCACATAAAAAAATGCTGTGGCTTCAGTGGAGTGTTTAGAATGAAGCAGGAGGACACACATAGATAGATAGATAGATAGATAGATAGATAGATAGATAGATAGATAGATAGATAGATAGATAGATAGATAGATAGATAAAGAACAGACTGGGATAGATAGATAGATAGATAGATAGATAGATAGATAGATAGATAGATAGATAGATAGATATGAACAGACTGAAATAGATAGATAGATAGATAGATAGATAGATAGATAGATAGATATTAACAGACTGAAATAGATAGATAGATAGATAGATAGATAGATAGATAGATAGATAGATATGAACAAACTGAAATAGATAGATAGATAGATAGATAGATAGATAGATATGAACAAACTGAAATAGATAGATAGATAGATAGATAGATAGATAGATAGATAGATAGATAGATAGATAGATAGATAGATATCAAATCAGTAAGCGGTCAGGATCATTAGCAATACAAAGGGTAATACGATTTTGCAGTTCACGGAAAACATTTGCCTGAAATCACATTTGTTATTTTAGCTTTCAAATCTTCTAATGAACTAGGTTTTTCGTAGCATACACAATTGTTTTCACATGCCCCCATAAAAAATTCTAATGGAGTCAAATCTGGTGAACGTGGAGGCCAATAAAATGGTCCATACTTTCCGATCCATCTGTTAGGAAATTCCTGATTTAGAAACTCTCTAACACGCAGGGCAAAGTGACAAGGAGCTCCATCTTGTTGAAACACTGTATTATAACATTTTTTACAGATTATTTCTATCGCAAATACAAATCAAGTTATAAATTTTTTAAAGTGCACACGAACTTTATGGACACCCTGTTGTGGGAAGGTGAATTATATTTTTATCTGGGATTATATCATCCGTCCACATAATTAATATTTCTGTGCAATATTACATGAAAAAATGAAATAAAATAGGAATAGTTTTGGTGTACATGCAATACCTGCTTTTTATTTAAGAATCACTATATATATATATATATAGAGAGAGAGAGAGACAGACAGACAGACAGTGCGAGCAAGAATTCCTTTGACCAAGTTTAATTTTATTTGCTTAATTCTATTTGCCTAACTTTCGAACTTGTCCATTGAAATAAAATTGTGATTAAACAGCCCAACGTTCAGGTCTCGTTCTATTTTGGTTTCAGTAGATTTGACCAACTCGATCATTACATAAAACTAGCTGAATGTTTTTAGTATCATAGCCAAAACCTTTGTTAGTTACAGCGTAAAACATATATATATATGTGTGTGTGTGTATCAACGGGCGGACATGTTGAAAAGTTCTTGGTCCGACCAAAATTTTCAAAGACTTGATTAAATTTTAGGAAGTGGGTCGAACCAAGAAACTTATTTACATTTTTTGTTATATGTAGGCGCATTACATTTTATATAGATCGATAATTAAAAGAGAAAATCTGTCTATTTTGCGAAATATAATTTTCTGTATAACCTTAATAGATGTCAATTAAGTAGAAACACTGCTTTAAAAGACCAGAAGAAAGGTTTAATTTAAACACATCCATTTTTTTTTTTTCTTTCATTCCTATTTTTATGTCAGAATTCTTTCTTTCTTTCTTTTGTTTCGTTTCAATCGTTTTGAGCGGGGAGTTGTCTTTCCCGTTTAACAAATTCTGTATTCTTTTTCTTCTTCTTCTCTCTCTCTCTCCCTTTTTCTCTCTCCCTCTCTCAATCTCTCTCTCACACTCACTGTTTTCTTTTGCATGTTATATCTTTTTATGTGTTCATTTTTGCTTCCTTCTGGTTTTCTTCTTTTAGTTCCTTGTCAGATTCCTTTCAGTTCTTTTTTTTATCTCTTTTCCTAAATCTACATTCATTCCTTCGCCTTTTTCTTTCCTTTCCTCTACATTCTTTCCTTCCTTCTTTGTTTGCTACCCTGACTTTTTTTTTTTTTTTTAATTCCTCTTGGATTTTTTTCTGCATGTTTTATTTTGACTTCCTTCCTTAATTCTTTAACGCATAACAGAGTATTAAACAACCACACGAATTGCTAAGTTCGTCTTTAAAAAAAAAAAAAAAAAACTTTAATTTATTTTTCTTACTTCGTTTTCCTTCAATTCTCTTTTAAAAATACCCGCTTCAAAGCCTGCGGTCATAAATGCGCTGAAGTACAGTAGCGCATCTTAAGCGTGATATTTCTCGTCAGATGTTTTTTGTTTTTTTTTTGTTTAGTTTTTTTTTTTTTTTTTACTGATAAAAGGAAAAAGAAAATCAGAAAACAAGTGGTCCTCTTGGCAATGCCGTCGGCGGACCTGGGTCACTTCTCACGCGCATGCGCAACTCTGATATGCTCGGCGCGTGATTCTTTGAATTCCGTCTACCGCAAGGGTTGCTAATGATGTTGAATAAAAATAGAAAAAGAAAGATACAAAAAAATTACTTCTGATTGACTTTGTTTTAATGAAAAAACTTCTTATTTTTTTAAAATAACGTAAATAGATCTAAAGTTGTCGCACCAAACATGTTAAAGAACAAACTTTGGTTTTCTAGCCACTACTTATCAAACATTTAGGTGCATGTGATAATTTGCAATGAAGTTGTGAATATATATATATATATATATATATATATATATATATATATATATATATATATATATATATATATATATATATATATATATAGGGGTATATTTAGGCAGTATATCTTTATTCAAGAATGTTTCATTGAATAATATAGACATATGTCTATTTTTATAATAATTCTTTCTAGTTCTCTATGTCAAGCTGAAATTCTTCAAGGAATATATATATATATATATATATATATATATATATATATATATATATATATATATATATATAATTAAATTACACCGGTTGCATTAAAAAGTGCCCGATACACAATTTTAAAAATCGAAAGCGCAAAGGTCTTAAATATTAAAAAATATGAAGATCAACCACTCATGATACCATGCTTTCAACAATCGAGGGTTTTTTTAGGCGGTAAAAGCCAATTCTATCGCCTGAAGAAAACTCAGTGGTTGAAACTATGGTACTGTGATCAGTTGCTCTTCCTTTTTAAAACACACACGCACACACACGCACACACATACGCACATACATATATATATTTGTGTGTATGTATGTATGTATGTATGTGCGGTTATGGTGAGAAAAGATCGAATTCAAATTTCTGTTTATATTCAGGCGAAGTGAACTAGGGAAAGTAAACTTGGAAAAGGCATGAATCCATCCTATACACACGCAGCTGCAACTAAAATTATAGACCAGGCTGGGTCCTTTAGTTTTGATTGGGCAATCAATCTAGAAGCAGGATAAATATCACTATTTACATTATTCGGACTATTGTCCTCATCTTTGTCGCCATATTTATTACAACGTTTCGGTCGTTGTACGCTCTGTACGCTCTGGCCTTTACGCTCTGGCCTTCTTCAGCTGGTTGGAATGGCGAACCGAACCCTTTATTTCGCTCACTTGGGTAGACTGTTCTAGTTCCACATGCCATGTTTTAATGGATGTCAGTATCAGTTATCTCAGTTAATTCCCCTCTCCAAGTTCTCCACTGCCGTATTGAACTCCCACTCTTTGGGTCCTGTCACTGGATCTAACCAACGCCTTTATCCACTGTGCCATGTGTCCTTGAGGACATCTGGGTATGAATTTCTGGGTATTATAAACGTAATGTCTTCAGAAATTATCTTTTACCAGTGCTCATATTGCAATTTTTGCTGTTATCATTGCATGTTTTTACCAGAGCTCAAATGAGGACAATAATACGAATAATGTAAATAGTATACATAATACCTCATCTCAGAAATATAGACAGATACTGGATAAATCTTAGTTGAAATCCTTTCTATTGCTTTATAGGAACATCCCAACAGAGTAAGGCCTAATATTTTTCATATATAACTGATCTCTGGGAACATCCATGTCTTGTCTTGAAATGATCAAAGAATATTGCTGACAAATATTGATATTCAATACACACACACACACACACACACATATATATATATATATATATATATATATATATATATATATATATATATATATATATATATACAATTAAAATTCAAAGATACCCCCATATGAATAGCTATTTCTCTCCACAAGAATTTATCTTACAAGGTTTGTCAACACCAAGGGGTTTGGGGATAAAATAAAAAGGTAGCTTAAAGGTTTTTAAACTTTAAAGAAACAGGAAGGAAGTGAAAGGGAGAGATGACAAAGTAAGAGAAAAAAAATTAAAAGACAAAGAAAGAGAAAAAAGACAAAACAGAGAGGGAGAAGTAACGGAAAGGAAGAAAGGCTAAAACAACTAGAGACACGGCAGGTCGTCTAGACAAAGCATAAAAACAGTTTCATGGTAGTAAGAAGAGTTGGAAATCAGGCACCAGTTAAAATAACCTTGACCTATATTTTAAAATATTCATATCTGGTTTCAATAAGAAAAAATTACATAAGGAAATCTTATTTATATATAAAAAAAAAACAGAAGGTTTTTAAAAATTTTTTTTATTTTTAAAGGTCAATAAAAAGTTAACGACTAAAATAATAATATTTATAATACAATTTAATAACATAATTAAAATAAAATTAATTAATCAAATAATAAAAATAAGTAGATTTAATAAAAAATATTATATATTAAATGTAAATTAATAGGTAATAATTATACGCTAATAAATAAACAAATTAAAAATTAACAATCATACAGTGAAACCTAGATGAAATACAAATTAATTATTAACTATAAATTAAAAAAAAACCTGTGATAAATGTAAATATAAATAACTACTAAACATAAAAATAAATTGATGAAAAACAACTATAAAAAAAAAGTAATTTAATGTTAAATATGAGTATTTAATATTAAACCTAAATTAAAATATAAAAAATTATAAACTATAATTTAAATAAAATATTAAAATAAATACTAAAATTTAAACATATAAAAATATAATAAAACATATAAAAAATTAATAAATAAAAAATTAATAAATAAAAATAAAAAGGAAATAATAATAATAATAATAATAATAATAATAATAATAATAATAATAAGTACAACAGTGAAATTAATAATAAGAAGAAAATCGAAAATATTCTGTTTTCGAAATTTTCAAAAATATATATTATCATATATAAATATTATTCATTATTATTATATGAATATAATATAATATAATATTATATGAATATACTTATTCATATATAAATATTATATATATTTCGATAATATATATATTATATATATATTATATATCTGTTTGAACCTACTTCCGTGATGACATTTTAAACTAACTCATTCCTTTCAGACATGCTTTGTAATAAATACATTGAGCCCTCTTTGTGGATCAGTTTTAATATCTTATATTATTAGAATTCACTTGGATCATTTACCACGGATTTTTATCTCTGTATATATATATATACATTTAGGGTTCGATGTAATATAACAGAATTATTAAGTATATATTATATATAGTATATATTAATAAATATACATTGATTTTCCTCGCCGCCAGCAGCATTAACCCAGTGTATTTTAAATATCAAATATATATCCCATCTGATTTAAATACAACTTCTTAAACCCCGTATAATATATGAACTACACTAGTATTGCGTTAACCAGATCTTTTTAAAATTAAAATTATGTCATGGTTAGTCTCTACTCAGCACTTGAAGATTGCGTTGTGCATGAAACCCCAAGTCGACAGGATTCGAACCTGTATCCTGTCGGAGGACGAATATTTTCTGTGAAAATTTCTCGGACATTCAGGCCGGTAAATGTTGTTTAATACTGTTTATTGTAAACAGGGCATTTGCTTAAAGATTTGTATGTATAAAAAGAATACCCGCCAGGCCCGGTGGCTAGGATCAAAGTGTAGTATCTGTGCTTTGTGAGCTGCCGGGTCGGGTGTCTGTCGAACTCCCTGCTTGCAGGGAGGAACTCTGACGAAGCTCCGCCGAAGGGTAGGGTTGCGTTGGGGGAGGTTGACGGAACTGGTCCCCCTCGGGGGGTTTGGATGGTTATTTATTTTGGCTGAGCCTATGGGCTCGGAGATACCCACATTAAAAAGGCCTTGTGCCACATTCAATCCTCGTGGGTGGATTGATAAATACCATCTATAAAAAGAATACCCACTCGGCCCGGTGGCTAGGATCAAAGTGTAGTATCTGCGCTTTGTGAGCTGCAGGGTCGGGTGTCTGTCGAACTTTCTGCTTGCAGAGAGGAACCTGGACGAAGCTCCGCCGAAGGGTAGGGTTTCGTTGGGGGAGGTTGACGGAGGTTGACGGAACTGGCCCCCCTCGGGGGGTTTCGATGGTTATTTATTTTTGGCTGGATACGGGCTCGGAGATACCCACATTAAAAAGGCCTTGTGCCACATTCGATCCCCGTGGGTGGATTAATAAATACCATCTATAAAAAGAATGTATAAACATAAAAATGTCTTAAAATAATTGTCGGACTTTGTCCTTTTCATAATATATATATATATATATATATATATATATATATATATATATATATATATATATATATATAGCCTCTAATGTTTGATTCACATGACAACTGGCGGCTCCGTAATAGAGTGTTAAACAAGAATAAGTCTTCTATCTCTTCTTTCTTCACACAATTTAAGGTTTTAACATCACCTCCTGATAAAGTATAACGTTTTGCACGTACATTCTCTTTTTGATTCATCTGGTGTATCGTTGCATGACTTTCCACTTACAACTCTCTTGAGTGATATGCATATAACTCCGTCCGTGGTTTCTGCTATCATTTCGAAACTGGATCCTCACAAAGCATATGGATATGATAGTATCCCTGCAACAGTCCTTAAGAAATGTGCTCCTGAACTGTCTCATGTTCTCTCTAAACTCAACAATAAATGCCTTGCAGCTTCTTTCTATTGTAGTCCCAGTCTTTTTAACTCGGGCGATCCTTCTAACTATCGGCCTATTAGCCTTCTACCAATTTTTGGCCGCGTACTAGACGCTCTAATTAGCTCTGAATTGGTTAAGCATCTCACATCACAGGGCCTTCTTTCAGATAAGCAATATGAATTTCGCTTCTGCTGAGGTGTTAGCGATTATTGCTGAAAGTGCCTATCACGCTTTAGATAAGAATGGTGACGCTCGGACTTTTGCTTTGGACATCTCGAAGGCATTTGACAGGGTTTGGCATACTCGTCTTTTTCACAGGTTAAAAGGTTATCGTATTTATGGACGAATTTTTTAACTGGTTTAGTCTTTCTTATCAAATCGTGAAATGAAAGTTGTCTTGAATTGCCACTCTTCTAGATCTTTTTCGCATAAATGCAGAGGTTCGGTAATGCTAACCCTGACTTATTTCGCTTTCACGGATTAATGTTTTAAGACGATATGAAGTGGGAAAAGCATATTAAAAGAGTTGAAGATAGGAAAGTTGATTCACTATGTCGTGCTAGACAATTTTTCTTGTCAGAATCTATTTTACATATTTATAACTCTACCATTCGTCCATACTTCGAATAGTATTGTCACGTCTAATCTGGTTACATGCCCTTTGAACCCGTATAAACGGGTTCAGGGTCGGTTTACCACCCCGAAAGAGACTCCGCCCTTCGGCGTAGCCTCCTTCGGGTTCCTCCCCGCCCGTAGGCAGAGAGTTCAACCGATCAGACGATCAGCCGGTCGCCCGACTTTGGACTGAACTCTCTGCTTCCTCTTGAGGCGCAGTATTTATTACGTATGGAATAGTCCATTATGTTATTATGGGTAAGGTCCCATAACAAAAAGACACATCAATCAATTAGTCAATCAATAAAACTTTTTCATTACATACCTTCCAAAAGATAAACAGAGTATACACAAACAGAAAAAAAATTCGTTAGAAGCAAAGAAGCGTGCCGGACCGCTATGTAATATCAGTCCTCCAAAATGGAAGTGAATGCTGGACAATTTCCTCACAGATGAAGAGGGGGACTTGAAACGACAGAAACAAAGCAAAGACTACTGAAATGTTATGCAATATCGATCCTTCGATATGGCAGCGAAAGCTGGACAATTTCCTCGCAGATAAAAAGGAGACATGAGACAACAGTGATGAGGCACTAAGGAAACGTCCTGGGATATGGACAGATCACGTGAGTAAGGAGTAACTTTTAAGGAAAATTGAAACTAAAAGGACATAGTTTGAATAAGAAAGTGAAAGCTGAAATTGAAGTGAGGAATGAAGCATGGAAAATGTAACACTCACAGGGCATATTGAAAATAACAGCGACAAGGAGAAGCATCGAGTAAACTACCTAACGAGCTTTTATAAATAGGCGGCAAAACAGGGACTGAGAGGAATAGTCAGGGAATAAACATTGAAAGTTGTGGAGAGCCATTAACAATTGACCCTAATAAGAATTATTATTGGAGTTATTCCTCCGTGTGAGATTGTGAACTAATCTACTAAAATTTTTGAATAATTGTATACCTTGCCGTGGAGTAATGACTAACAAGCTCGTTTATGAAATAGTGTAGTGGACCCACAGGTGGGGGTGTGGTATAACATGGCCTGTGCACCCCAATAAGGGATAGATGTCACAAGAGGCCCATTAACCATTTTAAAATAAAAGACGTGAAATCTGAACCTACTGGGTCGCACAGGCTATGTTTTATTGCGCTTCCTCTAGGGGGCCCAATACAAATTGGTGACCCCGGCGCGATCGGGGTAGCGAATGAGCTACGATAAGGCCCTTTTCCGAGATAATTGATTGTATCAAACAGGGAGAATCGTCATTAACACGGTGGTAAAGTGCTAAAGGGAATTGCAAAACTAGAAACATGCCTCGCTTGTATCATCTGTTACCATCCTGTCCAAACTATTCAAATCATGTCGGGGTTAGTAGTTAATGCTGTAGATGTGATTTCTCTCGATAAAATTTAATTTCGGCATTAAATGGCCTCTAGAATTTCTATTTAATGCAAAATATCACAAAATACGAAACAATAAGAAGGAACAGAAAACAGTTTTATAACAAGAACAATATTTATATTTTATGTATGTCAAACGATATACAGGAATAATTAATAGGAGTTACTTCCCTTTGACCGGAATTAAAGCCTTTACTAATGAAATTTTTTTTTATCTGAGCTCATAAAAAGTTGAATGAACTTGCCGCTCAAAATGGTCACTGTGAAAGAGTTAAAAGAATTCTGTAAAGCTGAAAATATGTTGATAAACTTTTAGCTTAGAAGAGTTGAAGGAGTGAATGTTCCGTAATGTTTAATTAGTTTCCGTTGCTTGTAGTTGAATAGTGTAATGATCGTAATGTTTGTAATTAAGTTTCTTACGTACGTATATGTGTACGAAGATGTTTTCATAGCGTCCGCCCGTAAAGGGTCGAGACGCAATTTCTTTTACAGCTACATCTTAGTAAGCGAAGAGAAATCAAGAGTGAGGAAGAACGAATTCATGTCTGGTATTTGTAATCAACTTAATCACGTGATCGTCTCCGAAAGGCATAGACAGAATTTGGAAGAATGTTTTTAGTCAGGTCAAGAACTAGGTCGATGTTATTCGGACATAGTTGAGAATATGATTTAAATATTAACTGACCAATTAGAAGTAGAGGTGTTCTGAAAATATGTATGAAGCTGGATAAGCTCTGTGATCTGCTTTTTGCAGAGATTTGCACAAAAATCGACTTTGGTAAAAAAAAAATGGTAGAAGAATGCTAAAATGCTATAATACGTCAAATTATAACTTGATGCCTTATATTTGTAGCCTTGTCTCATCATGCTGGAAATTTTGGGTACCCTGGTGTACTAGTGAGTCAGCCAAAATGAGCTGACTCATTTTATAATTCACCAATAGAAGGGTTAACCGATCAGAAGGGTCAAAATATTCAGTGCGACGTGTATAATGGCGGCCATGTTTTTCCTGAATACTCACTGCCAGCCTTTGAGAACCCGGACGAGGTTCCGCCGAAGGGAAGAGTTTCGTTCGGGGGGGGGGGGGTTGACTGCCCCTAAACCCGTTTATACGCGTTCGAATAGGGTATATTTTTGGACGAGCCTACGTGCTCGGAGATCCCACGTTAATCCCTGCCTTGTGCTACATCTAACCCTCGTGGGGGTGGTGGCTAACTATCACTGCCAGCCTTTGATATCGAAGACTGAAGAATTACGGAACAGCTGCTGATGGTATTGGCGATATAGTCAGATTCAGTAGAGTTTCTGACTCGTAAGTGTTAATCTTTAACGTTGTTTCATTGAACAGATTACGTAATGCGCTGTATTCTATATTCATAGACTATGGTGAACATGGTCAACACACCATGGAGCAATAATTAGCATAGTTTAGTAAGCAGTTATTACTGTAGTGAGCTAAGACTTTCACTCGTACCCTTGACGTGTGGCTTTACGCCAGATTAATTTAAACTTACGAGGGGTAGCGAAAATGTTTTGGCCCGAACAAGAAGTTATCTAAAAAAAAAAAAACTGATATTTGATATTGAAGTGAGCTGGGCCGAGCACTTTTCAACAACTTCTCGTTGTAAATGACAACATGATGTCTGAAGCAAAGCTTATGAAATATTATATTCTCACAGTTATCAAGCTAGATTAATTTTAGTTTTATTTTGGCCATTTTTCTTTTTAGCTAGAAATATATTTTCAGATGTAAATATGAAACTTCGGCGTTTCAGTTGACTTCTTTCTTAGAGCATCAAGATACCGAAAGTGAAATGTATATATCAAAAACTGATTGGAAAGGAAAACAGTGCTCGCGGCAAAACCTATAAACAGCAATAAAGCAAGGTACATAACTTGAAGAAAATTAAATTATGAGTTATTTCCCTTGAATGAGTTCACGCTCGTATATAAAAATTAGTTATTGATTAATATATCACGAAGTGAAGAATAAACGTTAAAATCTAGTGACGAATAGGAGCAAGAGTGGATGTATGCGTATGACCTTTTATTTCATTTGTCGACTGTAGGTGAGTGATTTTTTTGTGTGTAGATACATCTGCCATACATCTCATGATATATATATATATATATATATATATATATATATATATATATTATATATATATATGTATATATTGTTTAAAATTTGCTATATTTATGTGAGAAGAGTGCTCAGTATCGAAAAAAAAACTTTTATAAATATAGAAACTGTGTACATAAGAATCAACACTTGCATGGTGAATGTCAGTTTCAAGCTTCAATGCGATGTTCGGACCATGGTTTGAAGATTGCATTGAGGCGATCTGCATATATATATATATATATATATATATATATATATATATATATATATATATATATATATATATATATATATATAGGTTGGTGCAAAAATAATGTCGTTTTCTCACATATGTTACTATGTGAGAAAACGACATTATTTTTGCACCAACCTAATATATATATATATATATATATATATATATATATATATATATATATATATATATTAGGATGGAGAATAGCGGCTCGGATTGAGGAATCGGAGAGCCGAATTCCAGTTGAATCCATTACATACATTCACTTACGTGCTAATACCCTTGGGAAAGCTATTAATCCTCTTCTTCTCCCTCCAGCTATGGGTAAATAGCAGGACAGACTGGGTTCTATAACCTTGGATGGTAAACTGGTCTATGAGAAGGATAACTCTGAATTCAAAACCTGTGGAGGTTCGTTTGGGGAGCTCGTAGCACGTAGTACACCAGGTCTCTGTATTTGGCCTTCAAAATGTATGGTTGGTTCTGAACAAAGCTTTCACCACTATAATCAAATCATGTGCTGAGGCCTGGGCTGTCGTTTCCTACGAACTGAGCTGCTTGACCCTCATACGTCCAATTCGACGGGAGAGTCAACCATATATATAGAATTAATAGAAATAAAAGTTTGTTACCTGATTGAAACCGGGCTCCCGAGTTTCGTAAATGGTTCGTCCACTCGTCAGGGGTTATCAATAATTGAATGCTTATACTTTTTTCTTTATTACGCACTTTGGTGCAAGTTTTTTCCGTAATCTTTATCCTAGTGTGTACGTTTGCGCGTGTGCGATCATGCGCCCGTCAACGCGGATGTGCGTACGTGTAGTGCGTCGTGGTCATTTGTCTTTTCATATATATATATATATATATATATATATATATATATATATATATATATATAGCTGTAATGGATGCTATATTTACGGGTAAAAGTGCTCGTTATCAGAGTTGTAAATGTAAATATAAAAGTGCAAACTGAGGTCAACACCAAGCAACAATCAGATATTGATTTCAGTATCCAATTTTACGTACACACACATATATATATATATATATATATATATATATATATATATATATATTGCTTCAAATGTTATATTTATTGGAGAACCTTATCTGAGTAGACGCTTCGTTTATTTTAAACAGTATTTATTTCGTCTAACGATCTGCGTACTCGAGAAAACTTAATAACAAAAATGTACCCCCCTCTTGCAGGATTCGAACCTGCGTTCTGATTTACAGCAGGAACTAACATCTGATCCGGCGCGCTTTGACTGCTTGTATACGAAGAGATACAAGCATTGAGCAAAGTTCTATTTGTCTTTAAAGCACATTCATTCGTTCAGATACGCTCGACAGCATATCTGCTCAATTTCGTATCCGAAACGTACATAAGCAAATTTAATTTTTAATGAGACATATCGATATATTTCGAGGTTGCGATGGCTAAATTACCGCTATTTTTTTTTTTCATTTCACGCATGCATGTTTATTTTGTCGATTGCTCAGTATAGTAGGGTCAGTTAGTCACCCTCTGTGAGAAAAAGAGCATCATGACGCAATTCAGTCCACCAAAACTTTGGAAACGGCATTCTCTACTGCTTGGCATTCGCACTGTAATCTTCAATACAAACATTTCAGACTGTTTAGTTGTCAATCTGAAAATAGCGCAGAGGATTCGGAAAGACTGGATAATGAAGCTAGTCAACACCATGGTGTTTGAAGTGGTCACTAGTGATGGTGACGTTATGCCTCCACAGGGCCTCGGAGTCAACTTGTGGCGGTAGTGCTGCTATGGGTCAAGAGGGTGGCTACTGGAAGACCATATGTCTGGCAACAGGATATTAAACCATGCCACACAATCAGGAGAACCCAGTTATGGATGTTAGACAATTTCTGAAACCTGATCACCCCTTACATCTGGCCATCCAACTCCCCAGACTGCAACCCCTTGATTATTATGTGTGGGGCGCAGTTGAAAGAGAGACCAACAAAACTTGTTGTAACATCAAGGATGGACTGAAGGCAAGGATTATGGCACCATTCAACAACTTAAACATGGAGACCGTCCAGAAGAGTTGCAGGTGATTCCGAAGTTGTCTGGAGGTCGTAGTTGAAGCCAATGGTGATTTTATTAAACAAATTTACTCTTTAGTATTTGAAGATATTTTTGTGTAATTTTGGTAAATATATTTGTAAAAATGAAATGTCAGAGTTATTTTCATTTTTGCGTAATTTAGACGACAATTAATCCATCGGACTCTCTGTGTGTACGTGAGTGTTTGTGTGTACACTTGCATGTGTGTGTGCGTGTTTATGTGTGCGTGTATATACGCTCATTGCGGGTGTGTGGATTTAGTACAGGACTGAAATGTTGCAAGGGGCCACAAATATATTCTGTGTTGTCGTTTATGACCGATAAATTCAATGTCATTCTTATTACTTATTAATTTGTCACAGACTGATAGATAGATAGATAGATAGATAGATAGATAGATAGATAGATAGATAGATAGATAGATAGATAGATATCGCACAATGGCTTAGCAATCTGGTACAGATTGAGGATCGAACTTACAATATGAGTAAATGGTATGTGAGAGAAGCACGACTGAATCATTCACGGTTTGAACAAGAAAGGACGACAGATGATGTTTGGTATTTCTCGGCGATGTGCAACTCCTCAAAATTTTCCGACCGAGCCACTTCCGAAAATAAGTATTTTATTAATATCAAAAATTTCCAGCGGAACGATTAAATACAGTTGAGGACAAATGTGTGTAGAACTGCTGCTTCAATATGTGGCATACCGTGTGCGTGCCATTCTTGTATATATATATATATATATATATATATATATATATATATATATGTATATAAGTGAACATTGAAGCCAACACTCAGAGGCGACAGGCTGTTTCATGCTAGACGCAATCGTCAGGCCACATGACGCTCTATACATACGCTCTGTCTCTGATATTGAGCTCTTCATTCCATAAATATAGCACACTTTAAAGCTGTATTTCTGCATATATATATATATATATATATATATATATATATATATATATATATATATATATATTATGTTGGTGCAAAAATAATGACGTAATAATGTCGTTTTTTAACTTGTTTTTTAATGTCAGAAAACGACATTATTACGTCATTATTTTTGCACCAACCTAATATATATATATATATATATATATATATATATATATATATATATATATGAAGAAAATATAAGTACTAACAGTCTCTATTTGTCTGTTAAATTTATCGATACCTATATATATATATATATATATATATATATATATATAAGTATTGATAAATACACACACATACACACACAAACCTCACTTAAGAATGGGTAAGGAAGTGGCCAATGCACACTACGCTAGAACCACCTGACCGAGGGCGGGAAAATCTGATAGTGCTTTTTGACCACGCTATCTTATCAACATTTGCTTCTTTTTTTTTTTTTTTTTACTTACATTTATATACGTTACAAATTAAACTAAGCACAACTGACCGTTGGATGAAACATTTCCATGGATTTTGATGTCATTCTGGGGTCCTTTTTTCATCCAAATTTCTTTTACTCATACTAAGTCTCGAAAAAACACTATATATAAAATTCGTTAATTTTTACCAATGTAAAATTAATGTTGAATGTGTTGAAATTATTAAATTTTTTTTTATCTCAAAATCTTGCTGCAAAACATTGATTTATTTAAGATGGAATGATCTATTATCACATGTTTCTAATTTGTATTTATTTTTTTCAATTTTTCTAATTGAATTGTTCCCCTATATTGCATATCAGCCATTATTGTAAATCCTCCCTTATGTAAATTGAGATGTTGTAGAATGGGAGGTCTCCGTATCATCAATTTGGGAGTCAGGTACGAAACACTTGCTCTATTTGTACTGTCTTATCAAACTCAACTTTCTTTCATACATTTACAATATATTTCGGATTGAAACCTAATTATGTACATATTATCTTTCTTTTCCAGGACATTTTCATTCATAAATAAATAGAAAACAACATATAAAAGTAAAAAAAAAATAGATGCTTTCTATAATTTTGTAAAGAGACATTATCATCCCAAGAGTTGTTCAGAAAACTGACTTTATTGTTTTGTGTAACAATTTTTTACCACATTTCAGCCGATCTATTCTACGGTCATTTTCTAGTGCGCAACGCGTGAGAAAAGAAAATTATACTATACAGAAAATAAATTCTCGTAAATAGAAACTCATTCGTGAGTTTCACAAAAAGGATCCCTGTTGAAAGAAGGCAAAACTGTATCATCAAAACAAATATAATGATACTCGATCATTCATTTTCTTGGTTATACCGTAAAAAGAAAAAAAGGACCACTTGCAAAATGGATATGTCTTCTTATTTATTCACGGAGACTAATATCACTTAATTCCTCCATATTCCAAATGTAAGATGAAAGTTTCACTGAGAAAGCTTTTTCGCGTAGACCGGGACTCACATTGCAGGAAAAATATCCGAGTCATTCACTATATTCGCCACCATTTCGGAAAAAGAGGAGATTATCCTCTTTCCTTTTCAGGGTTTACAATTGAAGAAGGCAGTAGATGGAATCGGCCGAAGCATTGCGATAAGGACAAAACACCACAAAAATGAGTTATAAAGCGTGGCTTAGTTTGGACACGTGGTGAGCAAGTGTAGATAAACAGTCCAGTGTTCTCTTTTTTTATTTTATTTTTATTTTTGTTTGAGTACATTTGATTGTCACGGTCATTATCAAGAACTAAATGCTACCAGTACCGTAAAAAAGAGGCAGCATTTTGGCAACGTTAAATTTCAAATGTAACTGTACGTGTATTGTATAGCCGGCGTCTTTAGTGTAGAATGGCTTCACAAATTTTGTATAGAATATAAAACTATATATGTAATAAATATACAGGGGACTGCAAAAGTGGGTATACGGTAAATCTAATACCATTATTGATATCTTTCCATAATCAATACAATGCATTTAGTGCGCACGTTTTGTTTATACCTACTGTATACCTACTTTTGCACCCCCTGTATATAATATATATAATAAAGATATATAATATATATAATTAAGACATAGAGAATGCATATAGATAAATATAAAATTTATAAAATATCGCGTACTTTCGACTATCTAGGTCATTATCAAGAATAAAATTTTGTCTGTATCGTAGACAAAAGTTTTATTAGCTACACCCGAGCATTTTTGTAACTTTAATTTTCAAAGTTAAATATACGTGTATCTTATTAGGGATGTCATGTGTAAAATAGTTTCATAAAACGAGTACAAAATATTTAAAATGCATATAAAATATTTGTAATTATAATACGCATAAAATATTTAATATGTTTGTTTTTTGATGCTCTCAAACTTTATGGAACCGTTCCACCCTAAAGACGCCACTTATTGGAGACATATTCAAATTTGAGAAGTAACGTCCCAAAAATTCTAAGATGTAGCTAACATTTTTTCTACGATATTGACAACTTTTACTAATAGAAAATGATCGAGACAGTAGAAAGTACTCGAACAAAAACAGAACCGTCATTAACTCTGGACTGTTTATTCACAGTTTTCATCCTGATGTGCAACAACTGATTCGAAAATTGGAGAAATATACTAAAAGAATTGCACCAACGTTATCAGTTGAATTCTCTAATCTGTCATAATGGCTTACTGCTCCTTAGAGTATGAAATGGTACCCCACAAAAAAAATGAGTTTTTAGTTTGAACAGCTCTTGGGAAAATAAAAGGATTTAAACGTAAGATAATTAAAAATAAGAGTGAAAACATTTTTTAAATCCTCAATCAGGATTTATATTAACGTTCTTCATTCCTGTTTAATAAATTTGTTTTGTTTCTTGCTCTGTTATAAAGGCTCCTGCATGGAAAATAACTGGCGATATGGTAAGAATAGCCACGTATTATATGCGCGTGGGGATATAGTCTATTAATTTCCACTAGCCTCTTCTTTGCACAAATAGAAATAACAGCCTATAAATGCTTATCAAAAGTTTTCCGCCAAAACACGACTCACACCCGACAAGACACTTAGAAATACCCTCAAAGTTATGCCTCTTATTCTCAAATATTAACACCTCTATTATTTGATTATTACTAGTTTTAATCTATCTTATTATTGTTGCTTTTTTTTATAATTATATAAATGTTCTTATTATTAGTCACTAAGTTTTAACGACAATAGTAAATTGTCTTTAAGCTGAATCAAGCCTCTTCGAGATCCTACGGTATTCTTCCTGGAATTTCTAATTATTCCTACCATTTCGCAAGGCTTTTCAGCTGTTTTGAGCGTACCAGACGAAAATACAATCTGTCTTGTATTGTTTGCAAAATTCAAAACGAGTCTATTTGACATAGACCTTAAACGACGAAAAAAATTTATACTAACGTGCAGGCCAAGCAGACAAAAAATAAGGTTTTAAAAGAGTAGCTATGATGTTTATTTTTACATTAATAATATACAAAATTATTAAAAACATAGTTTGACACTTTATAAACATTACATGATAAACATAAGGAAAAAAAGAAAAAATAATCAAATTTTGTGTCTTAACCAAGAGTCGATATGCTTCAACTTGAAAGTTCACTTTGGTCACCGACACCTGGGAACTCTTCGCTCTGGCAAGCCCTCCGCACAGCGATGTCGTATCCATACTTAGCTATGGATACCAGTCTACACCATTGTGCTAGATGGCCGTTGACCTTACAAGAATGTTCATCTCTCCCTCGACAGGTCTTGCCTTTAACCCTGTTGAACGTCGAGAAAACGTCTTCACCAGAAAAGCCTGTAGTGGAGAACCGGTTAAAGTCGAAGACCGTCGATTAAAACGATATTTCTCTTTGGGTTACGCAAAAGACTCAAATCTTGGATTTAAAAAAAGGCGCTGAAATGCTCTCGGATCGATTATAAAATATTTTCACGTATTTTGGAAGATCCGATAGGCCGAGACTATTTCAGCATTCCTTCTTTCATGTTCGTTCTCACTTCGACAACTTTGTTGATAGCCTCTCCTAGATTTGCAACTTCCGTTTATGCGCATGTCGTCCATGTTAGATGGCTTCCCAAAGCAGCGAGTTCAAATCTCATCAAAAGGCTATTATCTTATTTTATAATCTATGATGTTTATGCATTTGTCTTAGAATGTAGTAACGTGTAATGTGATGTGATAAAAAGCAACAAAAATAAGATGAAAGAGAAAACTGAAATTAATACCGCCATTGCTTGATCTAAAATTCATAAAGCTTAACACCAATCGGCTTTTATTGTTTTCATGTACAAATGAGCAAAATCTAACTGCTTTAAACGACTGCTTTTCTAACTAATCAATTTTGGTATCTTCCACGGCCATTTTAACTCTAGATAAATTCTTCCTTCCTCACAAGATTCCTTTTTGACAACCACCCAATCTTATTGAATCTTTCCGATTTAAACTTTAAGAGGATTCAAGTTCTTTACTTTAGCACTGATATAATTAATGTAACGTTTTATTAATGGCCTTTGTTCCGCAGTTTTGATTAATATTATACAACACACATATATATATATATATATACAAGGCAAACTTATTGAACTGAAATATCAACAAATAACATCTGCAATATGATTTCTATCATTTGTGATGCAAATGTCCCCCGAGCTTTACAAGATTCACATCAACTCAATGCAGTAACACCACATTGCCGCCAATTTTAACACATTCACTCTTTATGCGTTCACTCAAGTGTGTTGCATCTGTGATATTCATAGAGTATACTTCCTCCTTCAGCAAACTGCAGAAAAAGAAGTCAATTCTTTCTTCAAAGCATGTTTAATCTGTGCAGATAAAAAGAATATAGTTAATCAGATTTCTTATGTATCCAGACTTTAGGAGCACTATATAAAATTAGTTAATCGAGTCGGATAGAAACCTCAACAGAATGCAGAAAGCACTGGACGGCCGTTTCGTTCCATATTTGGGACTCATCAGCAGTGCGCATCCACTACCGAGAATTGAAAGCCTGACAGTTAGGTTGTCAAGCGAACATCATACCAACTGTTCTAATGGGGGACAACGTTTAGTGTTTTCTGCATTCTGCTGAGGTTTCTATCAGACTCGATGAATTTATTAAATATAATTATCAAATCCTCCTAATAATTACTATATATATATATATATATATATATATATATATATATATATATATATTAGGATAAAGTCCGACAATTATTTTAAGACATTTTTTGTTTATACGTCCTTTTTTATAGATACAAATATTTAAGTAAATGCTTTGTTAATGATAAACAATATTAACGACATTTGCCGGCCTGAATGTCCGAGAAATTTTCATAGAAAATATGCGTCCTCCGACGGGAATCGAAGTTGTATCCTATAAGGAACCGTCATATAGCCTCACGTGCTTTACGGATTTAGCCACAGAGGAGCAGATATGAATGTACGAGAGAAAATCATGGACAATTGTAGTTTAAAAACAGTAAAATCGGCCATACTAACGGAAACGCTCCCCTGTGGCTAAATCCGTAAAGCACGTCAGACTATATGAGGGTTTCTTACAGGTTAGATTCCTGTCGGTGGACGCATATTTTCTATGAAATTTTCTCGGACATTCAGGCAGGTAAATGTCGTTAATACTGTTTATCAAAATCAGAGCATTTACTTAAATATTTGTATCTATAAAAATGAACGTATAAAACTGAACTGTGTAAAACCATATTTTAAATCAATTAATTTATAATATATATATATATATATATATATATATATATATATATATATATATATATATATATATATATATATATATATATATATTACGAAATGGACAAAGTCCGACAATTTATTTATTAAAGACATTTTTTATGTTTAACGTTCTTTTTATAGATACAAGTATTTAAGTAAATGCGCTGTTTATAATAAATAGTATTAGATGACATTTACCGGCCTGAATGTCCGAGAAATTTTCATAGAAAATATTCGTCCTTTGTATATTCGGTTCCGTATAAGATGCAGGTTCGAATATTTTCTATGAAAATTTCTCGGACATTCAGGCCGGTAAATGTTATTTAATACTGTTTATTATAAACAGAGCATTTACTTAAATACTTGTATCTATAAAAAGAACGTTAAACATAAAAATGTCTATATATATATATATATATATATATATATATATATATATATTATTGCTTAAACTTTATTTTTAGTGTATACCCATATTTGAATAGAAGTTTTGTTTTCTTATTAAACAGTATATTTCTTTATTTCTCATCTACCGACCTGAATATTCGAGAAATGTTATAGACCAATTTTTGCTCAATCCAGCATGATTCGAACCTTCGATACCCTAGGGGAAATCGTTATTAGATCCATGGAATACCTGATGGCCAAGCAAAGCTCAAATAAATCTTTTAAACACAGATTTTTCCCCGACTCTCGAAATATATATCTCTGCTCAGTTTCGTATCTTGAAATATGTCGGAATAATAAATGAAAAATCTATCCTCCTCTAAAATATACATATATATGAGAAAGAGAGAAAAGAGAGAGGGAGTGGAGGATACAGAGAGAGATACAGTGTTGACATAGGAATCAACTCTGCATGGTGAGTGCCAGTTTCTCACTTCAATACAATCTTCGAACCATGAAACTGACAGTCGCCATACAGTGTTGATTCCTATGTCCACATTGTCTATATCTATAATCGATCTATCTCCGATATTTAGCATTCTTTCTCTATAATTATGACAATTTTTTACATAAAGAGATAGATAGTTTTTAAATAATTATGTTGAAATAAATTTAAATCCTTACAATCTTTACGTTTACATTTTAAATCAATTGAAATGTAAGAATTCGACATTTTTTAATCTTAATACTGAAACTTAATACTGATAATATTTAAAAAGTTGATTCTTGACATCTATCATACGGTAGATTTGATAAGTTTACCGTTTAAATACTAGAAATATATTTGTGTTCAATATTGTAATATATATATATGTTTATATTATTATATCATACTTTCGCTCAAAATAATAATCAGTGTCCTTTCTATAGTATAAAAAATATTGGCTTCTACCATCGTTGTCCCCCTCGTGTACTGTACAACTAATGATTTTTAATTATTTTTTTAATTTAATTAGTCACACACTGATTTGTTAATTTAAAAAAAAAATAAAACTGACCGATTATTTCGTATTTACAGTTTTGCGAATTTTGTTTAATTATCGACAATCATGACATTTGAAAACGATTTTTGAAAAACCCTACAAAATTAAATGTCCTAAAATCGAATCTTTACAGGAAAAATAAGTTGTATTAATTTTTCAATGTCAGCGAACGAAATTCAAGAAAATATAAATTTTAATTAAAAACGAAATTTTTCAGTTTTCATTTTTCAAAAAGAAACAAAAAAATAACACCTAAATGAAATAAGTAATTATTTGCAAGAGAGACAAAAAAATTTCAATGATTTTTAGGGTGTATTATATTATAAGCCCAGCGAAATGACACGTTTAACCAAGATAATTAAATGACTTTTGCTTTGTATTTTACTAATGCATATATTCATCCATGTATGTGAAAACGGGAGATAATCATGAAGGTTTCATTTTATTTTATATTTTTAATTTCAGGAGGTCTACACGATTGTAAACATCAGCGTGGTTGATTTGAATGATAATAACCCATTAGTTACCAACAAAGACTTACAGATCGAAGCGATGAGAAATGGAAGCAGAATCATTGGACGACTTCGAGTAAGAAGCATTTCTTTTTTTCAACTCTGGAACATGACAGTTAAAATGAATCGGGCTTTTAAAAATCAACTTGATTGTAATTAAATTTTCATTTAAAAATGTAATTCCTCTTAGATGAAGTGTATAGCTCAGGAAATTGCACATACATTCGTTTACACGTATCCATCGAACAATATGCTTTTCATTTTATGTTAACAAACAATTCTCATTCAGATCAATAGGGCTTTCTAGCAAGGACACTATCAATCAGTTTTCTTATTCGCCGATTGGTTTTCTCCTGCTCTTCTCGATCTATAGAACTATCAGCTGACCTTGCGATCAGCCAATCAATTTATCGGTTTCTCGTATCCGTTTGCCTCAATAGATTGGAATCCATTTAAATATGCGAGGTCAATCCGAAAATGAACCATCCATTTACAATTTTTGAAAACCAAAAAACCAAAAAGAAAAACAAACTTACATGGGGGCTAGAGAGTCCTAATCAACTTCAGCGTATTTGTGGCCTGAAATACATTTAGCCAGGCGTCCCTTCAATTAGAATGTCCTACTTCGGAATCACCATCAGCAGACTCAATACGTTCTCCTTAACATTTTCACTGCTACTCATTTGACCATTGCTGCCCCCACCCGGCCAGCCATTTTTAAAGAAAATGCCAAATTTCAACCTACATATTTTATTACACAGAAAACTGGCACCAGTGTGTTTTACAGCATTCCATTTTCATGGATATACCTGGGAATGACTTACCAGATCAGTAATGGGTATACACATGATATCTTTTGAAGCATTGTCCTTTGTGGAGTGGGACTTCACACTTTTTGCAGAAGTACCTTGTTTCTGAACGTTTTCCAGCTTTTTTGCAGACTCTGCATGGCTTGGAAGGGTACCTTTTCTTGTTGGTTGGTGAAATTTCTACCAAGTCATGAGCTTTCATTCCACCAACCAGGCAATTGGCAAGATCAATTTTAGGTACCCTTGGACATACGGTCACGGGCGTTGGGAGCATCAGCGTCCTAGCCGCATTTTCGCCAGGAATATTTTCAAATTAGATACGAAACTACCATGACGTAGAGAAAAATTGAGGCTGACTAATAATTTGCATAATAGAACAGTTAGAATTTCCCGTATTTTACGATAGATGGCGCAACGGGACACTCATACCAGCGGTATGCAAAAAACGTAGGTTTCCGTACTTAGCCAGCTGAAGCAAGATATGAAAAACGAAGATCTCCGTAGTTAGCAGCGGAAGTGTTAACATCGTTCACAGCGTTTCAACAACGAGTTTAGCTTTGATGGATGTGTGGTGTAATGGATAGCATTTCGGAATGAGAAATCGGAGGGTCGAGTCCGCATTTCAGTCGAGTTCGCTAAATTCACTCGCGCGCAAATAACTTTGGAAAGATATTAATCCATCCTTATCCCGACTCAGCTATGAGTAGTAAAACAGACAGAGCTCTTCAGCGTTGGTTGGCAACCAGTCTAGGAGACGGACAACTCTGAATTCCAAAACTATGTAGCCCAGGCGAAGAATGACAATCAAAGAAATGTTAATAGTCCACACTACTTCAAAGAAAAGGTGAGCAAGGAAAGTGACATCAATACTGGAAAGAGCGATAACAGCTACTGGACTTGAGAAACCTTTCTTTTCCTGAAAAGTTGTTTTAAGAGAAAGATTTTATACATTTCAACCGAAAGCAGTGCTGGCTGCTTGGTCAATAAATGCCGAATGTTTCCTTGTAGGGAAACGGCTAATGTTATCATTACCCTTACCATTATACAATGCTTTTAGTAATAATTTAGCACAACCCCAATGTAACTTATTGTATACCTGGGGTCAAAGGGCATGCGTGAGTGCGAAATAAAGTAGTGTCTTTTCCCTTCTTTCCATGAGATCAAAACGAAATATTCCATTATTTATGAGGTATTGGCAAGGCATAATGGTCGTGCGAACTAGCGAATGGTTGGGGCAGATACAGTTATAAAAGGATAGTTTTTTATTAAAATTTTTTATTGAATTCCAGTATGATCTATTAAACTCCTGGAGTTAAATGACGTGTGTACCAAATTTTAGTTGAATCTCTCTCTTTCTCTCTCTCTCTCTCTCTCTCTCTCTCTCTCTCTCTCTCTCTCTCTCGCTCCGACCCATCAATACAGAAAAGAGCGATAACTGTGAACTTGAGAAACCTATTTTTGTGAAAAATTGTTTTAAGAGAAAGATTCTATAAATTTCAACCGACGGCAGCACTGGCTGCTCAGCCAATAAATGGCGAATATTTCCTTATAAGGAAACGACTAATATTGCCATTACCATTACAATTTCTTAAATTCTAGAAAACCTCATTCACTCTTCAGATGTGACTTCGGATCTCTGTGCCATATTTTCCGTCGTCTGTTGTAATAATGAAGCTTTCACTGATAAATATTTACGAAGTTTAATGTACCCTGTATGATCAGCATGACATCAGAGAGAGTAATTGTTATGACAATTTACCCGCGCACGCATGGACTCTTCCAGCTATAAATAGGAGCAGGTACTGCCTTTTGGAGAAGGAAGTTTCCAGCAGTCAGCTCTGACAGCCGGACTGAACATTCTTGCTGTAACACTCTCGTTTGTATATGTTTGTATTACTGTTTTCTGTTAATATATTTGTTTAACTCAATTCCTCTCTTGTGACTTTCATTCTGAAACTAACAAGGCCAAAACAGCAATACAAATGCAAAATGATACAAACTTATCTTTTACAGATTACACAAAAGCATTTGATAATGCACGGCTCTATTTGAACTATTAGTAAAACTTGGTCTAATTGGGAAGGATTTTTAGAATAATCCCGAATGTATACTGTGAAAAAAATGCCGGTACACGGATAGAAAACAAATTGAGCAAGTACAGTAAAATAGAAGGGGGCATAAGACAAGGATGTGTCTTCTCGCCGGATTTGTTTAACCTCTACAGTGAAGCTTTTCTAAAGAAACTGGAAACCCTACCAGGATTTTAACAATGCGTATGTATACCTGACCACTCGTATTCGAGGATACCCGCCTACTAGGGCGTCTAGCGAGTCCCTATTGCAGACGCGTGCTCAAGCACATTTGTGTTTATTCAACACCCACAGAGCCCACCTGTGGTTTATACTGTAACTATGCTAAGCAGTCCTTAATTAAAATTTATGGGAAAGTATGTCTTATCTAACGTGATCAACAATTTGAACAGAGCCAGCACGCTCAATCCCTCGGCCACGATGACTTGTGACTTCGTGATAGCACAGCTATCGATGGCACCCATGGGTTCCGTCTACCCAATTTCACTCCCAAGCTGTGGGTCAACCCTAGGCATGGTTTTCAGGCACACTGGGGTCGACCCTCTCCAGTCCGATAACATCGTCTCCTCCCCGTCAAATCGACTATGGTAAGATTCGAACCCGGATCTCATTTGCAGAAAGCGAACGTTCTAGCCACTCCCATATTTTTAAAACAATATAAGCTACGCAGATGACACTGTGTTGGTGGCAGACGTAAAAAGAAATTTAAAAGAGATCCTAGGCGGGAAGGAAATCGAGAAGACGGATTTAAAATATGCTCGTCAGCAAAAGAGAAAGGCCAAAATAAGGACTATGAATTGAAGATGTTAACATCAAATAGGTACAGAAATTTAAATATCTGGAATATCTTTTAACAAGTGATGGGAAATGCGATACCAAAATCCGAAGGCGTATTGGATCAGTTGATTAGTTCATTTTGCTAAGCGGCTTATCACCCTCTTTAGAATTTTTTAATGCCGAAATCTAAATATTTTAAAGAATATTTTATGGCTTCAACTAAATATATTCTGAAGGCAATTGTATGTCTTAAACTATAGAAATTGTATCGTTGGTCATTACGCTATAATATTTATTGGTAATTCTAATATAAACATCTATTGTTGATAATTTTACTATAAATATGTATTGTTGATAATTTTACTATAAACATGTATTGTTGATAATTGTACTATAAATATGTATTGTTGATAATCTTACTATTAGGTTGGTGCAAAAATAATATCGTTTTTGACGTATTTTTTAACGTCAAAAAACGATATTATTTTTGCACCAACCTAATATAAACATGTATTGTTGATAATTTTATTATAAATATGTACTGGTAATTTTACTATAAATATATGTTGTTGGTAATTCTACTATAAAATATATTGCTAGTAATTTTACTATAAATAAGTATTATTGGTAATTTTTTATATAAAAATGCATTGCTGGTATTTTTACTATAAAAATGTATTTTTAAAGCTTTAGAGTGTTTTGTTTTTATTTGGGGGTTCACTATTTGCCCATAACTGGGACCCTAACAGGTGCTACCACCCAGGATCAAGATGGACATGGGACCAACAGTGATTGGGAGATGTTTCCACGCTCCTAAAACCTCCAATCTCGCCGATCAGAGGCTTTGCCGCTGAATTTAGTTTACTGCCATATCTAGGACGAAGATATCAACAGCGTAAGATAGTGTTATATAGGAATAAAGTGTCGCTGCCGACACTTGTGTTTGAACATAGATCGCCAGTGAGCAAACACAGGCGATCCTATTATTGAATTAAAGTAGACCACGTGACTATAGAGAAAACGCATAAGTAGAAATTAGCCTTGCGTCTAAAGCATCTCTATTTTTACTCGATTCTCTATTGCTATACGGAGCGCTAGTCTCTATACTATTTCACTATACGTTGGTTGCTATTCGAGCGAGTATTATCGAGCAAGAACTATTAGTGCCAGTGATATTCAAAGACGTCTGATACCAGTATTGTTCAATGGCGTTACTATAGTTGCATCTGCCATTAAAACGTGTCTACTACAACGAACATTAGGAAAAGTGACAAGGAGTATTTGTTGACATTACGAAAGTGGCAACGAATGTTCGTTGACATCACAAAAGATAGATAGATAGATAGATAGATAGATAGATAGATAATGAAGATAGATACATAGATAGATAGATAATGAAAAGAGATAGATAGATAGATAGATAGATAGATAGATAGATAATGAAAAAAGATAGATAGATAGATAGATAGATAATGAAAAGAGATAGATAGATAGATAGATAGATAATGAAAAATAGATAGATAGATAGATAGATAGATAGATAGATAGATAATGAAGATAGATAGATAGATAATGAAAAGAGATAGATAGATAGATAGATAGATAGATAATGAAAAGAGATAGATAGATAGATAGATAGATAGATAGATAATGAAGATAGATAGATAGATCATGAAAAGAGATAGATAGATAGATAGATAGATAGATAGATAGATAGATAGATAATGAAGATAGATAGATCATGAAAAGAGATAGATAGATAGATAGATAGATAGATAGATAGATAGATAGATAGATAGATAGATAGATAGATAAATAATGAAAAATAGATAGATAGATAGATAGATAGATAGATAGATAGATAGATAGATAGATATCTGAATAAAACTATTTTTAATAGGACAAAATTAAATTAAATTGTGAGCGGAATATACAGATATAATCTTAAATTCATGGTGAATGCAAGATTCGCTCGTAGTGTTCACCCTTCTCTATAATCAAGTACATCCTTTCCAATGGATTTGTTAATCGACCTACATCTCAATTGTATCGTGTTATTTATTTTCAGGTTTATGATCCAGATTCGGATACAAAGCTGACTTATCAACTTCTCTTCTTCAAGCAGTAAGTATTCCTATTTTGATAACGCTTAATTGACAATTCGATGGCTTTCCATTAATTCTATTCGACCGGACAAAAGATAAACGCGATTCAATCTCCATTGAGAAATTTTCTTTCTACATAGTGTCACAAAAATATATATGTACACACATTCTTCAGACTCAGATTTCGGCTATTTGATGGATAGATGGGTATTTCATTTACCACAAAATATCTAGCAGTTCCAATTTCATTTTAATATCGCAGAGACGTGCGTGGAAACATGAGTATACGTCTGTATAGCTGGCCACTCATATTCGAGGATACCCATCTACTAGGGCGGCTAGCCAATCCCTATTGCAGACACTTACTCAGGCGTATTTGTTCATTCACAGAACGCACCTGTAGTTTATACTGCAACTAGGCTGAGCAGACCTTAGTTACAGTTTCTGGGAAAGAGCGTGTTATCTAGCATGATCAACAATTTGAACAAGGCCAGCACGCCCAAGACCTCGGTCACGATGACTTCGTGCTAACACAACTATCGACGGCCTCCAAGGGTTTCGCCTACACAATTTCACTCACAAGTCTTGGGTCAAGCTGTGGTATAGTTTTTCAGGCACTTTCCAAAGGTGCCACACGCTGGAATCGACGCCTCCAGTCCGATAACATCAAGAAGTTTCCTTCCTGACAAATCGACCATGGTGACATTCGAACCCGAATCTCATGGTCAGAAGTATATGGATGTACCATTCGTTCTTGCATTGAATACTGTTGCCATATATGGTCTGGTGCCCCTGCTGTTTATCTCGAGGTTTTCGACAAAATTCAAAAACGGATATGCAATGTTATAGGTCCTGACCTGACATCTCGACTCCAGTCACTTTCTCACAGATTTGATGTGTCTTTCCTCTGTCTTTTCTACAAATATTTTCATGGCATCTGCTCTGACGAGCCATTTTCACTGCTGCCCAGACTGCATGAATTTAAACGGGCTACTAGGTTGGCGTCTCGGCCCCAACCTTTTACTGTCGAAACAGTTAAATGTAACCGCCTCTCCTACTCCAACAGCTTCTTCTCTCGCACTTCCCGACAGTGTAACTCCCTTCCTCTTACTTGCTTCCCTGATAACTATAATCATCAACTATTCAAATGTAGTGTCAATCGACATTTTGATCTTGATCCCCGTCTTTCTCTTTATCCTTTTCTCAAACACCCCTCTTTGTTCTTACTTTCACTTTCTGTAACTTCTTGCGTGCTAGTGGCACTATTGCCTTGCTTGGGGTGAAATGCTTAAAAGATATGGTAGACAAGGAAAAATATTTTTTATTTAGCTTTTCCAGCCTTCTTTCTGGACACTGTGGTCAATACTGAGCAAGGCCTGGAGATTGCGTTGAAGCATAAAATAGTGTTGACCTCAGTGTCCACTTTTATATTTACATACGCCCGTAATACTGAGCACTTTAACCAATAAATATAGCATACCTTATAATGATATTTTTATCATATGTATAGATGTGTGGTGGGAAGAGTACCTATTATCTATGCAGTATCATATATAAAGAAAGCGTCCCAAAAATTAACATGAACTTCATTTTAAAATGCGCTCGTTTTATGCCATAACATGTATTGTCTCTGGATCCATGCAAGGACACGATCTCATGGTTAGATATAAAGAAAAAAAAACTACGAAAGGTTGTACATTAGCATCATTATTTATAGATTAATAAATTTTACTGTATAAAATAAAGCATGAAAACGTATATAGCAATTTCTAATGGTAACTCTACCAAAAACATAAATGTAACTATGTAAAGGTGATTGATTGATTCGTTATTTACAGTTTATCAACCCTTTACTTTAAGAACCATATGCCGATGTGAACAACTTCACAAGACCCCGAGTCTCGCCAACTGCCAACTTTCCCGCCGCATTTATTGGCATGAGACACCTGACTAAAACCGGATCTGGCCGAATTGCAGAGAGACCCGTATCTAAAAAAGCTAAGCTGCCTCGCTGCCAGCGGGGAAAATCCGGATGTAACAAGTTTTGACAGACATGTCTTCACACGACTCGGGGCCTCTTTTGCGCCTGTACTGACGAGAGTTCGCCATTAGAATGTAAGGGGCTGCACACATTCCCACTGGCCGACAGTAATTGACGAAGCCTGCAGTTGAATAAATGTCTGTGTGTGTACATTTAGACACTGTAATAATTATGCAGCATTTTACCGCTGTTATTTCATTTAAATACGATAGCAGCTAAGTGCTCATAAACAAAGATCTACCAGTCACTTTGGCAAATGTAGCAATCACACGAATTGAAAATCATCGAAATTGCAATGTTTAACAGCTTACATTCAATTAAGCAGAAACATTACTGTAATTAAATAGAATCTGGAAAAAACGCAAAATCTGTATTAACCAAGTAGAGACATAAACTCTTTGAAATGGTTTGGCAAAACAGCGACAACAAATACTTTCACAATCACTACTGCTCGGACTATTATGGCGTTCTCACAAAATGCCAGAAGAAATGAACTGGACACAATTTGAAAGACAAGGCTATTATTAAATTTGAATTTATTTTGTTCTCATTGGTAGCTCAAGTAAGCCCAGCGTATTTTTAAAGTAACCCGGATATAAGAGAAATCCGGATATAAGAGAGATTTTCTCTGGTCCCAAATTAGAGCCATACTTACCTAAACAAAATAGACCAAACCCGGATATAAGGACTTCTTCTCCGGTCCCGACAACTCTCTTATATCCGGGTTACACTGTACTTCAAATGCTTGTAAAGAGCGGCATTCATATTTTAATGATTTGATTTGTTTGTTTAATGGCATATCAACTCCTTTATGGGTCATTTAATGTCGAAATTTAATTTTCTTGGGAACTTTAAAGTAATAAAAATATGATCTGTTATTCCGCTTTCACAGTTGAGTACATGGTAAATGATACTCAGATTTTGTGCATATGCATGTTTGTGTGGACATAATTATTAGAGGCGATGATATATATTTTTTTATGTTGAAGTTATATTTTGGAATACAATTTGATTTCTTTAAGAAACTGTACTATATTACAGTGTAACCCGGATATAAGAGACCCTGATATAAGAGAAACCCGGATATAAGAGAGATTTTATCTGGTCCCAAATTAGAGCCATACTTACCTAAACAAAATAGACCAAACCCGGATATAAGAGGAACCCGGATATAAGAGACTTATCCGGGCCCCGACAACTCTCTTATATCCGGGTTACACTGTATATGGATTAATAATATGAAAGAGTTCATGTTGGTTGTTTGGTTGATTTTATTTAGATTATTTGATGCCGAAATTTAAATATTATGAACACAATTTTATGGCTTCAACTAAATATATTTTGAACACAATTGTATGCCTTCATTTACAGATATAATGCATTGTTGGTCATTTTGATATAAAATGTACGGTTGATCATTCTACTATAAAATGTATTGCTAGTCATTTTGCTTTAAAATTCTATTGGTAATTTTGCGACAAATATGCATCGTTGGTAATTTCTTTATATAAATATGTGGGGGTTTTTTTATATAAAAATATTTTTTTATACTTTTATATCGGTTTGTTTTTTCCTGGAATTCATTATTTGCCCATAGCTGGGACCCTAACAGATGCTACCACCCTGGGTCAGGGAAGGACCTGAGAATAACAGCAATTAAGAGGTGGTTCCATTCTCCTCAAAACCTCCAATCTCTCGATCAGAGGCCTTGATGCCGGATGTAGTTTATCGTCATGCTCAGGACCATTCATATTTTAGGAACGTAGTCCGAGTTTGTTACGTTATCTTCGAACTAAGAGGAAAAGGTATGAAGCCATCTCTCCGCAAATATGAACTCTCTTGTATTGGGTGAGAACCACTCTAGGAGAAATAAAAGTATGAATTGAAACGACTGTAAATAATAGAGTAGACTTGGCCCTTTAGCCTTGCTTTGTAGATTTAGAAAGTTAACACTAAATTTAAACCAACCTGAAGAAGGGTGGGATCTGGGTGGGATTTTGCCCTAGAAATATATTGTGATGTTAGGAAACGTTTTTGATCTTGGTTGCGAGTAGTGTAGGGCATTTGATAGTAACTCAATGTGGCAACCGAATTATTGAAGATTTTAGAACTTTGTGCATTTCTTTGCTTGACACGGGCACAATTAAAGTCAACACTGCCCGTAGAAAGAAAGAAAGAAAGAAAGAAAGAAATAGCTTCATCTGTGGTATACTAATTGATGTGAATGGAATCGCCTGAGTGACCCGTGTTGGTAGGAATGATTTGAGCTAATCATTAAAATTGCTACAATTTAATTTGCGTTCGGCAAAATTTTCTCTTCCTTGAGGACACTTCGCCATAGTGTAATGCTTAACAAGCCCGTTTCGCTCGGTCAATTACCACTGGGTAATAAATTCGACCATCATTCGGCGCTCCCTACTTTCGGTCTTGTGCCACATCTAAGCTACGCGTCTCTTCTCTGATTACACTAAGGGAATTGTGCAATAGTTGGCAACTGAGAAGCCAACCCGATCCTCACTGGTACTCCATACTTGCGGACTGTTACTACTCCTAAGCTACGCTTAGTAAATCAAATATGTTCTCTCTTCTGGGCACTTGGACGTTGTGTAATGGTTAGCAAGCTTGTCTCGTTAGATTGATTTTGACAAAGTAGTGAATTCGATATTCACCCAATCAGTTATATGCCATGCGTGATACACGCTTAGGTAATCATGTATCTTTCTATATATGACTGACGAGGCAGATTTTTTATCTGCAGTAGGTTGCCATTTCTTTCTGCGATAGACCAGTTGCCATCCAAGGATTTATAGAACTTGATCTCTCCTGCTATTTACCCATAACTGCGGGAAGAAGAGGATTCATACCTTTCCAAAGGGTATTAGCACGTAAGTGAATATAATGGATTCGATTGGAATTCGAACTCGGCTCTCCGTGTCAAGGTTCAGGTTTCAGTAATTATTTTTATTACCTTAGGTGCTCCATATTTGCGTCCACATCTCAGCGACGCTTTGTAAATCGTTATATTCCCTCTTTTCTTTATCTTTCATACCTGAAAAAGAATAAACAACAGAATAACGAAAATGTTATGGTAGCAACGAAAGCAACATTAAAAATGGCTCAGTAATCTGATTATAAGACATGATGGAACGAAATATTAATAAACAGAAAATATTTTTTTTAAATTCGTTAAAAACAAAGAAAATAGCGCTGAACTGCTATGTAATAGCAATCCTCCGATATGATATGGTAGTGAATGCTGGATAATTTCTTCACAGATGAGGAGACTTGAAACAACAGGGATGTGATTCTACAGAAGGATACTGAGAATGCCATAGGCGGAACAAGTGACCCATGGGGAAGTTGCAATTAAAATGAGCAGCACTTTTATTGTCCATTTTGAATAAGAAAGAGATACTTGACATTCCTGAGATGCATAATGAGGAAAGAGGGCTTGGAAAATTTGACACTCGCAGGACATATTGAAGGCAAGAGGAACAGAAGGAAACAGCAATTAAATTATCTCACGAGCTTGTGTGAATGTATAGCGGAGCAGAGACTGGTGGGTTAGTTAAGAGGCAAACATTGCTTTGAGCTCCAAAAGATAGGAAGTTATGGAGATCCATGATCGTCCACGTCCTGAAGAGAGACAGCCGAGAGAAGTGCGATTAACTATTGTAATGATAATGAATACTCACCTCACACCATTATAGAAGGATGTGAAACGGATCGGCCGTTTAGTAATAACAAAAAAGCAATAAAACTTTGATCTGTGATCCGAATAGAAATGAGTATTTAGAGAATGACCAAGGGTTAAGACGACAGATGAATAACTTCATACAAACAAGTGACGTCCAGCTGACATCTCTATCAATAAATGTATTCTGTGATGAAATTGGCAATATCTTCACAGTCAGAAAACTTAAGCACGTTCCATAGTCAACAAATCTTTTATATGAAGCAATTAAAAAGATAAGTGGTTGACTTTGTTTTTAAATCGCTACTGCCCCATACAAAGCAGTAAAGCCACAAAAACTCAAGGGGTTACAGGCTGTGGAGGAATTAGGAACAGAAACGTTAATAATGATTGGAAAGAGAAAAGAATAATCAGGAGGACAGTAGATTGCATTTAAACTTTTGCAGATAAAAGACGACTGGAAAACATGGAGCCAGAAAGGCGTTCCACAAGAGAGAAGTGCTAGAGAGTTCCACAAGAGAGAAGTGCTAGAGAAGAATATGTTAGCATAGAACTTACGGCTGCATCTAGCCAGCTCTACTGTCAATTGATGAGATCTCGAAGCCAGTTTAATACTTCGTTTAAATTCATGAAGACTGGGTACCATAGCGGAGGGTTCATCCGAACAAGAGCTCACCAAAAAGTATTTATAGAAAAGGTACAGAGAGACAATTTTACGGCGGTAAGTCACGGAAGCCGAGCCGCCACATCAGGACCAATAATATTGCCGATTCTTCTTTAGGTTTTATCAAAGACCTCGAGGTTAAATAGCAGGGGCACCGGACCATATGTAGTAGCATTATTCTAAGCATGGACTTATAGATATGTAACATAGATGCTAGAGAGAAAAATTGTCTTGGTCTACCCAGTGAACCGACTTTCTTGCCAGCTAGCCTAGCAATGAATTCAGGAATCTCTTTCTTAATTTTATGTTCCTTTAAACTGTTGTATTTTTTTGTCTTTGTTTCCTTTCTCATTGTTCAAATATTGACTCATTATGAAAAGTAACATAGGAAATTACCGCCAGACTATCGCTCTGACAAATCCCTTCTGATATACAGATAATTGTCAATTTGCAAGCCGTTTAGATATTACAAAATGTACGATATATATATATATATATATATATATATATATATATATATATATATATATATATATATATATATATATACTGCTGTACGATAATTTTTAATCTTACTAATATAAAGACCCCTTCCCGACCACATAGAAAAAAGTTTACTGACCCTAAGGTATTCTATTGATAATTATAATTTTGGATATAAATGAGATTTAGGGAAAAACAAAGTGCAAAAAAAGGTGAGTCACTTATTTCTTGCAACTAGTAATCAATAGAAACACAACCGAACTGCTTTAAATAAAGAATAATAGAGGTATAATTTATTTATAATAGGTAATATAGTTCGATAATCTATGGGTCCTCCTTTATTTTGAATAACCTTTTCAATCCTTTTTGGCATTGACTTGATTAGGTTCTGGCAAATCTCATCTCCAAGCATTGAATACCATTCGGATATGAAATTGTACTGCTCGCTCCTGAGGGTCTTTTCAATAGGTTTTAAGAAACCAGTTCCATGAAAAGGAAAACATCCCCAGAACATTATACTGAACGGATACTTGACTGTACTTACTGCTAAATTCAAAGAGCTTTCAAAGCTTCTTCTTCGGATTTTAGATCGCTTATCCTTTGAATTTAGCTCAACTTTCGTTTCATCGGAGAAGAGAACATTTAGTAAAAAAAATCAGATGAGTCACTTTTATCGAACAGCACTGTATATATATATATATATATATATATATATATATATATACGTTATTTTTATAGATACAATTTATTAATTAAATTATATTAAATTTTAATTAAACAGTATTCATTACATTTACCAGCCTGAATGTTCAAGAAATTTCGTAGAAAATATGCGTTCTCCGACAGGAATCGAACCTGCATTCTTATATGGAAAACGTCATTTGATAGCATTTAGCTACAGAGAAGCGTCTGACGAACAAAGTCCGAACTACTGTTTTTAAACACACAATCTTCGACGAATTTTTTCGATTGATCATATCTGCTCACGAAACGTGTTAACGAAGATCGTGTGTTTTTAAAAAAAAAAAGTATTTTATACTATGCTAACCCGACGCTTCTCTGTAGATAAAATGACGGTTTCCGAATAGGAATACAGGTTCGATCCCTGTAGAGGACGCATATTTCCTACGAAATTACTCGAACATTCAGGCCGCAAAATGTAATTAAAAACAGCATTTACTTAAATAAATTGTATCTATAAAATAACGTATTAACAGAAAATATATTAAATAATTGTCTAACTTAAACTATTTCATTATATATATATATATATATATATATATGTGTGTGTGTGTGTGTGTGTGTGTGTGTGTGTGTGTGTGAATAAAGG
>OZ010579.1:78282230-78299730 GCA_963932145.1 Acanthosepion lycidas | reverse complement strand
AGTTCGACCTTTAGTATATTTAATAGTTTGATGCCATTTTTAACGCCGCTTTCCATTTTGTGCTGATCTCTACCAGAGCATGGAAAACCATTCTAGGATGGATGATCAGAGATAATTACTACATTTCCTGGCGTCGAAGACGTGGCCATTTTTTCTCCTAAAATAAACCTTAAAAATTCACCTTGTGTCCTGCAGGCCGAAAATTACATTGCTTATAGGCTGACACCTATTTACAGAGAAAGTACTTTGAAACTAGACTAGACAGTAATTTGAGTTTCTGTATATAATCACACAACGAACTGCATAAACTGACATTTACTACAAAAATAAATCTTTAAAATTTCAACGACATTTTGGCACTCTAAGACAGGTAAGGTAAATTTTATTCTGAACTCTCTTCTTTTCATAGGCTTCAACATCAACATCAATGTACAACCAACTCTCCTCTTTTCATAGGCTGCAATATCAATTTATTAAATTTCCTCCCAACTCTCTTCTTTTCATAAGATGCTTATTAATTTACAAGCAACAATATTATTTTTATAGGTTGCTTGACAATTTACCACCAACGCTCTTCTTTTCATAGGTTGCTTATTGATTTATTACGGACTCTCCTCTGTCATATCAATTTACTACGGACTTTCCTCTTTTCATAGTCTGATATATCAATTTTCAACCAACTCTCTTCTTTCCATAGGTTGCTTGACAATTTACTACCAACTCTCATCTTTTCGTAGCCTTTTTATCAATTCAAAACCAACTCTTCTTATCAATTTACTCTGAGCCCTCTTCTTATGATAGGCTGTCTAGTAATGTGAGATCAAGCCATAAAATGTAACAAAGGTTTCAAAATGAAATATACTGAATTTTTATTACACTGAAACGTTTTCAGATGAAACACTTTATTCCCCTAGATACTGGAATATTGTTAATCATTTAGTCGACTTTTCTACGATTTCAACCACTGCTGACAACAGTCTTCTACAACATTCACTCTCACATTTAACACGTGAAACCTGCAATATTTATGAAATATGCGTCATTTACCTTAGAGTATACCAAAGGTATTTCCATTGTTTAATCGATGTTGAACATTTGAAGTTCTTTTGTAGGCGTTTGAAACTTGTGTAATATTTTACATATGTTATCTTTCGACGAAGCTTTTAGGTACTGTTGGTTTGGTTTTTCTCTTCTCTTAACTTTTAAAGTATCATAAGTGACAATTGATTAACATTAGGTTTCTGGACACCTTTAAAACGTTTAAACCAGTCTTCAGCACTACAATCAGCTTTAGTTACATTTTTTCAATTTCCCGAATTCTACGGGGTTCCTTAGTGGATTTGAGGTCAAGTTTGAAGCGATGCATCAAAATAGCGCCATACTTGTCTCTACAATTATAACGTCTCTATCAACAGTTCCAAATAAATAGTGTTAATAAACAAATATACATATATATACAGTGTATCACAAAAGTGAGTACACCCCTCACATTTCTTCAAATATTTAAGTATATCTCTTCATGGGACAGCACTGAAAAAATTACCTTTTGACACGATGAAAAGTAGCCTGTCTGCAGCATATATAACAGAGTTAATTTATTTTCCCCTCAAAATAACTCAAAATATAGCCATTAAAAGCTAAATCCCTGGCATAACGGTTCTGTGCATCAAGTGCGACTATTTACAATCCCACTAACATGTCATAGTATTGAAAAGATACAGCATATTCGAAAAATACCAATATAACTAGCGACAAGAAATTAACTTATAACACCAAGCAAAAACGCTGCGAGAAACAACAACTGACAACGTGGATATAATATACAGCCAGAGAAATAATATCGTATTTCCCGCTATTTAACATTTCTTCTTGTGCTTTAAGCACAATGGGTTACCACAACTTGGCTGTGCCAAGACGTCGTTAGATGGCGCTGTTAAGCAGCTACAAAAACGGGACACTCCTGTCTTCTCTGTTTTTTTGTTTTGTTTAAGTGGTAAAAATAACACCAACCGGGACGTGGTCCCAGCCATCTCGATATCTTTTCCCTTAGTAACTGACTTTTTTCGCACACATGCGCGCATGTATTATCCGCACAACTGATAACTGTCATTTAAAAACACATGAAGATAAGTTTTAATATATATATATATATATTTTTTACATGCCTACTAGTGTATTTTATCGCCTTTGTTACTCTGTCATATAAAAACACATGAAGATATCATCTTATTGAAATTTATCCCGTTTCTTTTCACCTCTACTAACAATGGCGACCTGTCACTTACATGTGTAAATTTTATTTGCCACTGCTTTTATTTTAACTGATATATTTCGGGAGGATATTAGAATAATCAAGAACCTACAACTGCAGCAAATCGCCTGCATACGGATAGAAAGCAGATATAGAAAATTAGAAAGGAGGGGAGACAAGGATGTGTCTTTTCACTTGACTTATTAAACATATATAGCGAGGCGTTACTGAGGGAATTAGAAGTCCTACGAGGATATATAATTGGCGGCCACAATCTTAACAATAGAAGACGGGCAGATGGCAGAGTGTTGATGGCAGACACGGAGAGAAAACTACCAAAAGCCCTACAGAGAGTATAGAATGAAAGCGAGAGTAAAGGATTAAACATCAACTACAAGAAGTCAGAATGCAAGATGGTTAACAAAAAAAAATGAGTCTGTCTATATTTCTGAGATGAGGTATTATGTACAGTATTTACATTATGCGGACCATTGTCCTCATCTTTGTCGCCATATTTGTCACAACGTTTCGGCCGTTGTACGCAGGAGATAACTGATAACTGACATCCATCAAACATGGCACGTGGAACTAGAACAGTCTGACCCAGGGATCGAAATAAAGGGTTCAGTTCGAAATTCCAACCACCTGAAGAAGGCCGGAGCGTACAACTGCCGAAACGTTGTGACAAATATGGCGACAAAGATGAGGACAATGGTCCGCATAATGTAAATACTGAAAAAAAATGAACCCAAAATATAAATTATAAATCAGAGATACAAAAATAAAACAAGTAAAAAAAAATAAATATCTGAGAAGTGATCTCACAGAGATGTCAGTCAGTTATGTGCCATGCGTGATACACGCATAGTCGATCATGTATCTTTTGATACATGACTGACGAGGCAGTTTTTTTTCCCGCAGTAGGTTGCCATTTCTTTCTGCGGTAGACCAGTTGCCGTCCAAGGCAATAGAACCCGGTCTGTCCTGCTATTTACCCATAGCTGGGAGAAGAACAAGAGGATTCATACCTTTCCCAAGGGTATTAGCACGTAAGTGAATGTAATGGATTCGACTGGAATTCAAACTCGGCTCTCGGTGGAGTAATGGATAGCGACTCGAATTGAGGAATCGGAGTGCCGATTTCGAATTCCAGTCGAATGCATTAAAAACATTAATAATACCCTTGGGAAAGGCATGAATCCTCTTCTTTTCCCCACCAGCTATGGATGAATAGCAGAACAGACCGGATTCTATAGCCTTGGATGGCAACTGGTCTACCGCAGAAAGAAATGGTAACCTACTGTGGGAAAAAATCTGCCTCGTCAGTTATGCATCGAAAGGTACATGATCGCTTAAGCGTGTATCACGCAAGACACATAACTGATTGAGAAATCGGAGAGCCGAGTTCGAATTCCAGTCGAATCCATTACATTCATTTACGTGCTAATACCCTTGGGAAAGCTATGAATCCTCTTCTTCTCGGACTAGGACTAAGCGTGTATCACGGATGGCACATAACAGAGTCCTGGGGACGGAATGTACAATACCGAAATCCGAAGAAGCATTGGAATAGTCAAAGAGTATCAAGAGACAGAAAGACTTTGTTAGAAACAAAGAAAAGAGTATTGAACTCTTACGTGATGTCTGTCCTCCTACATGGCAGTGCGTGCTGGACAAGATGAGGACGAGACTTGAAGCAAAATAAATGTGAGCAACGGCGAGGTTTTAGAGGAGGTGGAAACAAAAAGAAAACTTATACTTAACATCAGGAAGAGACAGGCAACATGTCTGGGGCACATAATGAGAAAGGAGAACTTGGAAAATCTGATACTCACAAGGCAGATTGAAATCAAGAGAAACAGGAAAATAATGCATAACATACTTAGTGAGCTTGAGTAAATAGGTTGCATAACACTATTTACGAGAAATAACAGATAGACAACATTTTTAAGAGCTATAGGAAGTTGTGGAGAGCCATAAAGAATTACTTTCTTTGTAAGACTAGTTCCTAAAATAACAATTATCACCCCTTCTTCCTGATTTTCATACAGTTAATATACATTTTCATACATGTAATATACAATTTCATACATTTAATATACAATTTCATACATTTAATATTTCATACTTTTAATACATTGTTTCTCCACACAAATGACCTCTTTATTTTATTTACCATATTTTCTACTGTATAACTTATGGCATTAAATATGTAGCACTAAAAGTCACTTGTCTTGTTAGATGAAAGACCCATGTGTGCTGTGTATCCTAAAATAAAATCAAAACAAAAAGGAAACATACTTATCATCAGGAAGAGACAGTTGACATTTCTGGGTCACATAATGAGGAAGGAGGGCTAGGAAAATCTGATACTCACAGGACAGATAGAGGGCAAGAGGGACAAATGAAGACAGTGATTAACGTACTTGCTGAGCTTAAGTAATTGTATGGCGGAACAGGATTTAGGAAAAAATAACAAAGTTTATTAAGAGCTACAAGGAACAAGAGGTTGTGGAGAGCCATGAACGCTAACGTCCTGAAACGGCTCATGAAGAAGACATGTATTGCCTCTACTGTGCTACTCTGTTATATAAAAACACGTTGTTGATATTTATTCTGTTTGCTTTCACCTCTACTAATAATGACGACCTGTCATTTATATGTGTAAATTTTGTTGGCCATTGCTTTTAGTTAAACCAAGATTAGTGCCTCAAACAAACTATTCCATCAAGAAGGCTCTATCAACACCGGAAAATTTTATAATCAGATGAAACAAGTTCAGAGGAATTAGGCGAATGTAGAATTAATTCCAAACCAAAATATTCAATCTTTTCAGATGTTTCTTTTTTTTTTTTTTTTTTTTTTTTTTTTTTTTTTTTGCATTATCATAAGGGGACACTACTCTTATTTTAATCTAATAAGATAGATTTTCCTTCAGAGAAACTTTTAAATGCTCTATTTGCTGAAAATAGATGTCCGGTAACGAGCCCTAGAGTGAACAGTACCAATGTAATTCCACCGAACACTTGCCCAAACTTGGATAGAGGTCTATTTTGGATTGCACTTTATCTTATTCGCCTCCAATCAACCGTTGTCTGCGTCGTTTTATATTATTACAAAGTACACATTATTCTTTACCAGTCAAGTAATCTATTCAAATATGGCAAGATGCGTTCACGAAAGTGCAGAGAAGTGTGAATTTTTACTGTTGCTTTACTGATAGCTTTTGTTAAATCACAAGGAATCCATTTCCAAAGTTTGGCCATTTCTTCAAGTTAATGAAGATGACGGTGAAACGGTAAATGGCTCAAAATCACTTTCGGAACTTCTATTTTAACCTTATCTTTTCTATTTCCATCGAGCCCAAACAAAAGCATGCCATCGTCAAACTCAACATGACATTTTTAAGTCACCTTTTCGAAACATTTTAAACCATCTGAAAATTTTTGTTTTTTTTTTAATTTGATCCCGCACAGCTGTTGTACTTTATCTTATTTGCCTCCACTCAGTCATTATACTTTATCCTATTTACCTCCACTCAGTCCTTATACTTTATCCTGTTTACCTCCACTCAGTCCTTATACTATCCTATTTGCCTCCACTCAGTCCTTATACTTTATCATAATGCCTCCACCCAGTCCTTATACTTTATCTTATTTGCCTCCACTCAGCCATTATACTTTATCCTATTTACCTCCACCCAGTCCTTATACTTTATCCTATTTACCTCCACTCAGTCATTATACTTTATCCTATTTACCTCCACTCAGTCATTATACTTTATCTTATTTACCTCCACTCAGTCATTATACTTTATCTTATTTGCCTCCACTCAGTCATTATACTTTATCCTATTTACCTCCACTCAGTCATTATACTTTATCCTATTTACCTCCACTCAGTCATTATACTTTATCCTGTTTACCTCCACTCAGTCCTTATACTTTATCCTGTTTACCTCCACTCAGTCCTTATACTATCCTATTTGCCTCCACTCAGTCCTTATACTTTATCATAATGCCTCCACCCAGTCCTTATACTTTATCTTATTTGCCTCCACTCAGTCCTTATACTTTATCTTATTTGCCTCCACTCAGTCCTTATACTTTATCCTATTTACCTCCACCCAGTCCTTATACTTTATCCTATTTGCCTCCACTCAGTCATTATACTTTATCCTGTTTACCTCCACTCAGTCCTTATACTTTATCCTGTTTACCTCCACTCAGTCCTTATACTATCCTATTTGCCTCCACTCAGTCCTTATACTTTATCATAATGCCTCCACCCAGTCCTTATACTTTATCTTATTTGCCTCCACTCAGTCCTTATACTTTATCCTATTTACCTCCACTCAGTCCTTATACTTTATCATAATGCCTCCACCCAGTCCTTATACTTTATCTTATTTGCCTCCACTCAGTCCTTATACTTTATCATAATGCCTCCACCCAGTCCTTATACTTTATCTTATTTGCCTCCACTCAGTCCTTATACTTTATCCTATTTACCTCCACCCAGTCCTTATACTTTATCCTATTTACCTCCACTCAGTCATTATACTTTATCCTATTTACCTCCACTCAGACATTGCACTTTAAACAATTCGCCTACTCTCTCTCATTGTTCATTATCCTATTACTTAATTACTAAAACTTGTATCACTAAATCATTATCATCTCCAAACATATTATTACAATCTAAAAATATTTTCTAATTATAAATACTCTACAAAGGGTTGATAAGCCGTAAAAAACGAATAAATCAATAAATCAAATATGTTTTTGAATTGAAAAAGATTTCAAGAAAATCTTGAATCCGGTTTTCTTAGGATAATTTTTTCCGCAGTAAAACGATTTGTAACAATCAAAAAAGGTAATAATCGGAAGGTGAAAATTCAACTGAATATGGCTGTTAGGATAGAAAAGACCAACCAGCTAACATCAAACGCTGATCTGTGTAAGGTCTGTTTAAATTTGAATATATATAGTTTTTAATCGATCGATTTCACACCTGAAGGAAAAGTTCCTGGGTGACTATATGAACTGACGTCAGTAAAATATATATTGATAGTTTTTCTTTCTTTAAAATGGAAAGATAATAATAGAAAAATATAATAACGTCAAATTTAAAGTGATTAAATTTTCATGACCGAGATTGTCATTAATAACACCTTTAAAATCTATGGTAAACACAATTCACATAATAGAATAAAAACTTGAATACAGTTAAATACGCAATAATTTTGAAAACTTTTGAGAAGTGCTTGGTTTTTTATTATTTTGAAAAATCTAAACTACTAGTAAAAATAATTTTCCAAATTTTATAAATATTTCTTATATCTATGCAAAATGTTGCTGATTAGCTTTTGTGTGTGTGTGTATGTTTGAACGAGTTCACTTTTCGAAATATCAACTAAATGTTTTTTTCTCTTTCCTTGTTGGATAAATGTGTTCTACTTGGCTGCTTACAAGTTGGCAGAACTCGTCTAAGAGACACAGATACGTAATATTTAACACTATTGCTAATAATATAAATCTCAACGCAGAGGTAAACAATATGTTTATTTAGAACATTATCATAGCACTAAATAGGGTATCTTTTTTTTTTTTTAAGAAGCCATAGGGATAGAAATAGTTTGCAGGTAAGAGAGTTACAATGCATGGTTGCAAGATTGTAAGTCGCTTGTAAACAAAATGGATGATTAAAATTAAAACCGGTTATCTGTATCTTTTGAAATTGTCTTGTGTCTTGAAAGAGGAATCTGGTTTGCGTAGACATATGGTTTTAGTTTTTGAGCGGGACTAGTCATAATATTTTATTAATTTTGTTTTGTTTAAAACTTATGTATACGTATTTATGCGATCTGCTTTCGGTCGTCGAACGGGTAGCAATTGGTTTGTGTAGCAGATGTAAGAGGCACGATACATTACAACTGGTTCCCCAAAACGGGAATTACTTATCGTTCAACCTCATATTTATATGCGTATATGTTTCTTTGTTTTATTCTGGCGTAATAAGGGAATATGTGTGTGTCAAAATTTCGTTGAGAGTCGCGTAGCGGTAACCCAACTATCAGCTCATAAGGCAGAGAGTGATTTTTGGAAACGGTTTCCGAAGGAATGTACGTGCTTTGTGTGGTGGAAAATACAGTAATCGAACAAAACAACAACTTATAAGATGCCCGATCCAACCATTGACCACAAGATTTTGCTGTCATCATTCAATGATGAAAGAATTCCAACTGTGCTTTAATGGAATCAAGGAAACTTTCTTTTTTCATAACATAAGCGCATTAATAGCCACATTCATTCCATTTTCATTTTATCCGATTTTCCTTTTACTTAAATTAACTAGACGAATTTGCCGTTCATCTTGAAAGCAACTGTGTATTCGACACCGGAAATACGGTTATGTTCTTGTGCCGATGATAGAAGCTGCACCCAGACACCAGATTCTTCTATTTCAGTCATTATTCTTTGATGATAAACAGAAAAGAAGTGACTATATCGGAAATACATTTGTATCTTTAGTTGTTCTTAGAGCAACTTCCGTTTTTTTTATGCTTGTCGCCGTTATATTTATCCAATTCTAACTCTCTAGTTTGTGGTCCGGCAACTCACAGATCGAATGTGCCACCATTTGTAGATTTACAACTGAAATTCTTCGATTCAGGTTCTAACTACTGCTTGAACTGCAATTCGGGGGTTTATAAACCGACTCGTTAAATTATCCCTGATGATTTGGTAGTTTATAAACCGACTCGTTAAATCGCTGTTTGAAAACGAATCGAAGAACATTAAATTTGGCAATTTTATTTTTAGCATAACATTATACATTTTTTCTGTATTTTTCTGTGTTAAAATGGATAATCAAACGAGGCAGAATGAACTCTCTTGGCTAGTTTGACAGCCACTCTAGAAGAAGGAAATATCTGAATTTAATATTACGCAGATTTTGTGGCACACGATGCGCCATTTCTTCTTTATCAGTTCTTAAGAAAATGCGGTTGATTGTACATAAGCTTTCACCACGACAAATCAAGTGATCAGTGAGGATATTTTGTTGGTTAAGTTCTAAACTGAGCTCTCATTAGTCGAAAGTGACGATAGAGTGAATCACACACATGCATTATATAGAATTTTGGGGGTTTTAGGCAAATCAGTATAGTAATTCATCGAGTCTAGAAGAATCCTAAAAAGAATGCAGAAAGCACTGGACGGCCGTTTCGTTCTACTTTGGGACTCATCGGCAGTGCGCATCCACCAACGAGATTCGAACTCGAAACGTTTCGATACAATGCAAACGCAACTGGTACCAACGGGCCCTCTGTGACGAAGAAAAAGCTGAATAGACTCGATATAGCGCCGCTACTCACAAATTCCATGATGATATTCATCCAAGTATTCATAAGCCACCGGATTGTGCCCCAAGAGCCACGTCTTTCCTTTCCCCCGAACCGGTCAATCGCAGAGCATTAGCTGGGCCAAGCAAGGATATACAGGTAATAGAATTTGGGGGATTTAGGAAAATCATAATTGTAATTTATCGAGTCTAGAAGAATCCTCAATAGAATGCAGAAAGCACTGCATGGCCGTTTCGTCCTATATATATGGTATATTTACGCAGCAAATGTATATATGGCATATTTACGCAGCAAATATATATATGGCATATTTACGCAGCAAATGTATATATGGCATATTTACGCAGCAAATATATATATGGCATATTTACGCAGCAAATATATATATGGCATATTTACGCAGCAAATATATATATGGTATATTTACGCAGCAAATATATATATGGTATATTTACGCAGCAAATATATATATGGTATATTTACGCAGAAAATATTCATCCAACACGTTTTATTAAATTCAACAGACAAGATCTCTCTGTTAATTTTTTTTTTATTTTTTCCAATTTTCAAACAAGATATTGTATCGCAGGATCTTTCTTTCTTCTGTTATTTTCAACCGTCTCAGTCATTACCCAGAACAATGTGCTGGCAGTGTACTAGGCAAAATTCCATTGGCTACATCCTGGCATTTTATTTTGAATTGATTCAAGCATTCAGCCCCCTATAAAATACTAGGATGTAGTTCACTTGTTCTTAATCATTTTTACGTTTATCTACAATTTTGATCATGATATACAACATATTATTCAAAAATTGGCAAGATAAAATAAAAATTTAAACAGAAAGACCTTTGTCGGTTGCATTTAATAAAACCTGTTTATATATATATATATATATATATATATATATATATATATATATATATATATATATATATATATATATAACCATATTTTAAATCAGTTAATTTATAATATCAATGCTCTGTAAATTTACATTGAGCACTATTTTGTAAAAATAAAAATATCTATAAGAACACCGGATTATATATCTTACTGTTCTTTCTGTTTGTTTATATATATATATATATATATATATATATATATATATATATATATATAATTATTTATTTAAAAATATGATTCCAACACGCTACATAAGAGTTCTCATGTTTCAAAACATGAGACGAAAACTTCAATATAATTATTTGAATTAAATTGAATCAAAGTACTAACCTCTGTTCCATCTTCAAGCGAAATTGTGTTGGAATCATATTTTTAAATAAATAATTATATTTATGCTCTACTTTTGTATCGAGCACTATTTTTTTAAAATAATAACAAAAATACTAAAGAACTTTGGATTATTTACCTAACGAGTTATTTCCTATTTTCTATATATTTTTCACACACACACACACACACATATACATATATATATATATATATATATATATATATATATATATATATATATATATATATATATATATATGGTCTAAGTCCGACAATTATTTTAATATATTTTTTATGGTATATTTACGCAGCAAATATATAATAAATATAATAAACAGTATTAACCACATTTACCGCCCTGAATGTCCGAGAAATTTCATAGAAACTATGTATCCTCCGACAGGAATCGAACCTGTATACGACATGGATAATTTCCTACAGTAATTTGACTTTGCTAGCCAGACGCTTCCTCTGTAGCTAAATGGTATAGCACGTCAGGCTATATGACGGTTCCGTGTAGGATGCAAGTTCGATAACGTGTAGACAGAAAATAAATTACATATATATATGTGTGTGTGTGTGTGCGCGCGCGCGCGTGTGTGTGTGCGCGCGCATGTGCGTGTGTATGTGCGTGTGTGCGCGTGTGCGTGTGTGTGTGCGTGTGTGTGTGTGTGCGTGTGTATGTGCGTGTGTGTGCGCGCGCGTGTGTGTGTGCGTGTGTGTGTATTTTGACATTGAAGTTTGCCTTAATTCCTAGTTCTTTTTGTATTTCTATATTTTAATAATAAAGTTAATGGATTTGTGGAGAGCCATGATCGCCTACGTCCTTAAAGGACATAGCATTAAAAAGATAATCAAGAATGTATACTACAAGAGATAGAAGACTGGACAAGAAATTTAATTATGGCCTTACCGATCTCTGGTTATTTTTAAAGACTTTCAACCAGAATTCAGCTAACTCCTATTTTCTATATAAATTTTTCAACGTTCTATCTTTCTGGTATTTCTGTCAACGAAATTGCATGGGAAGACGAAACGGGAAAAAATGTAATGAAAAGAGAAAAAGGAAAAATGTAGCGCTAAATGGCCGCTTAGGGCCAGCCAGCCTCGATACTGTTGAAAATAATTAAAATTTTCTAAGGGTTTTGTTTGTTTGTTTTCTTTTTCTTCCAGTTGCTTTTTAATATATTAGCGGGCGGTAAATTATATCTGTCCACACAATTCTGTTTCAACAAAAATAATTATAAATAAGAAGAAAACGTTAAGTAATATTTCGACCCTAATTTCTTTCTCTCGCGACCCCAGGTTTGAGAAACGCTACTGCGCAGTTATATAGATAATTTGCACATAAAAGCTAAATTTGTAAGTGATAGCTATATGGAAACCTGAAACATAATCTTTTTTATACTATCGATGTGGCTAGATCTGGGTATGATGATGAACTACATCCAGCAGTAAGACATCTGATCGGGAAATTGGAGGTTTGTGGAGCGTGAAAGCACCTGTTAATTGTTCTTGTTGCCAGGTTCACCCTGATCCTGGGTGGTAGCATCTATTAGGGTCCTATCTACGGGCAAAACAACATGAAGGTATAACAATATCTTTTTATAGTAGAATGACTAATAATACATTTTATCTATAGTTGAAGGCATGTAGTTGCGTTCAAAATATTCAGATTTCGGCATTAAATAACCCATATCGGTTGATACGCCGCTAAAAAGAATCAACCAAACAATCTACACGAAAGAACTCTTTCATATCAATAATCCAAATAAAATTGTACAATTTCTTAAATAAATCAAACTCTATTACAAAATATAACTACAGCATAAAACACACATGCCACCGTCTCTAGTAAATATGTCCACACAAACATGTATATGCACAAAATCTGCGTATCATCTACCATGTAATCAATTTAATATTCGGACTAATACCCTTAAAATATGTATGAGACCAATTCATCTTCCTCTCTAAACACATATACATTTATCGTAGAGTAAGCTTTGAATTCTGCTGTCACATATCTCTAGAGGTCCCTGCTAAAATCGAAAAAAGAATCTGTTATATCATTGGTCCCAACCAGGCATCTCGGCTTCACTCACTTTCCCACCGCCGTAATGTAGCTTCCCTGCGCATTTTTCTATAACTACTTACATTTTAATTGTCCTGATGAAATTTCCTCTATGGTACGTGGGCTTCATGAATTTTAAGGCAGTATTAAATTTGCGGCAAGATCTCATAATTTTACAGATGAATCGGCTAGATATAATCATAAGTTCTATGCTCACAGTTTCTTCTCTCGCACTTCTCGCTTATGGAATACTCTTTTGGCTTCTTGCTTTCCATTCAAGTTTGAAGTTCAAAAATTGAAATGCAATGTCAAACGTAATCTTCTTAATTTCTGTTTCTTTATCGTTCTCGCTTTTTAATAATATTTTTCTTTTTTTGTGTTCTTTTACACTCAGTAACTTCTTGCGTCTTTGTTGCCTTGCTTGGGATGAAATATATATACATATATATATATTACTCGGTCGTTTTAGCTTGGACATTCATGAGTCTATCATGCCAGCCATCACGGTCCTGCGTCAAGGCCGGGGGTTCATTAGGGGTCATTCTGTGTCCAAAACATAGCTGGTGATTGTTGGTGGTTTCTGGGTAACCAACTCGTCTTTCTCAATGGCTAGGTGTCCAGAACAGTAGAAAACAGGAAACAACATCCAATCAAATCATAGCTCTTGAGACCCATCCCTGATATTTCTACAATCTTACACAAACATTGACTTTTACACAGAACAAATAACGACATATTCCTTAAAGACTCTAACATTTTTGTTTATATTCTAGTTGATGTTTTGTAATTCTGTCGTATGAATAGTTTTAATTTTTTCCCCGGATTTCCAATGCTTATCACCACGTTGGGACCAATCCCGAAAAATTCATAGAATATAAAGTTTTCTGGACTGGTCCCAGCATGGGGATAAATTAATATTTAATCTATTCACTGAGTGTTCACACCAGTAGTAACTAAATGAAGATCAAGTGACAACAATTCTCACTACTTCCTCTTCAGTACTTTCCTTGGTGTCAGTTATGATGTTGTCTAAGTAGTTTCAATTATACTTTAGTTTTCCATTTCTTCAATCTCATTTGTAAAGTTCCTGGAGTCTATTCCAAGCACACCTATAATGTTGAGTACACATTCATTTCCTTTTCTTTTCGGTTCACTGGCTAAGTACTTGTCATTATTAGTGTGGAACTAGGTGATTTCGATTTTATGCTTGGAATTAAGTCACGGTAAGTCAAACTTGAGCTAACAGAGATGTCGTTCCACAGAAGTATGCTGAGAATGCCAAGGTTGGAACATGTCACCAATGAGGAAGTTTTAAAGAAGATGGAAACAAAAAAGGACACTTAGAATCAGGAAGACGACAGTTGAAATATAATGAGGAAAGAGGGTTTCGAGGAATTAGCAGGGCATAATGAAGGCAAGAGGGGCAGAGGCAAACAAAGAATAGCATACCTAATAATGAAAGAAAGAAAAATGACAGCAAGGCTCAACAGCAGCAACAGCAAAAAAGAAAGAAAACTCTAATGTGTGCAGTCAAACTACAGCAACCCTCATCAGCTGTCACGTTAGGTTTAATGCACCAAGTTCTCCACAGCAAAGAATAGTCTAGTGCATTAAACCGTTGGTTCGTGAATTTGGTGACATAGTAATTGTGAGTTCAATCCCTGCACCGGGATTAGACTAATAACATGGGGAAATACTGAGCAGTACTAAACAATAAGAACTGGACGAGGTATCCCTAGACATGGACAGTGGAACGAGAACAGTCTACCTTGGTAGATTACATACAGCACGGGTCGGCAACCTACGGCTCAAGTCTCTTCAAATCCCTAGTACCTTTCTCAGCATTAATGCTTAGAGCTAAAAAAAAAATGGATGGGAATTTGTGGAGAGTCATGATCGTCGCATCCTGAAAAGACATGGTACATAAAAGATGAAATCAGTCTCTTCAAATCCCTAGCACCTTTCTCAGTATTAATGCACACTGAACACTGCCGCTTTTGAATAGCCTCATCTCTTTCTTTGAATTTGCATTTGCCAATCTGAGGTGCCTGATGAAGGCGACATAACATAAGGACAAATGACAAAAAAATCTCTTCAGATCCTCATTATATATTCCACAGAAGCTTTAGTCCTCGAGCAAGGTTTAACCCGTTTCATTTTTTTCTTTTATTTTTCTTCTTTGTCATACAGTTCGCTAAATATGAACGATTTGATAGAATAGTTTGTTTGTTTTTTGCTTTTTTTTCCCACATTCACGTGTGCAGTCAAACTACAGCAACCCTCAATTGCCTCATTGAAAGTTTATATAGGATAATGGATTTATAGAAGAATATGTAGCGACGATCTTCGACAGAATTTTCTCTTTAAGAAGTACTCTTAGACCTCTAGCCGCAAATTTACTCTGTCTTCCAATACAATTATAAGCCTAAGACCTGAAAGACTTCTGCCCTATGCTCTTACTGACAGCCAGAGGTGAAAATACAAGTTTTGGGCACTGTGCTCTTTTGTTTCATTTGTTTCCGGAAATATTTTAAAGGTGCGCGAATATTTCCTAAAGCAAATTTTTTTTTTTTTATTTTCCTCTCTCTTAAAAAGATAAAAACAAAATTCTTCCTTTTTCTTTTTCCAAGGAAAAGAAGAAGAAAAAAAAAACATGAAATATTAAGTAGTAAATTTGATTGTTGCTTTTCGAAATTTCGGTGTATTTACGCCCCGGTTTCTACCGCGAAAGGATTCTTCGTTGTATCAACTGAGGCAAAGATATAACTCCCGGGGGAAAATTCGATACCTTGATCACGGATCAAAATTTTAAAAGGAAAAAAAAAAGAAAGTTCTTTTTTTCCCCCCCTCTGGAAAACACAATAAAAAAAATTTTAAAAAAGAGGAAATTTCTTCGTTAAAGCAGTGCATCATACACTGTTGTTATTATTATTATTAGTTACGCATTTACGTACACAAAATGGCGTATTTAAATGCAGACAGACAGATAAATAAAAGCATACCCATGTGAATAAACACGTAGTTGCACACGATGTGAGACACGAAAATAATACAAACCCAGAAAGGTGAATAAATTCATTAATCTGAGAACCATACAAAAACAAACCACATGAAATGGCAGGCAAGCAAACTCGCTCACGCAACTATCGATACAAATGCTGGGATGGGTTTATAGAAATGCGCAAACCATTCCATGTACTTCTTATTTAATCACGTAAACGCAGAAGTAAATAGATCGTTACTTAGTATAACTAAGTCTGGCACAGGACTACATTATTTTGTTTCACTTGCGGTCAGTCTGTGAGATCTCTATTATACAGTAAGTTTTCCAATATATTTAAATAGATATTAGCGAAACTTAGCAGGAAGCTAAATGGTAATAATTGCTGTGTTGTAGGTGGGTGTCTGCAAGAAAAGTTCCTTTAATTTTAACTGAATTTTTTTTCAAATCCATTGATGATACAAAGTGACAGAATTGGTAATTCGAAAAACAAACGCCAAACGTCGCATTCTTTATGATCAGTTTTTACGAATAAACGATAGCTAGCTAGCTAGATAGATAGATAGATATGAACAAACCAATATAAATAGATCAAGATAGATAGATAGATAGATAGATAGATAGATAGATAAGGTTGTTGTAAAACGTTTTATAAGGTTTTTTTTATTCATTCAAGTTTATAACAGCATTATTCAGTTATGAAATTATTTTTCCTGACTTTCTCTGAATTTAAATCACTTTTAACTAGATTTTCCATTCAGTAACAATAATACTTCAGATTTTGAAATAGAAAAATTGTTCGGGACATTTTTTCGAGATAGACGCAAAAGTATCCACTGCTACTTTCTGCACACGTCCGTCCTTACACTGAAAAAAAAAACGACAGAGAAAACGATCATACATATAAAATAGAAAGTTCTTCAATGTATGACATCTTCTCTATATCTGTCACCTTCATACAATCATTTGGTTCGCTCCATGCGACATTCCTTGTCTCTTTAGCTAGCCTTTGTTGTATTCCTTGATATATCTAATCTCTCTCTCTCTCTCTCTCTCTCTCTCTCTCTCTCTCTCTCTCTCTCTCCATATATATATATATATATATATATATATATATATATTGGCACAAATACCCTTGGAAATGTATGCACCCATCTCTTCCTTCCCAACTAGGAGTTAATACTGGCTTGGGACAACTCTGAATTCAAAACATTTTAAGCGTTGGGCGAGTAAATTCACTTTCCTATGCAACCCACGGCAAAAAAAAACACATGCCATTGTGAGGCTGTAGCCTTATACTCCATGGAAATATACAGAATTAATTAAATACATGCATATATATTGTTATGGTCCGGTTCCTTGTACCACGGTGATAGTCCAAGGTAGAACAAATAAAGAAGAACGCGAACACAAGTATGGAATAACACAGATATATTACAAACAGGAATATATACAGAGAAGTAAAAGTGTTAGTATGAACAACCAGGTTTAGTAGAGAGAACAATGTAGTCTCGACCAGTATCACTATTCCAATGTCTTGTAGTAATTGTCTGAACGCGACTCTGTTTCGGAC
>OZ010579.1:78254730-78277230 GCA_963932145.1 Acanthosepion lycidas | reverse complement strand
TATATAAAACAAACGAATAGAACAAAACCAAAAAAAAATCAAGCAAAATTTGCGGAACAAGAGGGCTGCTCTTGGCTAGAAGAAAGGCTCCACACGAACACATCGACCGACCGCTGTTCACTACCAAGTACATCGATTACTTCTCTTATATTTACAGACGTTTCTTTTTCTTTCTTTTTTTTTTTTTTTGGTTTGTTTTTTGTTTTTTTTACCCACTCACTCTCTTCCAAAAAAGACAGGGCTCTACCTAATATTATCAGCTGAGCTCGGCCTCAGACCAACAATTGATTGCACTCAGTTTAAAATGCGTCGAGTACGCATGTGCGAAATTTTAACTTTTTTCTTTTTCCTCTTCTTCATTTGCCATTTTGTTTCTTTTTATATAATTTTGTTTCTTTTTCATATAATTACACGCTTTTCTTTAAATTGTATTTCCATTCGTTACTTTTTTGTGCGGGGGGGATTAAATGTTAATGTTATTTGTTTCAAATGAGATAAAACATTAGAGGAAACGAATTAGCGTATGATTCTATCATGTGATTTTTTTTTTCACAGAGAGAATCTATTTTTTTCTACAATTAGATTCTAGCATACGTCACTAATGAGTATAACAAAGAACAGAAGGCTACTTAACTCTATATCTTGTTCCATTGACCAAATAGTTTCTATTTTCTATCTTCATCTCATGAATGATGCAAAAATACTGTAAATGAAAGCAACAAGAGTGATGGTCGCCAGCAAAAGAGACAAGTCAAGGTGTAACCTACGTAATGTGAACGTCAAAATCAAGCCGATACAGATACTTAACTCTCTTGGTCAGTGGTAGCCACATCGTGCGGCTCGTCTCATAGCTGCGGTCGAAGATGATAGCAGGCGAGGTGGAATGATTGAAAGACAATCAAAGATTTAGAAACATTTTTTTTAAATTAATATGCTAAAAAAACATGATTTCAAAATTGAAAATATTATTATGAATTACTTGTAATTGCATGCATGAGTCCCAGTATAAATAGTCATAAATAATTATTGAGCGATTTTATCATTGTCATATTTTTGCATAATATCAAGTATTAAGAGTATAGTCACTAGAATCTGCAAATTGAAGGAGAGAGTTATCAATAATAATGTTCTAACTTCGAATTCGCGATTATCCCCATTTAACGCTGTCTCTGATATTTTTATTTTTAAATGTACTTTTTATCACATAAAATTTGGTGAGGCGCAAACAAATTTTCATTCCGAAAATGCAGCCTAGACAAAAAACAAGGTTCTGCTTTAGGTATGAAGAAAGTTTTTCCATAGAACTTATGTTTACATCTAGATATTTCAACTGGAAAATGATGAGACCTAGCCGCCAATCTAGTACTGCGCCAATACATAACGGTTAGTCCATACTTCAAGATTTACTTTGTTACATTCTACAGGAGTTTTTGTATTTTTCTTTCAGAACTGCAACAGACTAGCTCGTCAATCTCTAGACCGCGCTAAGGCGTGAAAGTAAGTAACTGTTATTGTTATTAAAATTTTAATATATATATATATCTTTTCTATTTCAGATACTTCAACGTCACTGACAAAGGGGAAATAAAAATAATCACAGATCCGAGTAAACTAACGAAAAGCTCTTACCAACTGATGATAATGGTAGACGACGGAGGGAAGCCGCCTCGCCGGACGCTGGTCAACGTAACTGTCAACTTTCCAGCTTTAATAGTAGCTGGACCTTCATCGGGTAGCGGTTTAAGCCAGAGTGATACCTTGCTGATCGTTCTTGGGGTCTTTTTGGCCATATTTGTAATTCTGGCTGTCTTTCTCAGCATCTACATTGCACGACGGTACGTACAGAATCTTAAAGAAGCAATTAAACTACTAATTAATACTTATTTTGAAATCGTCCAGTATTAACAACTCCCATATATATATATATATATATATATATATATATATATATATATATATATATATATATTGTGTATTTCGGCAGTAATCCCTTTTTTATTCACGTTTCGTTAAAAACGACTAACAAGGTGCTGGGGTTAAGTTTTTTAAAATTATATAAAAAACTTAAATATAGCACCGTGGTAGTTGTTTTTAACGAAACTTGCATATATATATATATATATATATATATATATATATATATAAAAGAATTCATGGATTTATTTTTGATACGACAATTTTATTATTTCTAACGTTATTATACTGGATACTTCGTATTTGAAGTAGACGCAGCATTTTCAGTAATTAAATAATCTGTACTACCCATTTCTTTTACAAAGATTTCTCGAACACACAGGCCGATAGACATAAAACACGCTGTTAAATAAATAAACATAGGGCGTCTATTTCAAATATTTCAAGTACCGACTATAATAACGTTTGATGTAATATATATTTATTTATTTATTATATTTTTTTCATATAAACAAAAAAAATTTACTCACTACAAAGATGCAACTTCGTTTCAGTGCATTTAAAATTGCAATTTGACAGGTAAGAAACGGAGTTGTATTTTTGTAGTAAGTAAATTGTTTTTGTCTATATGAAAAAAAATAATAAATAATTATTGGTCTACTATCGGTATTGAGCACTCTTTTGGAATTTGGATTAATGATGTGAACGTTAGAATTTATATATTATTTTCGTTCTCATTGCATTCGTTATTTTCAGCAGTGGGTACTCGGATTTGAACGAACGGTCTGTTTATTTATTAAACAGTATATTAATTTTCGTGCACACACACACACACACACACACACACACACACATACATATATATATATATATATATATATATATATATATATATATATGATATGTCCCGGGAACGAAGTAGCTAAGTGGTTTTGGCTACTATAACCAAGTAGAATACGGTAGCTGTACTCGACTGGTACGCGTCGTAGTCGCAAGCAAGAAGAGTAGATCAATGGCGTTGTCCAATGGGCGTCGTTATAGACTTAGCTCTCAGGCTAAGGCTCTGACTCTGTCGTACCTACACGTCTGTCGGTATTTATAACGGACACCAGCCAATCATATTCCAGTAAGAGGGAACACAGGTGTATGAATATTCCATTATATCAATATATATATATATATATATATATATATATATATATATATATATATATATATATATAATTTGACAATTGGAAACGTTCACGAAAGTAGATTTGTTTAGAAATATATCTGGTAATGATTTCGCCATTTAAGGCTTCATCAGACCCGAAAGCGGAAAAATGAAATGTACGTATGTGTATTTGTGTGTATGTTTAAATAATGAAATCTTAGTACATTTTCCCTAAGCAGTCGTTTCTCGTGACTAAAGAAGAAAGAAAAAGAAAACAAATCTTTTACTTTCTACCCATTCTAAAGGATTATATGAGGATTAACCTTGGATCCATTTTCACAAAAGGCTAAATAAGTTTCTACCTTTCGAGCCATTCTGGAGAAGAAGATTTACCTTTTAATTTGATACATGAAAGCTGGGAAAATATATAACAACTTTCGACTCGAACTGAGAGTAAAGAAAATAAATGTTAACGACTTCTAAAAAGTCACTCATTTTCTTCTTTAGTCACGAGAAACGCCAGCTTAGGGGAAAAAGTACTAAAATTTCATTATTTAAACACACACAAATTCATTTTTTCGCTTTCAGGGATATAATGAAGCCATAAATGGCGAAATACATTATCGGATATATTTCTAAACAAATCTACTTTCATGAACCTTTGCAATAGTCAAAAAAAAAATTTAAACTTTGGTATTATATATCCTAACTTTAAAACATATATATATATATATATATATATATATATATATATATATATATAATTATTTATTTAAAAATATGATTCCAACTCGCTACATAAGAGGTCTCATGTTTCAAAACAAGAGCCGAAAACTTCAAAATATTATTTGAATTAACTTGAGTTAAAGTAGGCTCTGTTCCATCTTTAAGCGAAAAAAAATTTCGCTGCTTTTTTAAATCTCTCATGAAATAAAAATCATTACCTGGGATTTTAAGTGTTTGATATTCTTTAATTAATAATATATATATATATATATATATATATATATATATATACGGGGTCTATCAAATACACTTTTACAAACTTTGGCGGCGGGTTTCTCACACCAAACCAAGAAACAAAAGTCCGTATGAACATATGTCCGCAAATCCTTTGTTTTAAAGTTATTAAGCTTAAAGAAAATTTTCGGTAGATTGTTCTGTGTTGCCATAAGGACTAGGTTACATTTGTCATTCGTGTACATTTGGGCCTAGTCTGTCCTCAACGATTAACGGATGAAGTAGTGAGTTAACTGAGAAGTGTTTTGTTTAACAATGGCAGGATATTCATATCGTGAGAAGGCAGATATTATTTTTACTATACGGCTGCGCGACAGGTAATGGACGCGAGGCTGTACGGCTATATCAGATTGCGTTTCCAGACCCAAGGCAGCTGAGTCATCCAACCTTTGCTGCTGTTTATAGATAAACCATACATATATATACATATATATATATATATATATATATATATATATATATATATATATATATATATATATATATGTCTTTATTCACACACACACACACACACATATATATATATATATAAACTGAGAATCCGACGGAATGTTAAATATATGAGACAATTGGCGAACTCCTATTTTGAAATGTATCGCCGAATAATTAGCGTCATCAGAAAATTTTCTACAAGAAGAAAATGCGCATCAGCGTGGCTTACTGCTATGTCAGGTTCGTACGATCACCGAATTTAAGCAACGTCGAGCTTGGTCACTACCTAGATGGGTAACCATTTACAGCTGGAATACTAGATCGTGTAAGCTTGGATGTGTGGGTGTTCTAATAACTCGGAACTAGAAATAAGAGATTCGAATTCTTATTCCAGTCCTGTTCGTTATAATCACTTAAGCGCAAATACCCTTTTGAGAAAGGGTACGAATGCGCCTCCATGAATTAATTTATAGGACTTGTGTCATTACATCATTATCTCCAAAAGAATCATACAATCTAAAAATATTTTCTGGCTTTAAATAACGTTTTTGCGGTCGATAAACCGTAACAAACAAAACAATCAATCAGTCACCCATTTTGACGGGATTCGTTTTAAGCTATTAAATGGTTACTTTACCGTAATAGAAATTCGATTTTAACTAATTACAAGTCAGTTTTTATATGTATTTATTTTTAAGGTTTGTGTATCCAATATTGGTTCATTACAATAAATAAAATAAAAATCAATTAAAATTAGTTAAAATTTCATTTCTATAATGATACAGTTAAAGTAGAAACAAAAAAATTTGGCGTTCAGCTACTTTATGTAAACCTTGTCTTCTTAATATAGATTTTGTTCTTGAGAAATGTATTTTTCTGATGACGCTGGTTCATTAATGAAATCAACTTGAATGTTGTTTTATATTTTTACAATAACCCGATTTACGAGTTTTACTTCCGTCACGTAGAGTAATGAATAGCGACTCGAGTTGAGGAATCGGAGAGCCGAGTTCGAATTCCAGTCGAATCCATTAAATGCGTTAATAATACCCTTGGGAAAGGCATGAATCCTCTTCTTTTCCCCACCAGCTATGGATGAATAGCAGAACAGACCGGATTCTATAGCCTTGGATGGCAACTGGTCTACCGCAGAAAGAAATAGTAACCTACTGTGGGAAAAAATCTGCCTCGTCAGTTATGCATCGAAAGGTACATGATCGCCTAAGCGTGTATCACGCAAGACACATAACTGATTGAGAAATCGGAGAGCCGAGTTCGAATTCCAGTCGAATCCATTACATTCTCTTACGTGCTAAATACCCTTGGGAAAGGTATGAATCCTCTTCTTTCCCTCACCCCACCTAGCTATGGATAAACAACAGAACAGACCGAATTCTGTAGCCTTGGATGGCAACTGGTCTACCGCAGAAAGAAATGGCAACTTACTGCGGGATAAAATCTGCCTCGTCAGTCATGTATATTTCGATATATGATCGCCTAAGCGTGTATCACGCATGGCAAATAACTGACTGACTTCCGTAATAAATATGTTACAGTCGTATATACATCTTATGCAAAATGTTACAACTATAATGGGACAGAGGTAGTCTTTACGAATATTGTTTAAATATTATGCATGTATTTACGAACGTTATTTTTACATTAATCACTTCCTTTTGAACTTACGAATATGCTTTATTTAGGGGCTCTCTTTACCGACATAAGCTTATATTACTGACTCTATTTTTTAAAATATAATTTGGTCATTATTTTTTTTATTTTTTTTTTTCAATATTTTATTCACTAATTTTGTGACTTAAGAAAGTTGCAGACAATATTTGATTTGTCTTCCTTTCGTGTTTTTTTTTTTGTTTTTTTTTTTTTTGACGATTGGGTAGAGGGTTACTTTATATACTCCATTCTATCAGTTTACTCACGCATACTCCCAAATTCAAGATTGATTAACAAAATCGTTATTCAGAATTTTAGCCTCGCTTTCGTACAGTATATAATTCTGCTTATTTAAAATAAAAACAAAAACACTTCTTGATCTCGTTACGCAATCGTTATCTCTGAAATGTTTCAACATAGCCTAACTTGATACACGAGTCTATTTTCGTTTCGTCTTATTTATTCTACGATTTCAATGGCATTACTAATTAACTTGAATTGTTAATTAATTGATCAACTTAGAAACTTTGCCTGATCCTCTACCATTTGAAATGTATCAATCCTGAGAAACGAATCGATTTGCGCGTCAGGTTTGGTTCATCTGAACTTCCTTCATTAGCGGCTTTCTTGTTTAAATGTAATTATTCATAATCACACTTCATTATAAAACTGTATTTCATCTCGATTGTGAAGGCGCTTAAAAAAATGGAGAATTGGTGATGTGAGTTCAAATTCCGGCTTAGGAAATTTATCTTTCACTTTATCTAAATCATAATTCTACTGATCCTTGTACACTGTCCCGTCGTCAGACCAATATGCCACGATGGTTGACGGAGAAGACTACAGTCAAATCAGGAACTGCTTCCTGCTATTGATACCATCTACTCGATTACTTGAGAAAAAGCATCGCAAGTAACTTCCTGTACTCTCAGGGTAAATCATCATTATCTCTTTTATCCCGTCTATATTTGGTTGTATTTCAACAAACTTCAGAGAAAGGACATTTAAAAGGACATCATTTTAATTTACTAATTACCTCTGCTAATGAAGTTGGAAATGGGTTATCTACTCACCCAGGTCTATTTCTTTGTCAACACGATATCTCCAAAAGATCTCAATTTTTTTCAGCGACTTATTTTGAAAATGTGAGCCATGGACTAAAAAACAACTGATTCATTTTTGTACGATTTTTTTTTTTTTTTCGATTGAGAACTGTTAAGACAATCAGAAATATATGGAAAATTAGAGTTATCTTCACCTGCATTGTATCTATCTAGAAACTGATTTTCAGTCATTTTTATTGACGATGGCGTTGGCAATGATATGAGCTCTCTGAGTACTTTCAAATGTATCTAATGAAACTCTTTTGATTTTATTATGCGGCTAAACGAGTCGATATTTATACGAAATTTTTTTTTTTTTTTTTTTTTGCCACATTGAAATTGCTCCGTCAGTTGTTTGTAGTTTTGTTTGCATAATTATACATACTTGTTTTTTTTTTAATTTTACTGTTCTTCTAGTTTGTCCAAAAATAAATGTCGTTTCGAAACTGCGAAAATGCTGAAGTAAAATATAGTTTGGCAAAGCACGATTTAACCAAGCCAGTTCCATTGATCTTGGTACATTTCCCCAGCCAATTTTTCTTCACTCTCACTAATACCTCTGTTCCAAAAATCATAATTTGTAGTCTTCTGCAGCAAACTAGTTTAGAAAGCGTTTATTGTACCAAATTTCTCAGTACATATTTGGTAATCATGTGAGATAATATTTAAAGATTACGGTGAATTAAATAAAACCGATTTTCCTTATTTGTTCTGTATTCAGAAAAGTTTTTCTTTATTCAGCTTGTAAATACTATTGTGTCTAAAGGAAAACGACACTTACTTTTGGAAAAACCTCGTAATGTTTCAACTATAGAACAGTTAAATGTCTTTATTTATGCAATGGATAATGTTTATGTATGTATCATGTTTTCATTTCAATTTTCTTCATTGTTCACTTTTACAGAATGAATGTTAAGATAGCCAAAAATAAAAAAATGTTCACTTTTCTTTTTCGCTTGAGAAACTACAGAACTTAATTGATACTAAAGTTTCCAGTAATTTCAGCAATTTTTTTTTATTCGTAAAAATTCGTAGCATGATTATTCAATCATCAATCTATTTTTCTTGGCTGTTCAATGACCTTATACCACATTTCAGCTAAGTTTTTTTATTCCATTATATTAGGCTGATGCAAAAGTTTCCAGTAATTTTCACAGTCTTTCAGTCATATAAATTCATAGTATTTTTATTCAGTCATCAAAATATTTTCCCTGAATTTCTATGATCTTGTGCCACCTTTCAGTTGAGTTGAGAATTCCATTATATTAGACTAATGTTTAATATCATATAGTTTCCACTATTTTTAGCAAAATCTTTAATTTATATAAATTCATAGCATCATTATTCAACCCCCATATTTTCGTTATATTTTTGCCATCTTTTAAGAAATTTGTCACTTCCGTCAAAAAAAATGACAGTTTCTTTTTTGACTCTATGAATTCTTCGAGGAATTTGTTGTTACTTTCACCATGTTCGAAAACAGTTTACCAGACAACAAATTTTACATGGAGCAAAATGAAAAAAACAAGAAACTAACACCTTGTATATGACGCCTGCAGAAAAACTTCCCATCCCGCCTCTATGGTCGTTTTTCTGTGACCTTAATAACTCTTAAATCGGCGCTGTCATGCAGAAACATTACAGGTCGATTTTCTTACCTAGAAAAAGATCATTTACGTATTTTTTTTCTTTCATTCCAATAGATTTATTTATCTGTAACGTCAAAAACTTGTGTTAAGAATAGGTGACTATGTTTTCTATGCGCCAAATAATTGTTTATTCAATTCTGGAATCCGTTAAATTAACGTCGGTCGAATCGAGGGAACGTGGTTTCGAGTCTTTCTGCGAAAGTTTGATCATCATCTTCTATAAGAATATGAGTGGTTGTCCTTTCCTCTACGAGAAGAGAAGGAGAAGTATATAATTTACTATTATACTCTAGTCTTTTATGTGTATATCCTAAGTTCAGTTTAATTGTATACGCGCGGATATCCTTTAACGCTCGATTCTGCAATAGATGGCTTTGAAGCCACCGTCCAACTTAATCCTCGGGATTCCTATGTCTTTTGACATTCTGATGTGACACCGAATACAAAATTTACTTTAGTATCTCTTAGGGATGAAACATGTTATGTTCGCCACATATCAGCTTCTCTGAGATTAAAGTTTTCAATGGACACTGAATTCCATTAAAGTATTTCCCGGTGTGATTATACATACACACACTGCAGATCTTTGCAATTTTACTCCGTAGTAAATTGTCTAGGCCCCAGAAATTGACGGTGAAGAATTCCGTTTAAATCCAACCAAATTTAGACATGAACCTTTTTCTCCAGTAAATTCTTTTTTACACAAAGAGGATGTAGGTTAGGATTTTCTTTGTTTTAGATTCTCATAAGAATTTTTCGTCGCTAGTAATTCTTCTTTTATGTGCCACGTCCCGTCAGGACGTCGCCATTCATGGCCCTCCATATCTTCTTCCTGTCTTTTGTAGCTCTTAACATGTTCTGTCTTTTTGTCATTTCTCCCAAACCCTGTTCTATTAGGTTGGTGCAAAAATAATGACGTAATAATGTCGTTTTTTGACGTATTTTTAACGTCAAAAAACGACATTATTACGTCATTATTTTTGCACCAACCTAATACAATCCATTTACTCAAGCCTATCAAGTATTACACGATGCTTTCCTCTATCCCGCTTACCCTCAAATCTACCCTGTGAGTGTCAGATTTTCCAAGCCTCATTACATGCTCCAGAAATTTCAACTGCCTCTTCCTGATTATAAGTTTCCTTTTTATTTACATTTTCTCTAAAATCTTGTCGTTGCTCTTATGTTTGGTTCATAATATCCTCAACATCTTTCTATATAACTACATTTCAGTAACTATAAGATTCTTCTTTATTTATGAGGAGATTGTCCAGCATTCAATATAGGAGGAGAGATATTACGTAACAGTTCAGTACATCTTATCCATTTTTTTTCTCTGTCAAACAAGAAGCTGGTCAATGTTTGTTTATGTCAGTTCATTTTTGTGGCTTCATCATTTGTCCCAAGATCTGTAAACATCGTAATACAATCGACTAATCGCACAAGCAATAAAAAAAACTGGATATAATCATACACTTCTAAGATTTCTCTGAGGGTGTGCAAAAAATTTTACGCTGGGTTCCTCTGCATCAAACTAGTATTAGAGATAAAAAATAAAACACTGCATTAAAGATTTAAAGAGCTGGGTGATAAAGCTTTCACGCCTAAGGCATTTAATATCTTAATAACAAATTGATATTTAATAAGGATAGTTTGTTGCTAACCGTCGAGACCCCCCTCCTATTAAGTATAGAGCACAGTCTCACAGGCTAGATATGCCTGCTATGGTTTCAGTAGCAAATGAGTGTTACGGAGTGTAGTTGCTAACCTCATGATCAACCGGTTTTATTAATTCAGAATAGCCCTTCTGCTAGACTGGATGCTAAACCAAAGATAGAGGTCAGTGCTATAAACCCGTAACTGCTTCGAAGAGAAGAGATGGATTCATATTTTTCCAAGGTTATTTGTACGAAAGTGAATGCAATGGTACCGCTGGAATTACGAACTCAACACCTCAGGTTCACTTTCTGTTCCGATAACCGTTATGCTACAGCCACATACAATATGCATGGTTTAGACTGGCGCAAACCTATACAATACTAGTCAGTAAAAACTATTCATGATAAAAGAAAATTCACCTTTATTCGACTAAAAATATACTGCAAAAACTAAAAAAAAAAACAATACTAATTGCTTCAAAAATATTCTGTCTTAACATTCATTCTTTATAAACTAGGCTTAGTCATTCACGTTGTGACATTTTCAATCAAGTGTGGTGAATTGGAATACTTTTCGAAATAGTTTCTATTGTATTTTAATGAAAAATTCAAATGCATTTCTCTTTTAGAAGACACAAAATAACCAATTCATATTGCTTATCAAAGACTGTTCATCATTTGCCGAAAAACTTCGTCTCTGAAAAGCTATCGGCCCGTACAGCAAGGGGTTTTCTGGAAAAGGGCGCGCATACACACACACACATATATATATGTATGTATATAGGCTGTCCATAAAGTTCGTGTGCACTTTAAAGTTATCAATTTTTAAAGTGTGCGCGAACTTTATGGAGACCCTGTATATATATATATATATATATATATATATATATATATATATATAGAGAGAGAGAGAGAGAGACTAACATGCACACACGCAATTGTTCGAGCATTTGACCAGATTTTAGGAAATAAAACTTTTCAATAACCTTTCACATGTAGCTGTAAAAATGAATTATTACACACATATGCAAGTGTATTATATGCAGTTAAAATATAGTAAGATAATTACTTTGCGATGGAATTATATATATATATATATATATATATATATATATATATATATATATATATATATATATATATATATATCGTAATAATACAATATGGTAATCCGTATGGAATTTCCAGGAGGATATAGATCCAGGGAGAACTCTATGTCAAAAGACACATCAAAATTATTATTAATTAAAGAATATCAATGACTTAAAACCCCATAGGTAATCATTTTTATTTCATGAGAGCACTAAAATGCGGCTCTCAATCTTCAAGACCTACGAAAAAAGATTAGGAGCTGCTTTTTTAGAGCTCTCATGAAATAAAAATTACTATCTATGTGATTTTAAGTGTTTGATATTCTTTAATTAAATATATACATATATATATATATATTATGAAATGGATTAAGTCCGACAATTAAATATATTTTCTGTTTATACGTTATTTTTATAGATATAATTTATATAAGTAAATGCTCCATTTTTAATTAAACACCATTAATTACATTTGAATGTTCGAGAAATTTAGGTGAAAATATGCGTTCTCCGACAGGAATTGAACCTATAACCCTTATGGGAACCGTCATATAGCCTCATGTGCTGTTGCCATTCAGCCACAGATAAGCGTCTGGTTAGCAAGTTAAGATATGTTTCGTGAGCAGAAATGATCGCTCAAGAAAAATCGTCGAAGGTGTTTGTTTATAAACAGTAATTCGGACTTTGCTAACTATATAAATAGCGTGTAAACAGAAAATATATTAAATACATACATATATATATATATATATATATATATATATATATATATATATATATATATATATATACATATATATATATATCATAAAATAAAGTTAATTGGTAACCTGAATGGATAATTCCAGGGACTATATAAATCCCGAGAGCTCAATGTAATAATAGACCAAGTGATAATGAATTAACAAATTGGAAACTTCAGAAAGGCATTGTAATATTTTATTTCGCAAAATCGAAAATTCAATTGCGCTTCATCAGACCTGGCGGTTTCAAAACAGTGAATGGATTCAAAAATGCTTCCTTTTGGAACTCTCTTAAAGCACAGCTTCCGTTAATTTTGTTTTTCGTTTGATTCCTGGAAGAATATTTGAATCCATTCATTGTTTTGAAATCGCGAGGTCTGATGGAGTCTCGGATTTGTTAATTATATATATATATATATATATATATATATATATATATATATATATATATATATATATATATATATATTTCATCGTTGACTGTAACGGACAGGGAAGATTTAATACGTTTTTTTTATTCAGCTTTTTTAGTATTTTACAATTTTTCTCTTATAATTACTAAGAGAGCTTAGAAAATGACCTTAGTGATTATTATCACAAGCGCTTTCCGCTAATGCTTTAGTCGTTTTCCAGACAGTTCGTGGTTAGTAGATTATTTTCTCTAATCTAATTGTAAAATACGTTTAAAGATAATGGAAGCACTTCTTATAAAGCAACACACTCAGTATCACCTTGAAACGGGTAAAAACGTGTCGTGAGCACCTCAAAACGGAATTTCTGTTATTTATATACTACACAGCTTAGAATTACTATTACTTCTATAAAACATAGTCTAGAATACAAACATAAAATAATTTACTATCAACGATCCCCTTGAAGATGTCTAATAAATTAGCCGAAAGCACTTGGGATTATGATCAATGTAGATATTTCTACACTTTTTTTAATTCTCATAAAAGAAAATCGTAAGAACGCTAGGAAATCTGAATGAAAATCTTATAAAATTTTCGTTGCCCAAATGTGTATGCATAAATATATATATATATATATATATATATATATATATATATATATATTATGAAATGGACTAAGTCCGACAATTATTTTAATATATTTGTTTACTTTTACATTATTTTTATAGATACAAATATTTAAGTAAATGGTTTGTTTATAATGAACAGTATTAACAACATTTAGCAGTCTGAATGTTTCTCGGATATTCAGGACAGTAAATGTTGTTAATACTGTTTATTATAAACAAACCATTTACTTAAATATTTGTATCTATAAAAATAACGTATAAACAAAAATATATTAATATATACATACATACATATATATACATATATATATATATATATATATATAATAGTCGTAGTGCACTGGTTCGAAAATATATTTAAAATATTTTAAAACCTAATTCGAACATAATACTACAGTAGTGAATTTGATCCGGTGAGGATCATCCTTACGGCCTTGTGCCAACCTTACGCTTAGTAAATATCAATTAAATAATGATAATTGTTCGATTATGCTTCCGAAAATTCCATTCACCTCACTTGTTTGCCTTTGTTTTGTTTTTTTCTCCATTGTGTTTGCCCACAACTGTTGATCTCGAAATCTGATGCATGTTTTATTATTAATTATTAAATTCTTTAATTTACATTGTCTTGACTACGTGTGTTTTTTTAACCTATTTATGCCTCAGCTTCATTTGAATTCTGCGTATTTGTTCCCTCTTCAAAGGACCATTCAATTCATTCGTATCACATCGACTGAAAAGGCTCTGATAAGAACAGCAAATATGAGACATTATGTAAATAATGTAAATATTGCTTAGTTTGGAATTATAATAATAATAATAATAAATAAATAAATAATGTGGAAATTTAAAACTACGATTATTTCTCTTGTGATCGGGTCATTGGGTATAATAAATAAGACTACCGAATATCTTGCGAGCAAAATTCCTAGACATATCAGCATCTCAGAGCTACAAAAGATTATTTTTTGCGGAACTGCACATATCATCCACGAAACCTTATCCACCTAAACATAACTTTCCAAATGTGCATAGATAACTCTCCCACTGTACTCTTTTTACTCATAAACCCCGGACTAGACTTGGTAGTTAAGTACTTAAAATTACTCTCTGGCAAGATTATAACACACACAATAATAATAATAATAATAATAATAATAATCACTAAACAAGTATGGCGATTTTGTAAGTGTAGCTTAGATACGGCACAAGGCCGAAAGTATGGGGGGCCCCTAGTGAGGATAAAATTCATTACTCAGTCGAAATTGATCTAGCGAGACAAGCTTGTTAACCATTACAGCATGTCGAAGTGCCCAGTCGCTGAACAAGTATGAACGAAACAGTTGAGGTTGTTACAGGCAACGCTGTTTCGGATTATCGCGTTTCGCTTGTTGTTCTAAACCTTTTGTAGGATTGGCTCTTAACATCAGAACTAAATTTAATTTTACCGAATATTCATATATGATTCGCTTTCATATATAATCCTTAGCCAGATTTCTTCAGAGAGAAGACATGAATACTGTTTAAAGCGGCCCTCACCTTTCAGAAAGAAAAAAAAAACGTCTCTTTGATCAAATTTTACACAAAATATACTATTTCCCTTGTTTACTGCTTATTTTCTTACACCTTTTTTCTTCGACAACTTTTAAAAGGCAAAAATCTATGGAATAGATTTGCCTACTTAAGCGGGCGCGATATATTCGCTGGCTGTATACGCAAAACACCTGATCTTGTAGAAGTAATTAATGATACAAGTTGTCTTAGGCCAGTGTTTCCCAACGTGGGTGCTGGCGCGCCCTTATGGTCTCTGTTATTTTGAAATGAGGCGCTAAGAGTTTTTATTTCAATAAAGAGACGGTGAACATAGTCAGGGTGGGCGGCGGGCATTTATCCATTTTTTTTCAAATTTTCAAAAATTATTCAATATTGACTACAAAAGGAAATTGCTGAAAGGTATCTAACGCTGTGGGTAGCTATCAAACTTATTTTCATTGTTTTTTCAACTTCCTCTATGGCTGAATATGGTTCCAACGCAGTTACACAGCTTCTTACTAAACAAAGAAATCGTCTTCAAATTACAAAACGAGGAGATCTGCGATTACTTTTAAGCAGCATTGAACCTAGTGTTAAGAGTCTTAGCCAGTAAGCACAAAAAGTCAACCATTGCATTGAAAAGAATGAGATAAGCTATCAAATGAACCTAGAGTTAAGAGTCTTATCCATTAAGCACAAAAAGTCAACCATTGCATTGAAAAGAATGAGATAAGCTATCAAATGAACCTAGAGTTAAGAGTCTTAGCCAGTAAGCACAAAAAGTCAACCATTGCATTGAAAAGAATGAGATAAGCTATCAAATGAACCTAGTCTTAGCCAGTAAGCACAAAAAGTCAACCATTGCATTGAAAAGAATGAGATAAGCTATCAAATGAACCTAGAGTTAAGAGTCTTAGACAGTAAGCACAAAAAGTCAACCATCGCATTGAAAACATTGACATAGGATATCAAATAAAAGTTGTTTTTTTTTTAGCATTTTAATCATTGGAATTTATAGCAGAAATAAAAACAATATTAAAATAATTTTTGCACTAATACCGAAGTGTTATCTTGCAATGAAAGATAAATTCAGTATAATATTCGAAATTTAACAAAATAATTTATCCCCAAAGGAGTCGTTGGTTGAAAAAGGTTAAGAAACACTGTTCTAGCCTAACAAATGCGGTTGTAAACAATGTTTTACGTCATATGAAGCTGAGGTATTGGTTTTAAACATTTAAACTTTTTTTTTTTTTTTTTGCTTATTTTCTTTGTTATTTTTCTGGTTTTTTTGTTTTTTGTTTTGGTTTTTGAATGATCATTTTTGGCGTCTACGTGCGTTTAATAATGCATTTTATTTTCCAAATCTTCCGTTAAATTATCCTAAACTTTACAACAGTATCTCAGAATTTTATCGTATTTAATGCCGAGCTTAAAAATGATCAAGTCGTAAATATTTTTTACTGCTTAATTCTACCAACAGAACAACCAAAAATAGAATTAATTAAAAGAGCACATGACCGTCAATCATTAACTCATTACAGGTGCAAAAGAACCGAACAAGATTCTTCCAGCACGAAATGGTTTTTCAGGTACTTCTCATCTTTGTTAAAAACAAAGCAACGCAAAGAAATTTCATTTTTAACCGACAACTCAAATCTTTTCCCTATTTCTGGGCGCGGGTTAGTCACATATGAAAGTAAAAAGCATCACAAATGTTACTAACTTTAATATTTGCCATTAAACACTAACAGCTTTGTTCGTACAATGGAAACACCGCTTCGCGTTTATCCTTATTGCTTAAAACTAACAGCTGACAAGTTTTAACATCGAAATTACGAAACAACGGACAGCGTTTTTCCTTTATTTTTTTATTTTTTTTTCCCCCGGTTTGCATGTCATGTTCATATAAGACCAAACAAAATTTTCACATTGATTTTTAAAATCAATTACATTCACTTGTTCCGACGCAAAGAATTCTAACAGGTTACCCAGTGGGAGTCGAACTTCTTACACTAATGAATTGGTCTGGGAAAAATGCTTGAGATGTATCGCGCTACAATAGGTGTTCTTGCGGTTATACAATTTAGACTGGTACAATAGCAATGGAGCTTTCAGTTGGAATCAGACTCGCTACACGAACGAAGTGATTGCTCTTAGAAACGGGCTTTCTACCGTATTCGTTCTTAAATGGTAATTTTAATATTAGCTGTTTCCTTATAAGGAAACATTCAATATTCGTTAACCGAGCAATCAGCGCTGCTTTCGGTTAAAATTTATAAAATCTTTCTATTAAAATAATATTTCAGAAAAATAGGTTTCTGAAATCTATTATTATTTCTCTTTCTAGTATTGGTGGCGGGAGAGGGTCTTCCTAACCTTTTATTTAAAATAATTTGGAATGTATATATCTTGATTATGTCATTATTTTTTTTTTTCGAGTTGATATCCATCTTAGTCATTGTTGCTGCTGAAAGTCCCCAAGTGGTGTGGTTTCCGTTATTTGGTTAAGATCTTTGTTTGCGATTCTGTAGCGCCACTCCAAGAGTTTGAAAGAAGGATAGTCCTCGTTAAAACCTATATGTTTCATTCGCTCGAAGCCATTTTTAAACATTGATCTGAGAAAGAGGTTGCATGCATATAGTTATTGATTTCGTTAATCTAGCAAAAGGCCACAGTTTACTTAGTCTCATTTAATCACCAAGTGTTATTTTGAATTAAATTCTATTGCTTTGCAGAGAAGCTTTGCCTACGGAAATGAGATGATGGTTTGTCACCAAAGAAGCCAGCACTTAACCTTAACAGAATTAGGTACTCTCTTAACAAAGTCAGTTCTAAGTTTTGAAGAATGAAAAAGTTAAGATAATCGCTCAAAACTGAAAGTACAAACGAATAGACATATAGAAATATCATTATGTGAGCACAAACTAAAGCATATATGAAGAATTCAAGATACAGTATATGTACGTAATTATACTTTACACATATTTCAAAGAGATAGATATATAGATATATATATTGATAGAAATAAACCATGTTAATGATTACGTGACAAAGATATATATATATATATATATATATATATATATATTAGGTTGGTGCAAAAATAATGACGTAATAATGTCGTTTTTTGACGTGAAAAAATACGTCAAAAAACGACATTATTACGTCATTATTTTTGCACCAACCTAATATATATATATCTTTGTTATATAATATATATATATAGATAGATAGATAGATAGATAGATAGATAGATATGAACAGATCAAGACATATATATATATATATAATATAGTTATAAATAAATATACAGATACATCGAAATGAGCAGAGTTAAATTTATATGTAGACAGATAGATATTAGGTTGGTGCAAAAATAATGTCGTTTTCACATATAGTAACATATGTGAGGAGAAAACGACATTATTTTTGCACCAACCTAATAGATAGATAGATAGATAGATAGATCGATAGATAGATAGGTAGATAGAAATAAACCATGTTAATGATTACATGACAAAGATATATATATATATATATATATATATATATATATATATATATATTAGGTTGGTGCAAAAATAATGACATAATAATGTCGTTTTTTGACGTGAAAAAATACGTCAAAAAACGACATTATTACGTCATTATTTTTTGCACCAACCTAATATATATATATATATATCTTTGTCATATAATATATATATATATATATATATATATATATATATATATAGATAGATAGATAGATAGATAGATAGATAGATAGATAGATAGATATCAAATAGAACATGTTAATCATAAAATGAATAGAATGAGATAGATAGATAGATAGATAGATAGATAGATAGATAGATAGATAGATAGATCCAGTTTGAAACATATATAAAATGTCATACATATGTACGTAGATATGTACGTACTTACATGACATGCACAATCAAGTATAAACACACACACACACATATATATATATATATATATATATATATATATAACATACGAATTTGAATAGAGTTACTACGTCCTATACAGAGATTAATTTTAAGTTTCTCTCAATTCAGTTTCTTTCCAAGAATATCTACCTCGGTTGTAAAGCATTTAACAAAGTTCCTGGAGCATTTTCCATCATGTGCTGTCAAATTAGGTGAATAAGTTTAATTCTGGCAAATTTGCTTTCCTTAAAGTGGGTTCCATTCAAGCTATCGCAAAATTTGTTAAAGCCGTTCGTTCAAAATATTAAAAAAGTAAATATAATATTATATAAAGCATCAACAGCGTGACTTCGAATAAGATTTGAAATGTCTTTCCAAAGAATAAAACCGAATCTAGTTTGCCAGCAGCACTGACTCTGCACATTACTGGGTGTGAATCATTTGTCATGGATCGACATGCTTTGCTTCCGTACGACACTAATACACACATTCAATGGAAGATGTTGAAACGATATACTAAATATTTCTAAATATCATTATTATTATAATTGTTAATTAGTTATAATTACTTAATAATTAGACAAGATAAATTTACTACGATAGCTTCTTAGTTGATGAAAACGAAGACCTTCACACTAGAAAATAAATGACTATATTTGACGATATAAAAAACACTTTTCCAGAAAAAGAATTCACCTTGCATAACTTGAAATCTCCGTAGGCTAATTTTATCCCCAAATACTCACTATCCTGACCCCATAATTATATTATTTATTCAAGCAATGTTCTTATTATTATTATCATTATTATCGGTACTGTAAAAGTTATTATTGTAATAAATTAACAGCGACCTTTGTCAGTGCCAGTTGATATATGCACCCCCCCCCAATACATTTATGACATTAACCAGCTTTAAAGTACAAAAGAAAAAGACGTAACTGAAAGGAAACACTGGTATCGGTAAACACATTTATCTGGGTAACATACTATTAAGGCTGTAAAAAAATTATGTCCGTCATACGAAATGGCCAAAGAAGAAGGTAGAATTTTTCATTATTGTGGTTTCTTGTTTTATATTCAGCCTTAGTGTTAGATTGCTTTTTTATATACGGTAATGTTTTTTGTTATAGCTGAAGTGTTTTCGTAATGTACCGGTAGTTTGCTTTTAACATAACATGTTGAAATGCACTAAAAACATTGGCATCACTACCATTTACCGGTCCTGGAAGTTGATAATGATTTGTATATAGGAGTTGACTAAATGGAATAATTCTATGTGACTATTAGGTTGGTGCAAAAATAATGTCGTTTCCTCACATATGTTACTATGTGAGAAAACGACATTATTTTTTGCACCAACTTCATAAAATAGTGATGCCGTGTTTTGACAAGTACACTTCGGGCCTCTGTGAGCAATCGGATCCTCATAATTGAACTATTGTTACTAAACTACTTTATCTACCATTAATTACAATTTGGTTAAATATAATTACTTGTTGAAGGCAGATCTCGCATAATAATAGATGAGTTTATCTCATTTATATTAGTTGTCACTGCTTATTTAGTTTTAATCAGTTCTTAAGTCATCGTAGTTCTAAGCACTGTACGTCTGTCTAACAATTCCGTTTAGTGAAGGGCTTGATTCAAATCGTTGTTTTCTTCAATGACTATGAGCCCAGTAAACGGTAGTCAAAACTGTTTTCCTGAATATACTTGGCTGATATAGATGTGCGTCTAATCTCTCCTTGGGTCTTTTACGCTGTCATATACAGCCATGTAAAACCTCATTAAATATGAGCTTATAATCATCATCACATTTCGAAGGGTTTTCCGATCTGTTGCAGCCTCATAAGTGGTCACTGAGTCGAGTACAATTCTATATTAACTAATGATGAAGTTTTGACCGACCTTGGAGAACTGCTTTTGTTGTTCTGCTCTTTTTTTCTGGGGTTTAATTCGGCGTGGAAATTTCTTCCATGTCTGCCTGATCATGATCTCTATTTCCCAGTGACAACTGTAGATCCCAACCCTAGTTTTCCGACGGTCCCATATAGGGAGGGCTTTGGAAGACGATTGTCCATCATCCACGTAATCAGTTCACGGCAGCTGACTTTTGTATGTTCAATACTTGCGATCCTGTCTGACTCGAATATTTCCAATAGTGGTTGTAGAACTCACTGCATTATCGAATGATAACACCTACAGTAGGAACTTGAAACTAATATTTCTTCTTTCATGAGCTGTATCACTTCAGGACGTGACGGATCATGGCTCTCCACAACGTCCTATCCTTTTATGTCATCTATTTACACAAACTCGTTAGGTAAGTTACAGTTTGCCTCTACCCGGCTTGCCTTCAATATGTCTTGTAAGTGTCAAATTCTCCAAGCCCTTTTTCCTCATTATGTGGGCCAGAAATATCAACTATCTCTTTAAGATTCTATTTACGAATGTCCTTTTTAATTCACTTTCCCTTAAAGCTTCTTCGTTGCTCAGATGTTCTGTCCATAGTATGCTCAGTATCCTTCTGTAGAACCCCGTATCTGTTGCCTCAAGTCTCCACTTTTTCTGTGAGGAAATTGTCCAACATTCATTGCTATATAGGAGGATCGATATTACATAGCAGTTAAATAATAACTAATATTTACTAACATTATTTTAATAATTACACTATCCTGTCTTCGAGATGATCGATAACAATTGCTCTTCGACAAACGAACCTATTTGATGCGAATGTGTGAAACCTACCACCTCTGATACATCGCCAATTGATTAAGAAACAGCTCAACATGCAAATTACAAATTGGAGATACCAAATTCAAACAATTACAACAATTTAAATATCTGGGAAGTGTTTTAACAGAGGACAGAAAGCGCGGTACTGAAATCCAATGATGTATTGGGATACCGAAAGACGCCCGCCAAAAGCCAAGGAAAGTATTCAAAAAAAGGACAATTTCGTTAGAAACAAAGTGTACTGAGCTGTTACGTAATATCAGTATTCCTATATAGCAGTGAATGCTGGACAATCTCCTCACAGATAAAAAAGAGACTTGAAGCAACTGGTTCTACAGAAGGATGCTAAAAACTCCATGGCCCGAACATGTGAGCAACGATGAAGTTATAGAGAAAATGGAAACAAAAAGGATACTTATACTTACCATCAGGAGAAAGTTGAACTTTTGGGGGTACATAATGAGGAAAGAGGCTTGGAAAATCTGTTACTCAGAGGACAGATTGAAGGCAAAAGAGACAGAGAAAATGCATATCCTACCTAGCGAGTTTGACTCAATAAATAATAGACAAAAGTTTAGGAGATATAAGAAGGCAATATTTATTAAAAGCTACAAAGGATAGGAAATTATGGAGGGCTATGATCACCGACATGCTGAATGGACATGGTACATATAAGTTTGTGATTGAGATTTTCGTTCGTATTCAAGTGCATGGGTGCACCAGTTTAAGAAATTATATTATGCCATTGACATAAGATCTTAATGACTACATCTAAATCGGAATTTATCTAAATCACATTACACTCATAGCGGGGGAA
>OZ010579.1:78222230-78249730 GCA_963932145.1 Acanthosepion lycidas | reverse complement strand
ATATATATATATATATATATATATATATATATATAGAGAGAGAGAGAGAGGGAGAGAGAGAGGGGGGAGATCATTATTCTAAATAGCGTTTAAAATTACTTATCAATAATTTTAAAAAATGATTTCTAGTGTGTATTCATTTTGTTTCTCAAAATGGTGGGTACTGGAAATTTTTGCACAGACTTGGTAGATAGATAGATAGATAGATAGATAGATAGATAGATAGATAGATAGATAGATAGATAGATAGATAAAGAACAGACTGGAATAGATAGATAGATAGATAGATAGATAGATAGATAGATAGATAGATAGATAGATAGATAGATAAAGAACAGACTGGAATAGATAGATAGATAGATAGATAGATAGATAGATAGATAGATAGATAGATAGATAGATAGATAGATAGATAATTTATGAGACAAGGGCAAAGAAAGAGTGGAGAGTCCACCATACTCAGAGCGTCAGTTTCCTTGCTTAGAACATTGACGCCTCAGAGGTGACATGATACTTATTTATAAGATCCTTCATACCATCGCCCAGGGGAGGGATACTCATTGCAGAAGTTTGAAATTTGCCGTAGGAAGATGTAAACTGAGTGTATGTTCTGGCTTGTTTCCCCATAGAGTTATCTGTACATGGAACAAATTGTCAGATGAGGCTTTTCAATTTTCTTTTGTTAACTCCTTCAAAAATAGGCTTCACTGTTTTTGGAAAATTCTACCGACGATGTACAACCCATTATGCTAATGTTATTCGAGTTTCAATGCAATGGAACATGTTGCTATTTAAAAGATCGATGAACAAGGCGAGTTGACTTCCATCTCAACTTACAAAAATGCTTCCATCTGCAACTTAGCAAAACCACATCAGAAACTTCACCATTAGCATAATGGAGTTGTACATCGTCGGTAGAATTATCCAAAAACAGTGAAGCCTATTTTTGAATGAGTTGACAAAAAGAAAATTGAAAAGGGATGTAAAACAAGGGTGTGTCATCTGACCGGACTTATTCAACCTATACAGTGAAGCGATTCTGCGAGAATTAGTAGTCCTAACAGGATTCATTATCGCCACTCACAGTCTTAACAACATAGGATATGCAGATGACAGGAATTATAACAAACTTCTCCAGAATGTAGTGAAAAATGACTAAACAGCAATTGCAAGAAAACAGAATTTATGGTTGTCTGTAAAATAAACAGCCCGACATGCTAATTAAAAACTGGAGAGACCAGTGGAAAATAAGTGGATGAACTTAAATATCTGGAAAGTGATTTAACAGACGATATGCAAGGAAATCCGATTGTAAGGAAAGATTCCAAATACTAGAAGCTACTATTATACAAAAATGCATTATACATTAAATAAAATAAAAATTAATTAAATTAAATAAAAATATATTATACATTAAATAAAATAAAAATTAATTAAATTAAATAAAAAATATATTATACATTAAATAAAATAAAAATTAATTAAATTAAATAAAAATATATTATACATTAAATAAAATAAAAATTAAATTAAATAAAAATATATTATACATTAAATAAAATAAAAATTAATTAAATTAAATAAAAATATATTATACATTAAATAAAATAAAAATTAATTAAATTAAATAAAAATATATTATACATTAAATAAAATAAAAATTAATTAAATTAAATAAAAATATATTATACATTAAATAAAATAAAAATTAATTAAATTAAATAAAAATATATTATACATTAAATAAAATAAAAATTAATTAAATTAAATAAAAATATATTATACATTAAATAAAATAAAAATTAATTAAATTAAATAAAAATATATTATACATTAAATAAAATAAAAATTAATTAAATTAAATAAAAATATATTATACATTAAATAAAATAAAAATTAATTAAATTAAATAAAAATATATTATACATTAAATAAAATAAAAATTAATTAAGTTAAATAAAAATATGTTATACATTAAATAAAATAAAAATTAATTAAATTAAATAAAAATATATTATACATTAAATAAAATATCATTCACCACCGGAGACAATATCTTGAAGTGCATACTACTATACGCATATGTGTTGTAGAGTAGCTAACACCACTTCAGTACTCTACTCATAGCCTTAAATAGTCTACAATTAAGGACTTCAACAGTTGATTAATAAGTTGATTAATAAGTTAATACTAGGCTGATTAATATTGGGACTATGTGACTATACAGCATTTGTCCCTCCTCTATTCCTTGTAAGTTGTCTTGTTAATTATTTTGTAACTTATTGTTCTGTGTTTTTGTAAGTATCCGTTAGCACCGGATAATAGTGCTGAATAAATATATTAAGCCCTCATTCTTCTCTACGTATTATTCACCTCAACGATACAACAATATGTTATATGAATATAAGAGAAACATAAAAAACATAGTAAAAATAAATAAAACAAAATAAAATAAATAAATCGCATTCATTTTGTTTGGCCTCGTTCCCAATAGCCAATACACATGACAACACGCTAGACCATTTCAAATGCCCAATTTCCTAAAGAATACCAGGATGTAGACAAAAGAATTCTACCTACCACAAAGACACCAGATTGATTCTTCATAATAACTGAGATGGTCGAAAACAATAGCAAAATATAAATTTCGAATAGTTTACCTACAGCTTTGAGCACAATTCTCAACATCACATTCGGAAATTGGAAAAAATACAATAAAAATTAAGCAGATAGACATTACCAGTTCTTTTTCAATCAAACGTGAGAAAATTCATTATGACAAAAGTGATTTAATCATTAGATCATCCACAGTAAATTTGCGTCCAAGTTCTTACACCATTTTCCATTTCTTGCTCTTTTAACACAATGTGAGAAATGATAAGAACAAAAAGACACTAAATGAACTCGGCCAGACTATATACCCAAAAGATATATTTAAAAGAAAAATAAATTTAAAATTCACAGCGTACCCCGTCTCCTACGTACGCATGTGTAATCGTATCAACGTAAACATAATGAAACCCGTTACATAGGTTTTTTTTGCCTAATATATATTTATATATATTTTTTGCCTAATATATATATATATATATATATATATATATATATATATATATATATATATATATATTGGCAGCATGCTTTTATTCAGACATTTTTCATTGAATGGTTTAGACGAGTTTTGTCTACTTATTTTCAATTAGATCAAGGCGATAATTTACTCTCTTCTTTTAATAATGACACTGGTCTGTGAATATGTAAGAATCTAATTGAAAATAAGTTAGTAAAACTTATCTAAATTACTCAATGTAACATGTCTCAATACACTCACACACACACAAACATACATACATACATATATATATATATATATATATATATATATATATATATATATATATATATATATATGGGAAAAACTGACAGAGTGGAAATGGTTTAACGACACGCACACACACATACACACGCACACACACATATATATATATATATATATAGTTTTAAGGTACGCTATACTTATGGGTAATAATGCTCAATATCAAGAATAAAGCGTGTGTGTCAACATCGAATGCCGACAGTCTGTTTCATGTTTGAATTCAGTCTTCAGGAAGATTGTATGAAACATATTGTTGCCACTCGATGTTGACATCAGTGTCCACTGTCATAGAAAGAAAGAAAGAAAGAAAGAAAGAAAGAAAGAATGAAAGAAAGAAAAAAAGAAAGAAAGAACAGATCTGTAACCAGTCAAGTGAGATCATAGAAATATTTTAAAGACAAACGTGGGGTTGGACAAGACATACAGCAAAAAACGAGAGAATAACAGATGAAGCAAAAGGTTGCTTGATTTATTCACAATAGGGTAACAAACGCAGTATATAGAGAGATGTGATCGGGAGGTTGGCTGGTATAATATGGCGATGAACAGCACAGTCAGTGTCAGTACGAAAGGATTTAAGAAAGGCTTTTAACCTGTAATGGCAGCGTCTGCTGCTGATGATGATGATTTTTTTTTTACAGTGAAGATCACTCTTTACAAGACCTGAAGGGCACACGGGGTAGAGGGTTACGTTAGGAGGCCATTTGTACGTATAGGAGTGGAAGATAACGGTTAACCCAAGACTTGAACAAGATTGTAGTCATTGGGTGAAAGGTCCGGATTTAGAGAGCAGTGGTTCGCGGAAAGAAGCTGTTCGAGTGGAACTTACTTCTCACCGGTGAAATACGGAGGGAATGTGCGTACTTTTCTAATGTGTAGGTGGCATGGCGTGTGTCCTTGCCGTGAACGTTTTACTTGACCGGCCCGGGGAATGGAGTACGTCCAAGCACTTTCCATGGAAGTAACGATAGGGCAGAGAGAGGCTTGCCACATTCCGCCTGTGGGACAGAGGTTGGAGGGTGGAGAATATTTCGTCACTCACAAGGGCTCGTAGACTCTTTTGGATTCTATCAAGGCTGGAGAGTGGTATGATGATGATGACGATGATGAAGATGATAACGACAATGATGATGACGATGATAATGGTGACGATGATGATCATGACGATGATGATGATACTAATGATAATGACGATGATGGCGACGATGATGATGATGATGATGACGATGAAGATGATGATGACGGCGACTATGATGATGACGATGATGATGGTGACGATGATGATCATAACGATGATGATGATACTAATGATGATGACGATGACGATGATGTCGACGATGATGATGATGATAATGATGATGACGATGAAGATGATGATGACGGCGCCTATGATGATGATGATGATGATGATAATGTTGATGACGATGAAGATGATGATGACGGCGACTATGATGATGATGATGATAATTATGATGACGATGAAGATGATGATGACGATGTGTGTGTGTGTGTGTGTATGATGATGGTGATGATGATGATGATAATGATGACGGCGACGATGAAGATGATGATGACGATGATAAAGACAATGATGATGATAATGATGATTACGGCGACGATGATGATCATGACGATGATGATCATGACGATGATGATGATGATGATGATGACGATGATGACGATGACGATGCAGATTGAGAACGAGCAGTTTAAAGAATCTTAAGTAGGTATCAATTACATGCTGATATTTCAAAAGTTGCTTTATTTCATTGAATAAAAGAATATCCTCGGGGATCAATTAATAAATTTACTGAATTTGACGTTTCAACCATATACAGACTAACAAGGTTTGATTCACGCATGCGTACTTCTCATATACAAGCACTTTTTCATGTTCACGAATTCATTTGGCTACATTTCAATGATTTTAGATCACTATTCAATGTTGCTTGGATAATTCTTACGAATATACGAGTTGAAAGATATATAATTAAACATTAGAGAAATGATACATTAAAAAGTGAACCAGTAGAAATCATTTTGTTAGATATTATTCTTAAGAATGAAATGCACTTTTCTATACGGCAATTTATTTCGGCTAATATATAAGAATAAAATGTGTAAAAAGCAATTCTTAAAATCTCATAATTAAATAAAACTAATCACCCCACGCCTGGTAAAGTACTGGAAGATGTATACAAGTAAATAAGTAACTTGTAGGATATATATCTGAATAATGACAAAAAGAAAACTTATCTTAGCTGACGCGTTTCATTCTATGAGGGACTTTATCAAATGCGAGATTTAATTTTGTGACAAGTTTTTATATACATGAGCAAAAATGTTTTTGGCTTTTCAATTTCTTTGAGGTATAGGAGTGCTGATATATATTCATCGGATTAACGTAAAAACCAGACAAGTTTATATTTACATACGCTCTGTTTCTGATATTGACCACTTATAAACAAATATAAGACATTAAAACTATATTTTAACATATATATATATCCTAATGTACAGCCAGTTAGATCAGGGCTACATGAATGTAGGAAGTCCATGGCTAAGATACAAAGACAAGCTGAAAAGCAACTTGTCAGCTATCAATATACCACATTGAGCCCTTAGCCTTGGAGCGGGTAGAATGGAGATCAACGTGTTTTAGTGGAGTCAGCAGTTTTCAATCTGCTTATCTGAATCATCTTCAAGATCAAGATCTAAAAGGTCATCCAATCTAAGAGTGATCTCATCTCACAATCCTCACACTTGCTCCATATGTGGCCTCCTTTGTAAATCACTAGCGGGTCTTAAATGCCACTGCTAAGGTTATCGCACAAAATTTCATAGCTGAATCAACTAAGCTGTCAGATCCTCATACGTCGAAACTGACGGGAGAGTCCATTATATATATATATATATATATATATATATATATATGCTAAAAATTGTGTTCGTTCTCGAGTAATCAAGGGTCTCCGTTCATTCTTGCCACTTGTAGATCAAAGTCCTATTTGACTGTCTACCACCTTTCTTTGAACGCGATCTGCCATCATTTCCCACAAAATTACTACATAGATCTTTAACTCTGTTCATCTTGTCTTTAATATATTTTGTAAGCGGTAAATTTTCGAATGCCTTTTTTCCTCATCATGTGATCGTTGTCTTTCTGATTCTAAATATAATTGTCCATTAAGTTTCCTCTTTCTCTTATTTATGTGTCTGTGTGTGTGTGGTATAGCACGTCAGGTTATATGACGGTTCTGTATAGGATACAGGTTCGATTCCTGTAGGAGGACACATGTTTCCTATGAAATTTCTCGGACATTCAGGTCGGTAAATGTTGCTAATTATCTAATTTATCATAAACAGAGCATTTACTTAAATATTTGTCTCTATAAAAAATAACGTATAAACAATAAATATATTAAAATAATTGTCGGACTTAGTCCATTTCATAATATATAACGTCATTTGTTTACGTTAAGGTACGCTTCGAGTATATATATATATATATATATATATATATATATATATTGAAGAGAGAAGCTGCACATATTTTGGGTTTTAATGCTGAGTTTTTAAATATATATTATACTTTATTTTCTATATTTCTGCTACATGGGGTCTTGCAACTTTAATCAGGTGAAGAGTCGTTATTTCCACATATTATTTAAAGAAATTAATCTTTTCTTGAGTATAGACTATTTCAACTAATGTGCGTTATCCTTATTCAACTCAAATGGTGGACTAAATTCAGTGTTGGAACTAAAGACTTAAAAAAGACAAAAGCTGAATAAATTGATACAGGGGCAACCCATAACATAGCAGACAACACAAACTGACCGAGTGGTAGTAAGGGGAGTGTATATATATATATATATATATATATATATATATATATATATATATATATATATTAATCAGTTCATCCCAAGCAAAGCGACTGTGCCACTACAAAACAGGGGCTTACAGAGAATGAGAAAGTTGAAAATGGGGAGGACTGAGAAAAGGGCAAAAAACGAACAGGCTTTAAGAAGACAAAAGATGGCGAATAGAAGAATAGGAAGGACGGTTGCATCTTGCTAGTTCTACAGTAAAGCGATGAGACCAATCTCGTGAGATATCGTTGCCAATCTCGTGAGATCTTTACGAATCTAGATTAGCAACAGGTTCTCCACAATTTACAGTTGAATTAACTAGATGCAACCGTAGGTTCTATGCTAATAGTTTCTTTTCTCGTTTGTGGAACTCTCTTCCTTCTTCTTGCTTTCCAGCCAACTTTGATCTTTAAAAATATAAATGCAATGTCAATCGTTATCAACTGTATTTCTGATTATTCTTCGTTGTTCTCAGTAATGCTTCTGTTTTCTAATTCTTCCACACCCAGTAACCCATTGTCTTAGTGGCTTTACTCTCTTGCTTGGAGTAAATTCTATTAAATATATATATATATTTCAATAAAGGTGCAATTAATTTACAAATTCATGAATTATTCATACATAAAACAAATACAAATGTTAATGATTTAAATGGCGAGAAATCCATCTTCGCGAACAATTCAAATAATATACAAAAACCCCGAACCTCTTTATGAATGAAAAGATCCTGTTTTATAAATTTCAGTTGCATTAGGTCTTTTTATTTTTACAAGCTTTCGTCTGTTCCTACAGACATCCTCAGGTATGAAATAGATTGTGTTCTTTACTCTCAGTAATAAGTGGACGACGAAAACAGAGTTGTAATCCGAAAAATGCTATGAGAAATGTGTTATTGTTTTGGAACGTGCAGTCGCAACGCTGAGTTTGAATTTAAATTTTAAAGTTCTGCGTTTATGTACAAATGTAGTGATGAGAGAATTCTTTTTTACTGGTAGATTTTCCGTCAAAGTGGCATGAACTATATTGTTCAATAATTACAGTAATGTCGCACTTATTATCCAGGGTTTTTGTATATTATTTGAATTGTTCGCGAAGATGGATTTCTCGCCATTTAAATCATTAACCTTTGTATTTGATTTATGTATGAATAATTCATGAATATATATATATATATATATATATATGTATATATATATATATATATATATATGTATATATATATATATATATATATATAATCGAATATATATATAACGAAAATATATATATATATATATATATATATATATTTAATCGAATATATATATAAATTAAAGGACAAATGATTACGACACCTTACATATATGCACATCCGTGCAAACGGCCGCAGGCACCCGAACGCATATCCGCAGAGACGGGACACATAGCTGCACGCTCACAGACGCATACACGAACACAGAAAATTTACAGAAAAAACTTACACCAAAGATAAATGTATAAAAAGAAAACTAGAAAAAATATTTATAATCAGTACATTGCTGATATCTACAGAAGATTGGATGGACAGGTCCGTCTACGAAACTCTACATTCAGGATATATACATATATATATATATATATATATATATATATATATATATATATATATATATATATATATATATACTTGCATACCTACATACATACATACATACATATATATATATATATATATATATATATATATATATATATATATATATTATGTGTATTTAGACAGCATTTTTTCATTAATGCATGTATGTTTCATTAAATAATATAGACAAGTTTTGTCTATTTATTTTAAGTAAATTCCTTTCATATTGTCGAATAATCTTTTTAGCATTATCACTGAAACACGAAAGAAAATCAACATGTTGATATATGTTTTTATTGTTAATCCTGTCTAAGATTTCGGCTTACATAAGCCATCATCAGAGATTACAAGTATATTACAATAAAATCAATAATAAATTATACAACAAAGATGGTAATTTTTTTTGTTTTAGAATAGTTATGCGGACATTGCAACAATGATAGTTTGTTCTGTTTGCATGGAAAATTGCTGTGCAACTATAAATTGATGAAGTATTGATATTAGTCAACCGTCCAGCACAATATTTTCGTTTCTAACATTTGCCTGTCACTTAATAATTGGTTTAACTTTTGGAAAACATCTTTTCCTATTCAAACCCACTTTCGGGTTTACGTATCACATTTTCAGTCATCTCTTCCCAGACTTGCAGTGAAATCATTCATGTCTTGATTCGCTAGCGATTCATTCTAATCTTCGAGTGTTAGTCTAAGTGAATAACGACAAGTTCAAATTAATCGAATAGCTGTTGTGTCTTCTTAAGGGATAAATGACTTTCTCATTAGGAAGCATTTGTACAGATGTGGCGTTACAAAGTTACCCAGGGACATATGTGAAGAATATTATATTTAAAATCTCTTCTGTCTTAACTGGATGACTGGGATTCAAGCTGAAGGGCATTATTTGTTGCTCTTGAGCTGACATATGTCGTTCTTGTGAGTAAATATATAATAGACGCCCACAAATAATAAATTATAGATATTTGCTAAACCTAGCTTTGGCGGGTGGGGGTTCTAAGATAGAAAACCACGCAAGGATCAAACTCACTGTACCAGCAATGATCTGCGTACCTAACTTGTTATCCGCTAATGTATCACGCACAAACACACACACATACACGCACACACACATACACACACACACATATATATATATATATATATATATATATATATATATATATATATATATATATATATATATATATATATATATATACCAAAATGTAATTGGTAGGGATTATTCCAAAGTGGACTTTTCAGTCCATATGAGAGCTCTTTATATGATACAGAGCAAATTAAAAAATAATTAGAAAAAAAATTAAAAATCCGTTGTCGTTTATAAATTTATTTCGATGAATATAAGCCTATTTATCTCATCAGCACGACTACATTGAATGAAACACTTCTGTTTTCATAAAATTTAGTCCGTTCCATAACATGAATATGTTTATTTTTCATCGAAATAAATTTATTATTGAATATGGATTTTTATGTTTTTTCCTAATCGTTCTTACATATATATATATATGTATATATATATATATATATATATATATATATATATATAAGCATTTCACCCCAAGCAAGGCGGCAGTGCCACTATCACGCAAAAGGTTACAGAGAGCAAGAATAAAAAGGCGTGATAAAGGAAAGGATAATGAGAAGGGCGGGGAAAAGTCATTGCATTTGGAGATTATAGATTATGCCCCCCCACTACTTCCAGGTTCGAAAGTGCTTAATTTGTTCAGCTCCGTGTAGTTTATTTGCTGAACAAACCACCTGAGGAGACCGTAGAGGTCGAAACCGCAGTAGTGTGCTCTGGTCAGTTTTCATCCTTTCCAAATATTAAAAAGCTCCGCAAGTCTAGTCTTCCAATTTTGTACGTAACACTTTTAATACCTTCAGGTTTAACAAATATTTAACTCTGACATATACATATATATATATATATATATATATATAATCACACATTATGAAATGGACAAAGTCCGACAATTATTTTAAGACATTTTTATGTTTATACATTCTTTTTATAGATACAAATATTTAAGTAAATACTCTGTTTATAATAAACGGTATTAAACAACAATTACCGGCCTGAATGTCCGAGAAATTATCATAGAAAATATTCGTCCTCCAACAGGATTCGAACCTGTATCCTATACAGAACCGTCATTTAGTTTGACGTGCCTTTACCGATTTGGTCACAGAGAAGCGTTCGGATAACAAGGTCAAATTTACTGTATTTAAACTCCAATCTTCCATGAATCTCTCACGTACATTCATATCTGCTCATGGCGTATCAAATGTAAACAAATGACGTCACACATTATGAAATGGACACAGTCCGACAATTATTTTAAGCATTTACTTAAATATTTGTATCTATAAAAAGTATGTATAAACATAAAAATGTCTTAATATATATATATATATATATATATATATATATATACATACACACATATATATATATATATGTGTGTGTGTGTGTATGTATGTATGTATGTATGTATATATAGCAATGTGTTGGCATATATACGAAGCTATTGGCGTGATAAGAAGGTTTTTCAGCCATAATTATTCGTTAATGGTGCTGTTCCGACTGATAGCGAGAATTTACGCGTTTAAATGTCTGTGAATGACATATGACATTTTAAATCTGTGGCTGTCACGAGGAATTTTGCATCCAAATGCCTTCATGATGACAAAGTCGTTTGCATACAGCAGAACGATTTGTGTATGAGGCCGTAATCGTCTCCAACGTAGCGACAAAAATTAGTGGCGTCTTGCGCATGCGTACAGTCATGACATCGCAACATTGACGTTGGGTCAGCTGTTACACTGTTCGGAATCGATTTATTTATTCCCGTTGGCTGCAAGGACTGATTCGCGAGACTTGTATAATCACAGAGAATATATGAGAAAAACATTTTGCGTTCGTCGTAGCTTCCATTTTTCAATGTTTCCATTAACTTTTAAATAACCTGATGAAGACCTGTGCTAAAATCTACTTACTCCACTTACTCGCTGAAAAGGTAATGATAAAACGCAACCCTAAAGAATGCATAACTGAGAGAGCTTCGTATTTCCTAACACCGCCAGAGTTCAGTGTTCGAACGCAGGTTGAATTCATGATTTCAATCGCTTATTCGAAACAGGGAAAATTGTCTCAGACAATTCTCAAGTATCGTGAGTTCGATCCTCACTGGGTGATTATTTGCTATGACCTTTTCTATCTGAATTTCTTTGTTGTTGGTATCCCAACGTTTCGACCGTTGTGTCTTCTTGTCTTCAGTAAGTACTTGCAGATCTGGGTAATCACCAGTGAATTTTGAACAGAACCCTTCGGTGTGGTGGGGGCAGATTTTTCTCGTTTTATTGATCGTGTTTCGGGATATCTCGTCTCGTTATTATTTAGTATTGTTCCGTTAGTACTCGCCCTGTTTCCACTGACACCAAGTTACACACTGTTCAACCCAGGGATTGAACTCACAATTACTATCTCAACAGACTTTCGAAGCGACGTTTTAATCCTCTAGGCTATTGTTCATAGAAACCAGATGTGCAATAACTGGGTAGTACTAAATAAGAACTAGGCGAAATATCCCTAGACATGATCAGCAGAACGATAACAATTTACACCCGTAGGTAAAGGATGCAGTTATGGTAAAGGATAAAAGATGAAGGTCGGAGAACTCAACGGCCGAAATGTGAGAATAACAACAAAGATGAAGACAATAGTAAATGATATAAATAAATACTATGACAATGTAGACGCAGAAAGCTCAACTGATTTACTATCAGTGTTTATTTAAGTGTGAGTGGTAGCATTTAACGCTTGGGTCAGATACATCTAAGATGGGTAAAGAGTAAAGATTAAAACAGCAGTAAAATATCACTTTCAGTGTATTCTCAATGTCAGCCTATGAAGGTTCTTTCTTGGACGTAGGACTTTTCCAAATTCATGGGTAGGAATAGGCCTTCCATACTAGCCTAATGTGACACTTCTTCTTCTCATCCTCATCTTCCCATACTTCTTCTTCTTCTTCTTCTTCTTCTTCTTCTTCTTCTTCTTCTCAACTGTGAAGTTCCTTTGTTGAGTGTAGGCCTTCCCAAGATCCATGGAGTAGAATAGGTCATTATCCTACCACACTGGCCTTAAAATATTCACTCTCCTCATGAAATTAGTAATTGCAATTAAGCTAAGACGTTGACAACATCGGTCTTTATGGCTTGCAAAGGTTACAAATGATCGGAAGTTGTGAAGAGCCTTTGTTGGGTGTAGGCCTTCCCAAGATCCATGGGGTAAAATACGCAATAACCCTAACACACTGGCCGAATGTAACCCTCCTCCTTCTTCTTCTTCTTCTCTTCCTCCTCCTACTCTTTCTCCTTCTTCGTTTTCTTCTTATTCTCAGCCTGTGAAGTTCCTTTTTTTGGGTGTAGGCCTTCCCAAGATCCATGGGATGGAATAGGCCATAACCCTACCACACTGGCCTAATGTGACACTTCTTCTTCTTCTTCTCCTCCTCCTCTTCCTCCTCTTACTCTTTCTCCTTCTTTTTCTTCTTCTTCTTAGCCTGTGAAGTTCCTTTTTTGGGTGTAGGCCTTCCCAAGATCTATGGGATGGAATAGGCCATAACCCTACCACACTGGCCTAATGTGACCTTCTTCTTCTTCTTCTTCTTCTCAACTGTGAAGTTCCTTTGTTGGGTGTAGGCCTTCCCAAGATCCATGGAGTAGAATAGGTCATTATCCTACCACACTGGCCTTAAAATATTCACTCTCCTCATGAAATTAGTAATTGCAATTAAGCTAAGACGCTGACAACATCGGTCTTTATGGCTTGCAAAGGTTACAAATGATCGGAAGTTGTGAAGAGCCATGATCGCTTATGTTCTAAAGGGACGCCTCACATAGAAGAAGGTGGCTTTGGAAGATCTAAAAAAAAATTAAATTACAACCAATTCATTCCGTTTTATCAGTAAACTTTTATCTCTCTCTCTCTCTCTCTCGCTCTCTCTCTAGCTCTGCTCGATACAACAAAAACATATGTCGTGATCTTAACTGTATTCACTCAATGAATTGCATAAAAAGGTGTCAATGAATTGGGCTTCTTTTCATTTTCACAAAAATGTCTGTATTTATTGCTTTGTGTTTTCATTTTTTTTTTTTTCTATTTGCTTTCTTCTTCGATAGAAATTTCTTATGATATACGAGATCCGAGCAAAAAGTGTTTGGACTTAGTGCTATAAAAAGAAAACTACAACATATCAATTCGGCATTTAATCTGTTTCGAAATAACCCCCTTCTGAATCCACACACCTTATCCAGTATTGTTTCCATGAGAGAAATATTCCTAGAACTCTTTCTTTCTTTCATTTTTTTTGGTGGGGGCATAAGGGGCATATTATCTTATATCCGGGTTTTTCTTATATCCGGGTCTCTTATATCCGGGTTACACTGTATAATGAACTTTTTCAAGTACAGTGCAACCTCGGTTCTCGAACATCTCCCATGTCAAACAAATCGGTTTTCGAAAAGAATTTTCGAGATTAAAATGTTTCAGTTATCAAATAAAATTTCGGTTCTCGAACAACATTCCCGAACTGAGCCGAAGCGAGTTAACCCGAACGGAATCATATCTGAGTCGACCGCCATTTTGTATACATTCATGTCTGGTGCTGTGTTTTTCTGTTCCAATTTTATTGTACTGTGCTTTTTCTTTTTCTCTTCATTAGTCTTCAGCCATGGCTCCAAAGAAAGTTAGCAATGATACTGGTAAAGGAAAAAGAAAAATTAAGAAAAAAACAATTAATGATATTGTTCATTCCTACTCAGTTTCATATGGCAAAATCAATGATCTATACTATTCTTATAAATAAAGAGGCGATTATGTGTTTTCTTCCCTTTTCCAAGCAATAACATCTCTTTCTTTCGCCTTCCACTTACGCCATCAACTCTCCTACATGCAAGTATTAGTGTTACTCTATATTTTGTTTAGTATTTTTTTTTTCTTTGATCTAATGATTTTCATTAGTTTTGTGTATAAACTTAAGTACTGTTGTTAAAGTTTAAATAAGCAATCATCTTGGAACGGGGAACGGATTAATCCATTTTACATTGAGTCCTATTGGAAAAATAGTTTCGGGTTGCGAACGGGATTCATGAAAGAAATAAATTCGTGAACCGAGATTCCACTGTATCAACTTTCACTGTTGTCATTTTGCTCAGTGTTTGTATGTACGTCTGTGTGTCTGTCTGTGTGTCTGTCTGTGTGTCTGTGTGTGTGTGTGTGTGTGTGTGTGTGTGTGTGTGTGTGTGTGAAAGGGGAGATATAAATGCGAACGCCGGTCATAAGTAAGCACCATGGGGAAACGCTGAAGATATAGGAACACTAAATTTTTAATTTTTATGTTTCTGTCTTTCGACGTGTCTAGACGCACAGATCAGCCAATCTAATTCTATTTCCCAGTGGATTTGTTTTTGTTCTTATCACTGTTGCTTTTAAATATTTATCATTCGGACAAAAAAACAAATTTGTAAAGAAAGATGAAAAGGTTGTAAGAAAGAGGACGTAAATTGACCGTACGAGTTTCCGAAATCTGGGCAATTTGTACACATGTTGCCCCTAGTAAATTACTTTCTCTTTTAATTAAACCAGCATTTTTAAATCAAAATTATGGTCAAATTCATTATGATTTTATACTCTCTCATATATATATATATATATATATATATATATATATATATATAAACCAGTATACATAATATTTTACATTAATTTCCCAACTCGGAGTTTCATGCCGAAGCAATTTTCAAGTGCTGGAATTATAATATTCATTTTTATTTAAAAAATAAACAAAAATAAATATTATAATTCCAGCACTTGAAAATTACGTGGGTATGCAACTCCGAGTTTTGCAATTATTGTAATATATATATATATATATATATATATATATATATATATATATATATATATATATATATATATTAATTAGCTCTGTTACTTTACATTGAGCACTGTAATTTCTTACACTATAGAGACCTTGTACAGCGGTAGTGTAAATGCTTCAGAGTGTGCGTCTGCTATATTGTCAAGCTGTGCTCAGTCACATACCTCAAACGCCTATCCCAAAATGACTCCACCTCCTAAATAATTTACAAAACAATCTCCTGTCCTAAATTATTAACAATTTCTTTTATCTATCCATTCTGAAGAATTTTCATCTGAAAACTCGGACACTTAAAACGGAGAATATAAAATGTTAAAGGATTTTTTAAAAGTCACTCATTTTCCTTCTCTTTTTAGTCTCAAGAATCACCAGCTTAGAAAAAATAATTAAAGATTTAATTATGTTAAACACAAACAAATCCATACACACACAAATCATCTTTTTATTATTCATCTGATGAAGCCATAGAGGCAAAATGCATTATCGGATATTATTTTCGAAACATACTTTCATGAATGTTTCTGACATAAGTCATTATATATATATATATATATATATATATATATATATATATATATATATATATAGTACAGGTAGTATATAAAAACAGAAAAACACACTCGGGGCCGGTATCAGAAACGCCACATAGTAGGAACTGATATTAAACTACAAACAACAAAAGGTTCTGGTCATAAATAATCTCCAACCTCAGACCGCTTCCCCCGGGATAAGATATCTTACGCCTCAACCAATCGCTAACACAAACCCATTTTCTTTAACAAGGCGTTTAGACAAATACTGTCCAACATTTGGGTACTTTTTTATTATGCTGTTCCTCGACTGAAGCTTTCAGCTCACATATGCCATTAACATATATTCTTACTGCTAAAATTTAACACAAAATAGCAGTCAAGAATAACCATTTCGGTGGAGATTTTTCAAGGACCTTCTTAAAACCATCCCAAATTAAGAAACAAAGAATTAATGTTTGATAATATTTCATTTGATATCTAAATTGCTTTTAGAACTAGCATAATTCAATAGTTATTTTAAATTCACATTTCTAAATTTTCCATTAAGGACTGAGCCAGTTTCAGAAACATATTTCGTGTATTTTGTCAAATATTGATACGGCTTACTTCTCTAATATGTACGATATCTTTCCATAATCATTAACTCTCATTTGAAGCGTGTTGAACAAGATTATCTTCTCGGGGAAGAAATCTCTGCGTGATGTTGTTTAATGACGATGTAGATTGTTTATAGTCTGTTTATCTCGTTATATCAGCCCAAGGCTTTGACTTTTTTTCGACGTGTGTCGCCTGCTCACTTGTACAGGTCACGCTTCTCTTGATCACGCTCTTCCTGATGTTTCCGCTAGAAAAGTTGCAATCAAGCTCGCAGGCTTGTGTAAATTCTTCTTACGCGGCAAAGTAAACATGATCAGCGCCGGCTAAAATATCATCTTAGAGCTAACCACTCGGCCATTAGCTTCATCCATAGAAATAAAACTTTATTCGTAGCTGTCTGTGCTGATGTAAACAATTTTCATTTCAAATGTTAGATGCTTAGATATAGTGCTATACCCAATATGGCGCCCATTAATTAGTCCTTTCTTCTGCAAGCAAATGATATATAAAGTGCCTCGTTAACTTGCTGTTTTTTTTTATGACACTCCTTCCATGAAGTATCGGTTGGATGAAGCATTCCTTAATTTTCATTTTACCTTCAAATTGATAGATAGAAAATTTGTTCACAACAGGCTTCCTTTTAGTTTTTGGTTACACTATTACAGATTATTATTTATCTTACATTTCTTTTTTCTTTTGCTTCTGTTACTACTGAATTTTTACTTAATTCACATCGAAATTGGCCTTCAGATCTGATCCAACTGAGGAGGTCTTTTTTTTTTCAAGAGATATATCCTCCATTCTACCTTCAAAAATAAGATAAACGTTCGAGGGTTTTTCGTTTATCTTCATGCTTAAAACCGATCGTGTTTTGCGATGTATTATTGATCATGAGGTTTCTCTAAAAGTGAGATCAAAGACAATTCCTAAAATCTTTTCAGTCAAAGTACAATTCGACATTTCGATAAAAGAAATCAATAAAACGAACTATCTTCACCTATATGGATCTATTTTAACATTCGTCGCGTAGAACAACTCGAACTGTTTTACAGAAAATCGATCCCACAAACACGGAACAATTAAAACCGATTACCATATAAGAATCGATATAAAGTCCTGAACTAAAAACATGTGTATTGATCATCCATATATCACCAATTGCAGAGCAAAAAAGAAAACAAATAAAGCTCTTCATATATTTCCAACATCAGGATATTCGTTCGCCTCACAAGAACAAATTCAAGTCAAGATCAACGTATCAAGAAAATTGTTCGAAAACAATTATTCGAAAAACATTTATTCGAAGTGTAAATTGTCTGAATAAAAATTAATCGAAATGACAATTATACAAAACGATAATTATTCGAAATACTTATGTTTGAAATATTAGGTTGGTGCAAAAATAATGACGTAATAATGTCGTTTTTTGACGTAACGTCAAAAAACGACATTATTACGTCATTATTTTTGCACCAACCTAATACGTATGTGGTATTTCTTTCAGAGAGACAATGCTGATTTACCTAGAACTAATAACGCCCTTGTAGGATGACATAGGGCTTTTATGCAGTGAGTGTCATCCTATCATCACACAATTCTAAGACATTCTTAAAAGAGAACTTGCAAGAAATTCATATTGCAAAAGTAAAAGCAGGTTGCGAAAATATGTAGACCGCCAAGAAATATCCCGACATTAATGGAAAACTTAAAAAATTAGTGGCATCCTTTAACGAGTACTCATCAATAGTTGACTATTTGCGTTTAGTATCTTATAACTTAAGGTTATAGGGACTTTTTTCTTACTAAATTGTTTTATTAACGATATTTGTATTTCGAGATATCATTTCCTATAATTGTCCTTTCGGTTAATTTGCATTGAAACAATTTACAATTCTCATAAATGTTTTTCGAATAATTGTTTCGAAAAATTATTTTCGAACAATGTTCACATAATCCAAGGTCAATATCAAAGTGGAGCCCTACGCGCATACTCGTGAGTGGTGCTAAAAGGTCTATCCCTTTTCCCTTGTTATCGATTGAACCCCTTTAAAATCAATGGCACTTGGCCATGAAGAAGGAAAGAAGGAACAGATTTACCACTGGATCCCCTCTCGAAAGCCGGACAAAAAAGCAGAAGGAATATTTCCTGGCAGATCAAACCAGCAAGATGTCAAGATGTTTCATTTTTTTTATTTTTTTTTTATTTGAGAATGGTCTCCAAGAATGCGTGAGTGTGGAAGACTTTTAATTTTTGAATTCTGCACACCGTTGTTATCCACTATCCCTGCTATCGGACTACCACCCACTACGACACAAATGTTTCCACAGTAACGTTTCTCTCTCTAAAGGGTAAAGAATGCGTTGAATGCACATATTTGCTGTGCAAGCTAAAATGTTACCCACAAATATTATTTATAAAAAAAAAGAAATGAGAGAAAAAATACTAAAGCCTTTCCTCGCACGAAGATTTCAATTCACAATACAACTAAACTAAAATCTGCCATACAAAAAAACTCTTGCACCCCAAAAATCTTCTGAGATAAACACAGTGAAAGCACTGATCTGCACATCAAAATAGTTTTGTGGTTCAAGAAAAGGTTTTCTTCTGGAGATTTTCGTGAACTGATATTACAGGACGATACGAAATTTCATTCAACTAAAATCTCTAAAAAAAAGTAAATCAGTTTTAAATTCCAGATATTCGTATACGCTTAAGTCAAAACCAAACGGTTCAGCTTGATGACTTTCAAGTATGTTTGACTCCATAGGTCTGGAGTATTTCATTACGCCTCAATGAGTTTAATAATTAGCAAGCGGGTCTCATTGACTGAGCATTCTCAGTATAGTGAGTTCGATTCTCACTACATGCCATCATTGTACTAGATAAATTAACAATAACAAAAACCAAGGCATTTCAACATAGCAATCTAGTCTCGTAGACTATAACAATTGTATTATGTTAAATTTGTATTGACCGTGTTACACTCGTGGCCTCACCATTAAGTTATTATCATGCCTGTTTTGCAAATCATTGCATTCCATCGTCACTGGTTACTACATAATTGTGGCCTTGTGCCATACTATGCAAAGTTTCGTCTCTACACAAGAATACAAACATGAAATGCTCCAGAATTTGGCGTAAACATTATTACACGACTAGCTAGCGGACTGGCTGGTTATTTATATTGTGTAGCTAATGGCTTATATACAATGTTTTGAAATTGTTAGACAATCTATTGTTGTTCATCTAATTTCTCTTAAGCACATCTCCATTTCTCTAATCTGTTTTGTTTGAAAAAAAAAAAAAAAAAAAACATATTAAGCACCATGCTTGCAACTTCACTTACAGTTAGTGTACCAATTCAAGCAAAGGCCAAGTTTCTGATTTCGAATTTTACTACAAAACTGTCCAACGTAGAGGTTGGCATTGCACAAAAGTTATCTGCTCTAGGAAAGGATGAACTTAATTACTGTAAATATTTATTATTTAAAAGACGAAAATATTCTTGGCAACAATGTAATAGGTTGGTGCAAAAATAATGTCGTTTTCTCACATAGTAACATATATGAGAAAACGACATTATTTTGCACCAACCTAATATATATATATATATATATATATATATATATATATATAACTAATAAATGTAATATACATTTATACATAAAATATATAATGTATATAAAAATATTTAACTAATAAATGTAGTATATATTTATACATTCATATATATATATATATATATATATATATATATATATATATATATATATATATATATATATAAGGCATGTCTCATTAAATAATTTAGACAAGTTTTGTCTACTTATTTTTAATATGATCGTCTCATATTCATGGACAAGCTTCTTAGTATCCTTATTAAGGGAAGAAAGAAAATCACCATATTCACTTATTCATTTATTCCGAGTACTTTCGACATTAGCAAAATGTTATCTTCAGGGCCTTGTTTTATCAGGGTCTTGTTTTATTTACGAAGAATTTGTTGTGTTTATCTGGATATTCATTTTTTATTTGTGACGTGAAAAACGCTAAACTTATATAGTGTACGATTTTTAAATTTTAAAGATGTAAGCATACGCGTGCAGTAATGTCAAGGGAGGTAACTAAGTTATTAAGATGTCTATTAAAAAAAACTATTTAAAGCTATTAGTTAAAACATAGATATTTTAAAACTATCTACTGTAAAGATTTTAAAACATTTGGGCAGTATTTGTAATTAATTTTATTAAGGGTTGATTTCAATTTTTTTATTATACATAGCTTCAAGAATTTTTAGTTTATGTTCATTATTTTCATGAAGAAGTATAGATGTATTTTCAACAAGAATTTTTCTAAATTGCAAATGTGGACATGTATGCCGTTGTAAATGTTTAGAAATGTTACATGCATCATTCAAATGAATGAACTCAATCTCCAGATAGTATTTGTCATTCATGTACATTTGTGGATAGTCTGTCTTTAACCTTTAACGTGTGTAACAGTGCGTTAACTGAAAAGTGTTCCATTTAACAATTAAAGTTCTCAGTCATGAATCAGGGCCCTTTTTTTTTTTTCTTTTTTTTTTTACACACACCCTCGAAATGGGACCTACAAATTTGTTGGGTTGGTGTTCTACTTCAGATGAAAAGTAGGAAGAATAGTACAAAGCAAATTCCAGAGACATGAGAAAAGTCGATTAAATTTATTAATTAAACTCTCGTTAATTAATCACGTTTCCATCAGTTTATCACACATTAATTAAATTTGCTTTTGTTTAAACTAGCAATATAAAGGGGTAAAAAGAAAAAATCATTTCAAAGTAATATTAAAAATGGATTCTAAATTTTCTAAATTATGAACGTGGACAGATATGCCTTTGTAAATGTTTAGAAATGTTAGATACATCATTGAAATGAAAACTCCGAGACAACGTAGCTGTAGTGTGATTTGCTACATTTGTCGAAGTAGAGTGCTCGTCGCATCCATTCCCTATTCCCATCTTTCTTCGTTTTTCGCTCGTAAAATTTGGTAAGATTTTTTTAATGTTTTTGTAGATTAGCATTCATTTGATCTTTGTCGATCCACAGCATTTGTCAGAATTAAAAAATATATTCGCGATATAAATACACTGTCAAATAGATCCCTGACTTTTTAAAGAATGATCTGTACTCCGTTTATTTTTTATTTATTTTTTTATTTTTATTTTTTTACAAATTCCATGTTTGATAACTGTGTACTATTACGAATTGGCACAAAGGACATCTTCTTTAAGTCAGAGACTGAATTTTTATTATCAACAGAACGTCCCACTTTTTTAAAATGGGAAAAAAATCAATATTTTTCGATTTTAACACATTTCGTGGCTTGAGAGAGATATAATGAATGTCAGTCCTTAAAAATTATTTCTCCAAAAATTTTCCCTATTTTTAAGAGCGGACCAGTCAAATTAATTAATGCCAATGGCTCACTATCACAGGCAGAGCATTTATTGACAGTTTGGATTGGTTACCTCAGCTTTGCATACAAGACCGTTAAGATATTTTTGAGCCGTTGGGTGGAAGTGGGGGGGTTACGTCATCCTACGTCATTCAGTTGTCGTATTAAAATTACTGTTATTGACTTATCTCCGAATTTCATACAATAGAATTATCGTCTTATATTTCAATTTATCCCCAAAGTGTACATTCGAAATACTGGCTTTTACTTGGACTCGAACACTAACCACTGGCGAGAATTAAGCAACTAAGTACGCAACTGGCTTAACCACCGAGCATGCTTGCAGCTTTGTATTTTGCTTGCGGTTATTATTATTTCCATCAAATGCTTTTCTCTCCTCCTTTCCATCCATTCCCTATTCCCATCTTTCTTCGTATTTCCTTATTAAACCACTCCTTATTCATTTCACATTTGTTTTCCCTTTTTTTTTTCCCTCTCTTTCTCTCTCTTCTCTTCCCCAGAAGTCTCTACAGCACAGACAACCTCGACAAAGCGAAAGCAGATCTGGCAAAGGGAGACCCAAAAGGCAAAGGCTTTAAACAAAAAATGAGCCACTCACAGGGAAATACAAATATGACGTTAGCGGATGAACTAGACACGGTTTCTGGCAGCAATGGTTGCGGAGGCGGCGGCACGAGCGTCCAAGAGAGTCCTTTTGTAGATAACAACGTCTACGAAGTGCAACCGAGCGACGGCTACAAAAGGTTCAAAGGAGGTTCGAGCATGGAAAGCCTCTACAGCAACAACGAGGGATCGAGTCTAGAAAGGGACACGCCTATTCATTCCACTAATGTAAGTCACGAGTCTAATTCTTCTTTTTTTTTTCTTTCTTTTTTTTTTCTTTTTTTTCTTTTTTTCTTTTTCTTTTCTTCTTTTTACTTTAGGATGACAAGAAAGGCGAACTCCGGCATTTCTTTTTATCAATCTTTATTTATTCGCTTATTTTATTTTGATGTATCCATTTGGCTTTTTATTGTGGATTTTCATTGTATTTTGAATTCATTTTATTTTTATATTTGTGCCTAAAGAGAGAAGCGTGTGGGTGTGCGAGTTATTGAATGCGTTCGCCTGCGTACCTTCTCCCATGAGAAAATTAGTATATGTCAGTTCTTCTAAAGAACAATTTCGTTATTTATTTATTTACTCTGGTGACCAAAATTTTGTGTTGGTATCGATTGTCTCTCCTTTAATCTGAAAGATCCATCGAAAAGTAACTATTAGTAAGTATGAGACCAGCACATCATGCGCTGTCAAATCACCCTTAGAAAGAAGAGCTTAGCGAAATAGTTAAAAGAAGGAAAATGGAATCGGCAGACCGATTTCAAATTTCTGTTGAAACCGTTTCTGTTTACTTCACACTAATATCCTTGAAAAAGAAACAAATCCATATTTTCTCCCAGCTATGGGTTAAATAAGCAGATCTGTCTCTCTAGCCTACGTTGGTAACCAGCCAACCGTATAACTCTAAATTCAAAACCATCAAGAAGGCAGGCAACTATCTTCCGTAAGAACAATCATGTCAATGCACAATTTTTCTGATATTAAAGGTAAAGAATCTGTGGAGAGCTATGATCGCATGTATTCTGAAAAGATATTGTATACAGTGAGAGTAACGAATGAAATTAACGTTAGTTCACTGTGTTGTGCGAGACAATTTTTTCTCTCCATCTATCATACATATCTATAAGTCTACCATTCGTCCATGCTTAGAATATTGCTGCCATGTCTGGTCCGGTACTCCTGCTATTTACATTGATCTCCCTGATAAAATCCAAAGAAGAATCAGCAATATTATCAACCCTGATCTGACAGCTCGGCTTCAGTCACTTTCCCACCGCCGTAAGGTTGCTTCCCTGTGCCTTTTCTATAAATACTTTCATGGTAATTGTTCAGATGAGCTCTTCGCTATGGTACCTAGACTTTTTTAATTTAAGCGCAGTACTAGACTGGCGTCGAGATCTCATCGATTTACATTTCAGTTGGCTAGATGTAACCATAAATTCTATGCTAATATTTTATTTTCTCACACTTCTCGCTTGTGGAACTCCCCTCTGTCTCCACGCTTTCCAGCCAATTTTAATCTGCAAAAATTTAAATGCAATATCAATCGTTATCTACTATCCTCCTGATTACTGTTTTTGTTCTCGCTCATTAGTGACGTTTCTGTTCCCAATTCTTCCACATCCAGTAACCCTTTGTGTCTTAGTGACTTTACTGTCTAACATGGCGGTGAAATCAATTTTAAAAATTGTCTAAAAATTGATTGTTTTCAGTAAAAAAAAAAATTAAACTAGAAATAAAAGCGGATCGTATAATAAAGTCCGGCTCAGTGAAAGAGCAAAGTACAAATAAAATAATTGTAAAAATATTTTTAAAGATTCATATGTGAAAACGTTCCAATATTAAGGCTTAAAAAATAGGAATTTTATAATTTTTAACAGCATGAATAACAGATCGTATAATAAAGGATTTCCCAAACTTCTCTGAAGTGCAGAACCCTTGAGCCAGATAAAGGTTTTGCGGATAACCCTAACAATTCAATGTTTAAAATATAAATAACAACGCATGAATAAAGGATAAATTTATTTTTAAGATTATTTACAAGAAATAAAGTCAAATTTAATAACTAAAGTGTAGCTGTTGTTTTGAAGTACAATTTTTTTTCAAAGTCGAACATGATCGATGTAAGTTACAGCCTCATATCATTCTCTGGATGTTTCTATACTTAGTGTTAGGAGATGTATATATAATGAAAGTATCTTTTCACAAAGATTTCAGAGCTCGAGCCAACATTTGTAGATATTGTACGTGTAGGTCAATCAAAAACTTTGATAAATCACTTTCTTTAAATTTAATTCTAAACTCAAATGTTTATCAAAGTGTACTTAAAGACAAGAGTTGGAGAATCAGGAAATGAATCTCATTTATCCCTTTATTTTTATTTATTTATTTATTTCTTATGGGGTGAGGGTCAGATCAAAGATGTTTTGAACATGTTTATTTTATATTTCTTCCTTTTTTGACACGATTCTCATTATGGCACGAAACAAGGAATAGAAAGGTTTGCGAAGCTCCTGGCCTTCATTTATGGAGCCTACCTTGGGAAACGCTGGTATAGTATATACTGCGTTCACTGGAATTTAAACTAGTTTCCTTACTCTATCAAAGGTGGTTTAGAAGATTATTTTCCACTGAAAATGGGTCATTGAAAGACGCTCTTTCAAAATGGACGACCATGATGAACTGCGGCCATTAATCTAACATGTCAGATGCCTGTCTTAAACTTTGACACAACAGATGAAATTATAACTGAGAACCTGCGATGTATTCGAAATTAATCGTATTAGGGGAATAAATACACTCCGGACACAACGAATTCAAAAAACAAAAAACAAACGTGCCATCACTTTAGTTAAAAATATATACTTGTTATTGATGCTGTCAAAAAGTATAAAATTCCTATTTTTTAAGCCTTAATATTGGAACGTTTTCACTTATGAATCTTTAAAAATATTTTTACAATTATTTTATTTGTACTTTGCTCTTGCACGGAGTCGGGCTTTTAACTTTATGGCTTCGTAAACATCTTGAAACAATCTGTTATTGTCATAAAACAAACCCACTTCTACCTAGTATTGCGAATACAAGAAGGCTGTTAATCAAAAAATCGACATCCTGAGTGACAAGCAGGTAGGATTTTCGCTCCTTTAAGTTCACCACTGATGTCTTTACGCTCAAAATCAGTGAAGTACTCCATAATAAATTCATCACCAAAGCGGTCGCCTCAGATATCCCAAATACCTTTGACAAGATGTGGCGTTACAGTTTGCTAAACAAACTTTCTAGCCATAGAATGTCTGGAAGAGTTTTCACAATTATCAATTCCTTCTATTTACTTCGAGTGACTCTTAAGCCTTGTATTAGGCTAAAAGTACTATAATATATCAAAACTAATTCATCAAAAACCTACAGACATTATGGAAAAAAGTTTTAGAAACCTCAATAAAGAAAATGAGCTCTCCGGCAGAAATCGAAACTATTTTCCCGTTTGATCCAGGAAATAGAGCCTTGCTGTATAGTAACGCTCTTCGTAGCCGAGCAGTAAAACACACCGGATCAAATGGTGATGTCTCTTACAAATGAGGACGCAGGTTCGATTTCTGACGGACAGCACATTTTCTTTACAGAGATTTCAGTGTGGACGCCGATAGACGTAAGATATACATATAAATTTTATGTCTCCGTGTGTATATGCGTATGCATACGCGATTGATTTTTCATCATAAATTTAGAATTGAAACGTATTATATATATATATATATATATATATATATATATATATATATATATATATATATATATATATATATATATATATAAAGAAAACAGAGAAGAATCCTCATTCCTTAGAGTAATGGTCAACAAGTTAAACTCACAATCCAAGACTACTGAAATGAGTTATATTTTCACTTGATTTTCCGCACTTTTGAACTTGTAGAAGACGCAGCGAGGCTATGAAATAAATAAGAACTTGTTTACAGGTGGAAGTACGCATACGCCGTATTACTAGCCTTTATGAATTGTGAATATTAAAATAACAGATGTTTAAATGAAGGAAAAATGAAAATAATATTCATTGAAATTTATTCAAAATTATTTATTTAAAATTCATTTAATCAATACAATTTAAATAGATATTTAGAAATTAAAGAAATTAAAAGTCGATATTGCACTCAGATTAAGCTCTGACTTCGTATGTTTTGTAAGACACACTGGAAAATTTAGCGCTATATAATCTTCATATCTTCATATGCTTTTCTAAAAAAACCTGAACATTATCTAACCATCTAATTATCCGTCTAATTTTTTTTTTTCGTTTTCTTTTTCTTCGTAATTGAACGTTGTTTTTTTTTTTTTATAAATATGTTGCTATCTAAAAACATCAATACATTTGCCTGTGTTTAGATGTATCTATACGCCTGTATGCGTAGCCATATGGTTGTATAATCATAATTACATATATATAGGTACGTACACTAAAAAGTCAGTATACCGTATTGAAAACAT
>OZ010579.1:78194730-78217230 GCA_963932145.1 Acanthosepion lycidas | reverse complement strand
AAAAATCTTTTCTGAATCGAAAAACGAAAACGCAATAAAACTAAGACATTATTTAATTTGGGAACCTTTAAATTGATTTTATGAATAATATATATTAAATACAATATAGTCTGAAAAAAAAATTGAGGAAAAATGAATTTTTACAAGATTTGTTTTCATTTTTACAATTTTAAATTTAATAATTTATAAAGTTTTTAAATCATTTAAAATTTATTTTCAATGAGATAACTCTTAGAAACTAGTATTATTAAATCAAACTATATTTACTAATTGTATATCGTAAAGCTTATTACAATCTGAGGACTTCGAATATTCTTCAAAGAATTTCGATTTGTTTTGTATGTGTGATAAATGTGCAGAATTTCAATGTATGGAGAAACTAGTATTATTAAATCAAACTATATTTACTAATTGTATATCGTAAAGCTTATTACAATCTGAGGACTTCGAATATTCTTCAAAGAATTTCGATTTGTTTTGTATGTGTGATAAATGTGCAGAATTTCAATGTATGGATGTCCAAATCTATAACATTATTATTAAAAGGTTACGTGTTTTACCGGTTGTCTCCACTTACGGAAAATGCATTTATATGAACTTTATAGTCTGTTCCACCGTACTTAACTATGAACACGTTCGTCTGGAAATAAATCGATTAACAAGTGAGAAAATCCTCCTTCCTGCTTAGTATTACTATATATATTTCTCGATCAGAAAATGTAACCGATTTGATCTAAGAACGAACGTTGTACAGATACCACACTCTGATACTAGGTACAAAAACGTAACGTACATACGAATAAGAAAAGAGACACGTAATCATATATGATTACGTGTCTCTTAACTATACTTATATTGTATTTTTCACAATGATCACCCAGTACAAGTCCCAAGAGCTAGACAAGGTACAGGGTTACTGTATAAGGTATGTGGTAAGTCGTGGTGATTAACTTGGCGGAATGTTATTTTTTTTCAATTATGTTTTCATATTGTGAAATTTATTTAAAAATGCTATCATTTGAAACATAAAGTTAATTTAATATTTTCTCTGCGATATTGTTATTCGTAACAAGAAATATATTGGAAATAAAATTTAGTTTTTTTAGTGTTTTTCTTTCTAAAATGTGTTTTACAAATGCATGTTGAATCTTAGTTCAGTTTACCGTTACAAAACATAAATAGCAGAAATAGTGATATTTTATTCTTCAAAATTAATGAAAATCATTTATTAAGAACGTTGTTATGTAAATTTAATGTCATAATTAAATTCAATAAATTTATTCTGGTATTTTTTTATATATTGTAACCGAGGTGTATGAAACGGGAGTTGCAATATGACTTGAACTTTAGTAAAGAACACCATGACCCTCACTCAATCATTGCTGCCATTAGTTGAAAAATTTCAGTAGTTAACAACAATATATGAAATATTTTGGGAAAGAAAAAGCGGGTAAGCTGTCCCCTCATGAATTGTCAGGACGTAGCATAAAATTGTTTCTCATCGTCTGCATTTAATTTCTTGTCAAACATAAAAAAAATCGTTTTTATGCAATGTTGTTCCGGGAGATGAAAAGAGTATTCATATTCTTAATGTCAACACCTTATATAATACCGTAACAAACGTTAAAATTCGTCTAGCAGAGAAACAATATTGATATTTATCAAGCTTAGCTTAATCTGGTACAAGGCCACTGACGTTGGTGCTCAAAGAGAACAGATATCATTTTAATACTACGTGCACAATTACCTTGCTAATCCCTGCTTTACGACGAAGCGCAAATTAGCTTAGTTTGATACAACAATATGTGTGACGATTGAACTGTCACGTTAGGTTGGTAAGATGACGAAAATCGTACAAATATCAGGAATTCTACCTTCCTCCTTGCAAGCCTGGCGTTTAAATAACCTCCTGTTATTGTGTGTGTGTGTGTGTGTGTGTGTGTGTGTGTGTGTGTGTGTGTGTGTGTGTGTGTGTGTGTGTGTCCTAAGTTCAGTTGCGTTGACTTCCTGGTTCATGTCGGCGCGGACAATGACATCCTTTGAGGACCGATTTTGCATTTAGTGGCTATGAAGATATGACTCTCTGGAATATAACACTTTTGACGTTCTGAGGTGACACCGAACGCAATGCGTACGTTGGTATCTCTCGAGGGTGAGCCCATTACATATTGTGGTCACCACACAACAACTCTTCTTAGATCAAATGTCTCTTGTTGATATTAAGGGAGGCTAACTTACTAGACCTACTCCACGGCAAGGTAAACATTAGCTTTGTTTCAGACTAATAAAAGAAGGACACACAGTGAGATTCGAACTCACTATAATAGTAACCATCTACAAAACTAGATTATCAAACTCTAATTCATAATATATTTGTCGGGCCCGACTGCGATTTTTTTTATTGCTGTCAGATATTTCTTTCTTCTTCTTTCGAGGAAAGAAAGATTTGTTGGGTTGCCGACGCGGTGAGCTTCCTAACATTCTCCTACTTTTGTCGTGATTGTGTGCCAGAGCCTGGGTCTCTGCGAATGATTTCTTGGTGTACTCATAATGTGGTGTGTCCTGGGCCTTTTTAACCTGGCGGATCACATCCCTCTTCAGGACTGTAAGATATAAGGAACGTCAAGCAATACTCTTTTTTTTTAAACTCCAAATTGAAGGAGAGATTTCCAGACGAATAAAACAGAAAAACGTTTTTAGCAAATAACTGTATCATATTACTTTCGCCAATTTGACTTTTTTTGCAAATATTTTCTGAAAAGTTTATTCAACTGTTGTCCACTTTTCTTGAAATCATTTCCGACATTTTGAAAAAGAAAAACACTGCCTTTGTGCAGGTTTTGTATATTAAAAGATAGAGAGACTGATACTAGCATTTAAATATTTTTTTCAATCTTTAAAGATAAAAAAAAAACTAGAAAGAAAGTCCGTTTAGTCTGAGAAATAAATTTAATAAAAGAAAAAATTCAGGTAACAAGTAAAGTTTGATGAAATTACTTTAGTTACGATCCTGGTGGGTCATCAACCTGTGAACCTTTTCTTTTTTTTTTTAGTTTGGAGATTTACTTCTTCTTGTTTTTTTGTTTTTATTTTTTTTTTTTTTTTTTGTTTCTCTTCTCATCATATTTCTGTATCAATTGGCTGAGAAAGAAGGCGGAAGGAAAAAAAGGAAATTAGATGAATAAATGTTTGAAGCAAATAATATTTGCTTTTGGTTATCAGATAAAGTATTATGAAAGATAACGAAGATTGAAAAAATAAATATTGGTGGCAAAAATTTCCATAAAAATCAATCCTGGGAATGACGATAAACTACATCCGGTAGCAAGGCAGCTGATTGGGAGATTGGAGGTTTCGAGAAGCGCGGAACCACCTCTTAATTGCTGTTGTTCCCACGCCCATTCTGATCTGTTTGGATTCAAACTATGGACAAATAGTGAACCTCAAAACAAAACTATGAAAGTATAAAATTACATTTTTATAGCAGAAATACCGGCAATACACTTTTATATAAAAACAATTACCAACACCACTTGATAAGTAAAATTACTAATACATTTTATCGGTAGTTGAAAGCGTACAAATGCGTTCAAAATATTTAAATTTCGGTATTAAAATTTAGCACTCTGTATTATTAATATTATTCTCCTTTCCAGTGCATTGTTTTTCAAGGCTACTCAATTGCAGTATCTTTATTGTTAATTTCACTCAAAGTTGTTTTCTGTTGCCGTAGAAGGATATGACAACACAACTGTGAAATTAAAACATTGTTTAGGCGTCAGAGTCACCTTCAATGACAGGATAAACTTTTTGTACAGCAAATGAAATGACAGAGTGATAAGGGTTAAGTAACCTATAGAGGTTGATATGTCGCTAAACAAAATTAACCAAACCAAACCAATCCATGAAAATCTTTAAAAATTAGAAAAGAAAACTAAATGACGTTTTTAGCATTTTTAGAGTTTATTGGATAGAGTTTTTCTATCGTATTCCTCTCTCTCTCTTTCTCACACTTTCTTTTTCTCTCTGTCTCATTTGTTCTTCCTCTTTTGTTCTCTCTTTCTCTCTCTCTCTCTTTCTCACACACACACATACTCTCACACTTATCTTCGTCTCTCTTTCTCTTTTTTCTTTTTTTATTCTATTTCTTTTTCTCTGACTTTCTCTCTCTCTCTCTCTCTCTCTCTCTCTCTCTCTCTCTCTCTCTCTCTCTCTCTCTCTCTCTCTCTCTCTTTCCCGTGCACGCACGCAGGCGCATTTATCGTTTTACTTATTTATCCTTTTGCTCTTCCTCTCCCTCTTTCTCCCCATGGTTTTCTCTATCACCTTTCTATCTATCTCTCTCTCTCTTTTTCTCTCCTCCTTCCTTCCATCAGATCCTTTTCTCTTCCCTTTTCTTTTTCTTTCCATCTCTCGTTCTTACACATTTGTTCGTTCTCTTCCTTTTTTTCTCTCCCTCTTTTTTTAAAAATCCCACCCCCATAATCACCTCGATCTTTCTCTCTCGCCCTCTCTTACGTCTTTCTCGTTCTCTCTGTTGCTCCCTAGTTTTTTCTTCTTCTACTCCCTTTCTTTTGTTCATGATTTCGTTTTCCCTACAAGACACTTTCTCTTTCTGCTTCTTCCTTTCATTTCCCCCATTTTTACTTCACTTCCTCAAATTTCCTTTCTTCTTCTTCTTCTTCTTCTTCTTCTTCTTCTTCTTCTTCTTCCTCTGCTGCTGCTGCTGCTATTTGTTCTCTTCTTACTCCCTCTTTTTATATCTACGTTCCATCTTCTACACTCCTTTTTTTTCTCTTTTAGTGCCGCTTATTCGTTCGCCCTCCTTTTAACTCTACTGTCCTTCTCCTCTTCCTTCTCCTTCTTCTTCTTATTCGACAACTACTATTAGGTTCGTGCAAACGTAATGTCGTTTTCTCACATATGTTACTATGTGAGAAAACGACATTATTTTTGCACCAACCTAATACTAACAGTACTACTACTACTCTTTCTCCTTTTTTCTTCTACTTGCCCTCTTTTTCTTCTTCTGTTTCTACTACTACATCTTGTTTTCCTCTTCCTCCTTTCTCGTCTACATTCCTTCTTCCACTCTTTCTTCTTACTCTGCCTCCAATTTTCTTTCATCTCCTCCACTTTCTTCTACTTTTCCGGGTGCTTTTATTTCTTTTTCCCTTTCTTCTTTCTTCTTCTTCTTCTCCATTTTTTTCTTTTTTTTTTTTTTTTTTTTCATTTCGCCTTACTTACTTTTTTTTATATCCATTATCAGCTTCATTATCCCATTTTCAATTTTTCGTCCTCAGTCTCTGACTTCTTTCTGACCATTTTCATTTTTATCACGTTCTTTCTTCCTGACTCTGAAAGCAATGAAACGTTTCCATTTCTGAGAACGCCCTTGATACCATCAACAATAAGCGTTGTTTGCCTTGTTGAAAAGCGCGCTTTTTGTGACCATGTTTTCTTTGCCCCTTGCACAGGCATTCCTACCAGTAAACACGTCCTGTTCCGATGACCAGGCTGATAACCTCGGAGACAATATGACACATACTTTGGACTTTTCACAGGTCGGTGTTCTTCAACACACACTTACCTTTCAGTTCGTTCTTTGTAATTTAATTGGCTGCACTTCCTTCCATTTCTTTTCGTACGACATTTTGCTATTTTGTTACTCTTTTCGCTCTTTTGTATCTGTCTCTGTGTAAATGCATCAAAACAGTGGCTGAATAAGCTGACCAATTCAAATGATTTCTTTGTCCCACCAATGTTCTTTCTCTCTCTCTCCTCATTCTCTCTCTATTTATCTATCTCACTCGCTCTCTCGCTCTCGCTTTATATATATATATAGGAATGACGTGCATATATTTATATATATATGAATAATATATATATATAGATATATATATATATATATATATACAAACACACATATATATATATATATATATATATATATATGAATGACGTATAGACAATGTAGACATTGTCTGAAAACGAGACTGAAGCATGAAACTGACAGTGACTATGCCGTCTTGATTCTTGCAGGCATGTTCTCTCACTCATTCTCTCTCTCTCTCTCTCTCTCTCTCCCTATATATATATATATATATATATATGTGTGTGTGTGTGTGTGTGTGTAGAAAGCGAGAGAGAGAGAATGTGGACATAGGAATCAACACTACATGCTAACTGTCAGTTTCCCGCTTCGATGCAATCTTGGTTTGAAGATAACGCTGAAGTGGGAAACTGACACTCACCATAAAGTATTGATTTCTGTGTACACTTTATCGCTTTCTCTCTCTCGCTCTGTGTGTCTCTCTCTCTCTCTCTCTCTCTCTCTCTCTCTCTCTCTCTCACTCGATATATATATATATATATATATATATATATATATATATATATATATATATATATATATGCAGGTAAATGTAGTTGTTATCGCCAAGATATGTAGGATCGACACGCCAAGTTCAAATATCCACCCAGTCTATTGCGCTCACTTTCGACAAAATGCCCTTAAGAATGAAATGAATCCATCTCTTCTCCATGCTGTTATGGGCTAAATAGTAAGATAGACTGTGGTCTCTAGGCTTGGGTGGCAGCCAATTTAGGAAAATGATTACTCTGTATTCCACGCAGTGGATAAGAGATTCCAATGTTGCAAGTAGTTATTGCCAAGCCAACTTTAAATTTCGATTCTGTTTCAATTCACTTCGCGTTAATGTCCTTGCTAAAACATGCACTTATCTTCCACCAGTTATGCCTGAAAAAGCTGGGCAGCCAATCTAGGAGAAGGAAATCTCTGAATTCAAACCTAAAGATAGCTGTTTGGAGACTGTGTGGTATAATAAGCACAATTTGTCTGTTATCAGGTTTTCCGAAAAACGTGCATAGTCAAGTGGTTCAATTTTAACTACTGAGCCATCCTACGTCGAAATCGATGACAGAGTCCATCATTTGTATACATATATATGCAGACATACATATATATATATATATATATATATATATATATATATATATATATATATATATAATTAACACAAATATAAAATTTTTCACTTATCTGGTGACCACTGTTTATATATATATATATATATATATATATATATATATATATATATATATGTATATATGTATGTATGTATATATATGTATACAAATGGGGCACAAATGTTATATATATATTTATAGGTCAGAATCATGTTCATGTGACGAGTTTCTTTTTTATGACTTCATCGGACTAAAGAACGCATCACACGAACATATTTTACACTTTGTCATTAGTTTTCCTATTATATATATATATATATATATATATATATATATATATATATATATATATATATATATATATATATATGTATATGTGTGTGTGTTTGTGTGTTCCGGCCTACCCAGAGAATACTGAAAGGTAACTGAGGTTATGTCACAACAATTTTTAGGATGTACTAATTAATTGGCTTGGAAATCACCATTTCAAATCCTGCCTTTTTAACATGGTGTCCGCTGGAAATGCACAAATACTTCAGACAATAATTAACCGACATATATATATATATATATATATATATATATATATATATATATATATATATATATATATATATATATACAAATATAGATAACTAGACTCGTTTCGAAAAACCCTCGAATTTTTGATTTGCTAATAATCAAATCAATCTCGAGGGAAAAAAAGGTTTTAAAAAAAGAAAGAGCTACAAACATGAACTACTGCCAAAAAAAATCGCACAGATGCAGGTCTGAAGCCCAAAGAAAAAACCCCGATACGAGTAAACAACTAACTAACAAAAGAGCTCAATACAACCGTAGAGCAGACCTAGATACACCTAGTGAGCCAGACAAACCTACCTAGGTTTCACCTAAACGTTTAGGTGAAACCTAGGTAGGTTTGCCTGGCTCACTAGGTGTATCTATATCTATCTATCTATCTATCTATCTATATATATATATATATATATATATATATATATATATGTGTGTGTGTGTGTGTGTGTGTGTGTTTTCTTTAGACTCTTTCTAATGTCCGTTTCGTGATGTTTAATTTCTTTTCAATTTCCCAATTTCTCTTGTTTTTTATGACATTAAGTACTTCGTCAGTCTATTCTTTCATTTGATTGGTCAATTTGCTTGCCACTTTGACGGCCATGTTTCTTTTTCAACGAGAATTTATCTCGTTTTTTGTTGTTGTTTTTTTTTCTTCCTTTTTCCCGATTTTTATGTTTGTTTCTTTTTGCTTTCTGCTTGGTCATCTTTATTTTCCTCTTGTGTTGTTTTTTTACCTTGCTTCAATTGTAAATGTTCGTGAGGAAGGATTTCCGCCATTGATGCTTCTTTTTATTACACGCCAGAAACGCATACGCAAAGAGTACGCACCGTTTCTATTTTGCGAAATCTGATTATCTGGTGTTTTCTTTTCTTCCATTCTTTTTCCATATCTCCTGTCGTGACTATGTGATTTGTACATTGTTATAAAGACATTAATATATATATATATATATATATATATATATATATATATATATATATATATATATATATGCATAAAAAGCAAGAAATTTTATATTATAGGCCATGATAGATTTAAAATAAAAACAAAAACACACACCAGTCGACTGGTTTCGTCCCCTCTCATCAGAACTGTTAATGGGGAACACAAATTATGAAGAGAAAAAAAAAAAGTAAGTCTGTCATGGATGACGCAATGAATGGACAGGGAGAAAAAATATATATATATATATATATATACAGGGTGTTTCAAAAAGAATACGCCAAAATCATCACGTGATGTGTCAAAAACGAAAAAATTTACAAAACCTCTAGCATGAACACATGTGTTGTATATACATTAAAGTTTCATTTAATGTTTTATAAGTGCTCAATGTGGCCACCACTGGCAGCGCGGACAACATCAAGCCGATATGAGAATTCCTCCCAAACATGCCTCAGCATGTCACGGTCCGCCGTGTTGATTACAGCTGTTATTCGATCTTTCAAGTCATCGATACTTGCTGGAAGTGCTGGAACATGAACTTGGTCTTTAACATACCCCCACAAGAAAAAGTCACACACAGTGAGGTCTGGGATCTGGCAGGCCAACCACAGAGTGCAAGGTCTTTAGCACCTCTCCTCCCAATCCATCGCTGAGGCACGTTTTCATTCAGATAAGCTCTAACCCCGAGATGCCAATGGGGTGGTGCTCCATCTTGCTGAAAAATGAAGTCATTCGAATCTGCTTGCAGTAAAGTGAATATCCAGTTTTGGGTGCTCTGTTCCCCAAATGCACACATTGTGACGATTGACTGTGCCTCTCAAATGGAAATTCGCTTCGTCATTAAAAACTAAACGTGAAAAGAGAGTTTCATCACCTTCCTCCATCTCCAGCATTGACTCACAATGTCCTCCGCATCGCCTTGTCATAATTAGTAAGTACTTGGACGAGGCTTAGTTTGTATGGTTTCATGTGTAATCGTCTCTTTAACACACGCCAGACAGAGGTATGAGGGATGGCAAGCTGAAGACTTGCTCGACGTACGGACTTACGTGGGCTGCTCTCAAATGCATCATGAATCTTCTCCACTTGCACCTCTATAACACGTGGTCTTCCAGGACTCTTTCCTTTGCACAGGCACCCACTCTCTTTAAACTGTTTAACCCACCGTCGAATGCTCTCACGATGGGGCGGATCAATGCCGAAATCTGTTCTGAAAGCACGTGACAATGGCGTTTGGTTTCGCGAACTCAAGCACGCATAATGTCTTCTGCTGAGGAGTCGCCATTTTGATTGATCTTCCCACAATTCAGCTACACTAGAAGCGGTGAAACTGACACCCAATCAAACTTTGATAACTACTCTATCAAATAACCACTGATTCAGTCCACTACAATGCTATAGACCTGAAAAAACAGCGTAATGATTTTGGCGTATTCTTTTTGAAACACCCTGTATAATTATAAAAATTATACCCTTCCTGTCCATTCATCACGTCATCCATGACAGACTTTCTTTTTTTTTTCTTTTTTTTTTCTCTTCATAATTTGTGTTTCCCATTAACAGTTCTGATGAGAGGGGACGAAACCGGTTGACTGGTGTGAGTTTTTGTTTTTATTTTAAATCTATCATGGCCTATAATATAAAATTTCTTTCTTTTTATGCCATAATACGTTTCTGTACTGTTTCAAACATATATATATATATATATATATATATATATATATATATATATATATATATATCCACATAAAAACTACCTGCTTATGAAGCTAGATAGGTATTTACTTACATATTTACTTATGGTGGTTTACTTTGACACAAGGTCATTAGAGTGGAGATCGAATGATCGATCTCATAAGGTGCTTATGAGATCGATCATTCATGACTTCTTCTTCTTCTTCTATGTGCAGTGACCTTTCAGGATGTTGACGATCATGGCTCTATGCAAACTTTGTAGCTCTTAATAAATGTTGTTTTTTTGTTATCTCACTAAACCCTGTTCTGTCATCCATTTACTCAAGATCGTTTTGTAGGTTATGCGTTTTTTCCCTCAGTCCCTCTTGCCGTCAATCCTGTGAGTATCAGATTTTCCCAGCCCTCTTTCCTCATTATACGCCCTAGAAATTTCAACTGATTCTTCCCGGTGTTAAGTATAAGAGTCTCTTTTCTCTAAAGCTTCGTTGTTGCTCACATATTCGGTCCATTTTATTCGCAGCATCCTTCTGTAGAACTACATTTCTCTTACTTCAACTCTCTTCTTCGTCTGTAAGTAAGATTATTCACTGTCATAAAGGACTCATATTGCATAATATTTCAGGACTTACTTGCTTGACATTATCACAAGCATGGACGTTTACTGAATATAATTCACCTACCTTAGATGAAGAGATTATTATAAGTAGAAACGAGACTATTTGTGTATATTTTGTACTGCATCAAATATAATGATGCAGTATAATACAAGGTAACCAAAAACATTTTGCTGCTATTTATTTCCTAGAAAAAAAAGATATACAGCTACCGTTAGTCTTCAAATTAATCACCATCAGCATCCAGAATCTTTTGCCAACGTGTCTCCAGCTGCGCAATGTCCTGGCGGTAAAAATCAGGTCTCTTGGACGCAGAGATGTCTGTTAGTGCCTGTCGCAAGTCTGTTTCGTTTGCGAAGGATTTCACATGAATCTGGTTGTCTATGGAATGGAAGAGGTAGTAATATCTGCGCAAAGTCTGGGGAGTAAGTTGGATCGCAAGTATCTGCCAGCCAAGTCACCGTATGTTATCCCTGGCTATCCGCGCAACATAAGGCCTGGCATTCTCATGAAGAAACAGCTAGGCTCCTTCTTCTTCAGTGCCAGTCGCACGCGTTCCAACTGCTGCAAGTATACGTCTGATTGGGAGTGCCTAACAGGATCCACTTTTCGTCACTGGTGAGCACTCGCTCAAATATAGGTACGTTGTGGTGCCGAGAAAGCAACAAGAAACTTGCTTGTAAGCTTTCGACATTGTGTAGGATACTCATTTGCTCAATTTGTACTGCCTTCCCTATGCGGTGCAGATGTAGTCTGACAGTTTAATTAGAAATCTGTAAGGTTTGGTTGTTGTCATCCTCTATGGCCGCCTTCAGTGCTTCATCAACCAGGACCTGTGGCCGACCACTGCGGGGTTCATCACAAAGGGAGAAATTTCCCGACCTGAACTTCTGGAACCGATACCTGGCAGTGCGTTTACCCACAGCGTTATCACCAAAGACTTAAAATATTCGTTGACTTGATGCAGCTGCGGACAAACCCATCTTAAATTCATAAAGCACACAATCCCGAACGAGCTGATTCAACGCCGCCATATTTCTTCGCCCTTCCTTGAGCTATGACTGCTGTGTGTGGGCAACTCACCTGCATTGGTCAAGAGCAATATTCCCGTTGGGTTCTTTATATTTTATTTACGCGCAAATCCCCTTGGGAAAGGTTTGAATCCACCTCTTCTCCCCTAACTATGGGTTAATTAGTAAGACGTGTATCACTAAACTATTATCTCAACAAAAAATGTTACAATCTGGAAATAAATTCTGGTTTAAAATAACCTGCAAGTTGAAGGTGGATGTAGGAGAGTACACAAAAACTGGCTGGATAATGTCAAACAATGGACTATACCAGAATTGATGGTTGCTGCCGTTAATAGACCGTTATGGAGGAAACTCAGTGTGGTTTCTACATTTTCCTTACGATTACAAAAGTCAAATGATGATGATTGATAATGATGTGATGGTTTGATAAGCCGTAAAAAAGAATCACACACCATCCAACATATTCTCAGTATTCTGTAGAACCACAAGAAGTCGATAAGCTATCTGCACCGATTAATTTACATGGCATGATACTGCAAAATACCTAAAAATTGGAGGAAATGTAATTGTCATCTTTGATAATGGCTTATGTAAGTTGAAAGCTTAGGCAGGATTAAAAAAAACATATATCAATATGGTGAGTTCCTTTCGCCTTTCAATGATAATGTTATTAAGCTTATCAGACAATATGAAAGGAGCTTACTTAAAATAGACAAAACTTGTCTATATTATTTAATGAAACATGCATCAATGAAAAATTGCTGCCGAAATACACACAATATATATATATATATATATATATATATATATATATATATATATATATATATATAAGGCAGAGAAAATAATGTTTTGACATTTCCATATGGAGATCAAGTAAATATGGAATGCAAAGTATACACTTTTTTTGTTGTTTTTTTTTTCTTCTTATCTGCTTGTCTTCAGGAGATTCACCATTTGTTACTTTTACAATTTCTATGATCTACTTCTCGCTAAGCTCGTCGAAACTTCATTCAATACCCCGTCATTCCAAAATTTCGAGAGCAGATATGTAATTATCTCCTCCATTAAGCTCTTGTCCTTGTCGCTTTATATTCTTGTAAATATATTCATTTTTGAAATCACCAGTCAATAATCTGTCCAAATATGGCAAGATTTCACTTGTCTACTCTTGTGCTATGGCCGGCTTCTGTCAAATAATAAAGAACTCATTTCCCAAGCGGCGGTATAGTCTAATTTGTGGCAGACGACAACAAACTGTTGAATGGCTTGAATTCAGTTTTGAGCTAATTCTTCAGTTATAATATTTCTACAGAGTTCACACAGAAGCGGGTCATCTTTAAACTCAATAGGACGAGATCTATTCCTTCTGTATCACTTTAGCTGATATCACCTTTACTAAACTTGCCAAACTATCTTTTGCAAATTCTTTCATTTAAAAAATCTATCTCACCTATCACCCGGTTCACACTCCTCCCCAGTTTGTTTGAATAGGAGTAGAGGTTTATCCCTTGTTTCCTGATTAGAATTGGTTACTTCCAATGCTTACTTCAACTCTATACTTCTGAAAGTCTCCGACTGAGCTCTGAATTTTTATTCACTAATTATTTTTTACTCTCCCAATAGGAGTGAAGAGGTTCGCCTATCGTCCGGTTGACACTACCCCAACCGGTATTTTGAACAAGAGTAGAGGTTTATCCATTGTTTCTTGTTTAGAATTGGGTTTCTGTTTCCTTCTACGGCTTACTTCAACTTCAAGTATTATTTTCAAAATTCATAGAACATTATATTCCTTACATGTCCTTGCAGACCCGCCCATCTTTAAGATGGTCAAGTTAGTATCTTAATTAGTTGAGTTGCAACATGGTTGTTTAAAATTTACGCAAAACGTGGTTTATTCATTTTGTATGCAAAAATATTTATTTCATCGTTATCAAATTTCGGGGCCTTACCTGGGATGACCTTCTAGCATGAGCTGTTATCACTTAAGGGCTATAGAATAGCAAACATATCAATAAATCTATCGATGTTAGATTCCAGATCTATGAGATGACTATTTTCAAGAGGTTCTGATTGTCTTTTCGAAATTGCTTTTATTCTGTTGCATTATGACACAACTCGATTTCTTGTTTTCTTTCCTTTGTTTTCTGGAGCCTGTTGTCCGTGAAGAAATTATGCTTCCGTAATTGCTGATTCCCAATGAGTTTTCTCTTTCTTCAATATTCAAATGCACCTCGCTATTGTCTGGCTTGCTCTTTGAAATTCAAATCGCCATCTTTTCGCAAGGCTTCCCATGAGCACGTATTTCAATGTCTTAATGCTGGAAATATGATGTACCATTGTTGTTGCTTTTTGCTCAGATATGACGTCTTATTTGCTGTTGTTTTCCTTCTAACAGTAACTGTATTTATTATTATTACTATCGTTTGTACTCGATGAATTTTCAAGGTTAAGAGACATCACGCCTCCGCAATACTCCAATTATTATTATTATTATTATTATTATTATTATTATTATTTTCTTTGCTTTCTGGCGTTTACACATTTCTTTCCGGGTCCCACCCAGGGACCTAAGGTTAGAAATGGCATCATGACACTTTTCACTGACAAAAAAAAAATAAATAAAAATAAATAAAATAAAAAAAATATAAAAAAAAAATAAAAAATAAAATAAAAATAAAATAAAATAAAAATTACATAGATAGAGCCCTTCGTAAAGTGTGGGCTGTACTTGTCAGAACAATTTTTTGTATCTCCTTGAGGCATGGGCTTCCAGGAATCCCTGCAATTAGTCTACTGCAATCTTTTCCAACCAGTCCTAGGGCTCCAACTACAACAGGGATTGTTGATGTTCCCATATGCCACATTTTCGAGACTTCTATTTCAAGGTCCTTGTATTTTGACAGCTTTTTGAATATCTTCAAAGATACATTGCAGTCAGCAGAGACTGCCATATCAATAAGGAGGCACCGTTTTTGTTTGTGGTCTTTAATAACAATATTTGGGCGGTTGGCCTTGATTGTTCTGTCAGTGTGAATTGTGTAGTCCCATAGAATTGTAACAGGTCCTATCTCCGTAACCGGGTCTGGGTGGTGTTGGTACCAGTTTCTTTCAGTTTCCTTCCCGTAGAAGTTGCAGATTTTCCAGTGCAGATATTGGCCCACTCTGTCATGTCGGGTTTTATATTCAGTGGGTGCCAACATCGTGCAACCTGATACAAGATGATTATTATTATTATTATTATTATTATTATTATATAATTAAAAGATAATCCCTAAGATTAACTAAAACAATTACTGGTGGAATTATTTGTTAAGTGTTTATTGATCATAATTGTCAATACTGAATTTTGTTTTTTAGATATTACTTATGAATACATAAATCATTATATAAATAATGGTAACAATATCTTCTTAATATTCTCATGAGATTTGAACCACTTTCTCGTGACATATCTCGTGAGAAATTTCTTCGATCTCAAAGCAATTAACAAGATATCTTGCAAGAAGTGTCCTCGTTTCTTAAGCGACTGTCGAGATCTCCCGCGAGAAATTTCTTTGTCCTCAGTCTTCGTTTCCTAGCTATGAATCGGATAGCATAGATATATTAGACGATGCTAATTCAATTTCCTATCCATTGTAGCTCTTATCATTTTGTCGTCTTACTATCTCTCACAGTTCGCGTTCTGCCATCCATTTACACAAACCTGTTAGGTGGGTTGATCATGGCACTCAACAATTTCCTATCCTTTGTAGCTCTAATCATTATTTGTCGTTTTACTATCCCTCACAGTCGCTGTTCTGCCATCCATTTACATAAGACCGTTAGGTAGGTTGATCATGGCTCTCCACAATTTCCTATCCTTTGTAGCTCTAATCAATATATGTCGTATAATATCTTTCCTAGTCCTTCTTCTGCCATCCATTTACACAAGCTCTTTATGTAGGTTATTCGCTGCTTTTCTCTGTCCCTATTATCTTCAATATGCCCCGTGTGTGTCAAATTTTGAAAGACTTCGTTCCTGATTGTGTGTCCTTCAGTATCAACTCCTTTTTTATTTCTGTCTTCCTTAAAACTTCCTCGTTGTTCAAATGCTTCGTCTCTGGTTTCCTCAACATTCTTTTATAAATCAATATGTGTGTTGTTCCGTCCTTTTTTTCATCCGAGAGAGAATTTTATCTCTAGGTCTTGATATTTAATCTGAATTGAAAAAAATTTGCTTCATCTTGAATCATAACATAAATGTCAAAGGATGCCTTTGCTTTTTCTAATACACTGCATGGTCTGTTTGGTTAGAGGAAACTGCCAAGTCTCTACTGACAGCCATCTTGCCGACGATAGTGACTGTCCGCTACACGTGCTTGAACAAGTGCTTATTTATTTAATGAGCCCCTAACATGCAAATTGGACAATTAAAATGATTTACCTTATCGCACCTATGCAGATATTCGATATAAAGCAACACTGGTTAACCAAATAAGATGTAGATTCATAATTCTTCCAATATTTTATTACAATGATCTTCACAGCTGTTTCAAACATGCCAATAATGATGGGTAACATTTTTATAATTATTCATCTTAGTGGGATGAGTAGCCATGGTCAAATGCAAAATAAGTGACAGAACTGTCTAAAAAAAAGAATTGACAAAGTTTGCAATTAACAATAAAATTTGATCGGATGAATTTGAGATGTCCTGATTTTTATCCAGCTTTTCATTTATTTTTTCATACAATTTTCCTTGGCGGTCTTCGTGAATAGTTTCACTCAATCTTTATCTAACACATCTTTGTTTACAGTGAACATATTTGCCATCTTCGTCTAGCTAGCGTGATGGATTTGAAGATCAATTAATTTTTCTTTTCAATTTTCTAGAATATCTTTGGTTTGCGCATATCATTATTATCATTTGTGTATGTTATGTTCATTCATTCTTGCTTTGAATATGGTTGCCACATCTGGTCTGGCTTTCCTACTGTATATTTAGAAATTCTTGATAAACTCTAAAGAATAATCAGCAATGTTATTGGTCTTGACCTGGACTTCGGTCAAGTTTCCCCCCGGCTTCTCTGTGGACTTTCTATAAATACGTTCGTGATAATTGTTCTGATGAACTTACCTCTATGGTAGCTAGACTTTATGAATGTAAGCGCAGTAATAGATTAGCGGCAAGGTCTCATCAATTTACAGTTCAAATGACTAGCTGTAACCGTAAGTTCTATGCAAACAGTTTCTTCTATCACACTTCTTGCTTGTGGAACTCTCTTCCCAGTCAATCCTCAAAATTTCTATCGTTATCTTCTATCTTCTTAATTCTTTTTACTTTATTGTCCTCTCTCATTATAGTAGTTTTTTCTCATATTTCTCATATTCTCTAACAATCAGTAACCTCTTGCATCTTAATGGCTTTATTACCCTGCTTGAGGTGAAATGATTAAAAAAAAAAATGCTACATTATTACAATCTCCATTTCCAGGTCCTTATATTTTGAAAGTTTCTAAATCATTTTTGTGAGATTTGTTTATCAGACAGGATATCTATATCTATACAATAGAATATATGAAAGCCTTTTGTATGTTGTTTTTTTTTTATATTTTCGAGTTGACGTTTCGCCACTGTATGGGAACATTGTGAAAACATTTCCTGCTAAAGGAAAAATATCTTCACAGTGTTTTGCGTAGATGGGTTGCCAAGGTAATGACTTTTCCTTAATATGTACAGTTTTGTTTTTAAAGAAGTAGCGGAACGTATTAAAAAAATCACCACTCAACCGGTTTTCACATATTTCATTTTTACATACTTTATTGAATATTTCAAATCATTTATCATTATCTTATATATATATATATATATATATATATATATATATATATATATATATATATATATATATATATATATTACTGTTACCTCGCATGCGTTTACGTGTGTAGATAATTTCTCCACCATTTGTAATTGTTGTTCTGTGCATATTTATACGGAATGCTATACTTGACAAAAAAATGCATTTCAGCCTTCTTTTTTGATTTACAACAATTATAATGTCACAAAACTAAAAAAAAAAGTTATTTATTTATCGTTGTTGTGGTTGTCCTTCCTTCTTCTCTCTGTTATTTGTTTATTTGTATTTTTCAACTGATTGAATTCACTTTATTCTTCATCAGGTTTATCGATTTATCGGTAAGAAAATTCTTTTAATGGATGCCATATTATGGCACCGAAGAAAATTTCTTGGTTCAATACATATTATTATTATTATTTTTTTTTATTATTATTATTAGTCTTTCTTTTTCTCTTTCTCCCCAAATTCTTTTGCAGCTTTTTAATCCAACAACTGATAAGATTTACTTTTTTAAATAATGACAATTCTATGATAATTTCAGTCAATATAATTGCCCCTTTAATTCTACTTGTGACACCACTAGACTCTTCAGTAATAATAATCGTCATATTGGTAATGATAATAATAATAGTAATAATGATGATGATGATGATGATGATGTTATCATAGCAATTATTTTTTAGCGTTTAATACTCTCATCACAATTATTATTTTACGACAGGTGACTCTCTCGTTATTTTCACTTGTTTCAAAATTAGTAGTTTTCCTCTTATCAGTATGCGTGACACTAACATATAATAATTGTTACTGCGCAAAAATCATGTTCAAATGATTCTTTTCTGCAGTTCTGAGATGAAGTATTTTCATATTTATACATATTTTTGGATTGTTGTCCTCATTTTGTTTGCTTTTTAACCCTACAATTAGGCCGATATATTCTTCGGCTTTCCTCAAGTGCATGTTGCATCCGGTGGTCCCTAGAAGTCTATTAGAACTTACTTTCCTTCTTGAATAAATTAAGATTAAGCAGAAAAGAAAAGATAAAAATATTAATAGGTTGGTGCAAAAATAATGACGTAATTATGTCGTTTTTTGACGTATTTTTTAACGTCAAAAACGACATTATTACGTCATTATTTTTAATAATAAATGAATGACGTAATAATGTCGTTTTTTGACGTTAAAAAATAAGTCAGAAAACGACATTATTACGTCATTATTTTTGCACCAACCTAATACGAGAGTCAACTTTATAGGCTGACCAAGATATAAATATAAATAAAGGTACCAATTTTAGACTAAAAGACATGCAAGTGTACCAGAATACTACAGATGAACGACTATTCTGATAGACTTGCGTGTATTTTAATCTTCCAGTTGGTGTTTCTATTTACATTTCTATCTTGGGCAGCCTATGAAATTTCCAACTGACCCTCGTATATATATCGGACCAAAACGCTGTGTTAAAAATTAACAAAATTAAAAACAATAATTAGAAATACTTTTATTTTCATGGAAAAAATTCAGATACTTATTTTTAGGTTTATTATTTTCGTGTAAACGCGATTCGCGTATGAAACGTCTTTTTACTTTATTTACCCTCACTTAAATGCCGTTCAAAGAAGTCTCCGTTTACTCTCAAGTATCTTTCTATTTACAAAATTCATAATTGCAAATGCTAATTATCCCTAAGCTGAACTTTTATTTTCAATTAGTAAAGTGTCGTCACTGGTATGCCACAATGGGGTTTATTCAGTGCTTATTTTCCGAATAAGATTATACAAGGAAAGAGTTTGTAATTAGCAGTTAATATATCTGGGGTTATGTCTCGTGGACAGATATTGTTTGTCAGTTTATGATCAATTAAAAATGAGTCGAAACATTGGAATAGAAGTTGATTTATTCTTCAGGTTAATGTATTTTTGAGGTATTGCGCTAGTATAAATTATTCTAGGATGTACCGATTTTGCCGTGTTACATCAACAAATACTTATGCATACATGAATCGGATTATTGTAATATAGATTCTTATTAAGATTATTATTATTATTATCATTATTATTATTATTATTAGGTTCTCTTTGAATCTCTCTAAAAAGTACAGTAATTATTATTGTTATTGCTTTTGTCTTTTTCCTCATTATCATCATTATATTATTTTTAATTATTAATGATTAATCCTATGAAAGTATAATACAACAGATTTGTGTTATATATTTTTAATTTTGGGATGGAAGTTTGGTCTTCGATTTTACACAACTGATTATTTTATTTTATTTTTATTTATTTATTTTTTTATTTTTTTTTTTTTTTTTTTTGTTATATATTTTTATTTATTTATTTTTTTTTTTGGTATTGATCGTTCGATTATTCATTGACGTTTTCTGGAGGAAGAAGATAAAATCTTGAATGATCCTATAGAGATCGATAGATTCCTTTGCTTTTTGGACTTTCTTTTGTGTGTTTGTCTTCGTTTAACTGTTATTGTTGTTGTTGTTGTTGATTTTTTTTATCTTTTTTCTTCTTTTTTTTTTTTTTTTTACTTTTTTAAGACAGATAAAAACGATAGCTTATTGAAATTGATGGTTCTTTTTTTTCTCTCTTTCTCTATGTCTCCCTGTCTTTCTCTGTCTGTCTCTCTCTCTTCCCAAATAATTCTAAACAAAATTCTCATTTTGTTCTCGCTTCTTGTTTCTTGCTGTTCAGATGTCAATTGGTATGATTTCCATTATTATTATTATTATTATTATTATTATTATTATTATTATTATTATTACTGTTATTAATATTATCGGCAATTTTTTGAATATAAATAATTATATTAAATTATTAATATTGTCATCACCATAAAAACCATCACTATTATCGTTATCAGCACTATCAGTTCCACCCTGATCATCATTATTAGCTTTATTATTACAATGAAAATACAAATAAATAACGTCACTGATATAATCGTTATGAACGTGATCATCTCTACCCCCCAATTATCGATATCATAATTATCAGAACAATCATTTATTTGCACCTATCACTGACATTATCGCAATAATATTAATAACAATAATATTTTTTTTAATTTTTGTCATTATTCCGACTGCTCTTGCATCTTTCCAACACAGTTAATATGAATTGTAACAATAATAATAGCATTATGATTGGAATTTTATTTATCAAAATTATTGACTTTGGCTGAAAACATTTAATCATTTTATTTAATCATTATTATCTTGCTCGACTCTTCAATTTCAGCGATGTAAACGCATTTATCACGAACATGTTTCCATGCGTGTGTGTTTGATATTATTAATCATAATATCAAACACGCAAGTCATTTTTTTCACAACTAACTGATTATTGACAAATTATGTTTGTAAAATTTTCAGGATATATTTACATGCGCAATATAACATGCGGCTTTCAGTTTATAATATCTATTTTTATTTAAAAAAATATTCCTAACTTGTTTTAGGGGTGTCAGGTTTTATTACGGAAGTCAATTTTTTCACAATAAAAATTCTATTAACGAGTCGCTATTGGTACATTTTCAGGATATATTTATATGAGCAAATATATCGTGAGTTTCAGCTTGTGTTGTTTATCCAAATTAAAACATCAATATTTCTTTAAAAATAAATGATGTGAAATTTAGAAAAATATATTATTAATACATCCCATACACTTGAATAAATTATTATTTTATTAGTATATATGTTTAAAGTATCTTTGGCCAGCATTAGTCTTTCATTTTTTGATTTTGTTCACTTTTCTACCATTTCAAATTTAACATTCAAATTTTGATTGATTACCAGAGATCTTTGTTTTAATATTGTTCTCCATTCTCATAGGCATCTTTTTTTAATAATGGACTACAAGTTTTCTATTTAATTATTATCTGCTGAGGTTAGGGGACATCCAATTAATGTGGTGATTTTGAAACATTTTTGGACAATGAGCAATCGTCAGCTTTACATGTTGAGAAGATAGAATTGCCTTGCATAAGTATAAATTTTAACTTAAAGCTTCTCGATTGGGACTTGTACCACTTCAGATGTCTTGATTAAGCAATAAATGCAAGCGATAATTGTTTGCATTTACGTCACCATCAAGTTTGAAATAATCTAGAATTTGACTGCATGCAATACTAGTCGAAATCATTACTCCACCTCCTTACTGCTGTCTTCTATGTCGCCTTGGCTGACTATTTCCATGAAAGCTCAAAACTATAAAACAGTCATCATGTCTAACTAATGTAGCCATAAATTCATCACTAAGAATTACTTTTTTTTTTTTTAAGCTTAGCGCCCCGAGCAAGGCATGAAGCCACTAGGATGCAGGGGGGGTGCAGAAGATTTGTAACAAGAGCAGATAGGAGTGATAGAAGAAAGGATGAAGGGAAGGGTAGTGTGTAGATCAAGGTAACTGGAGATGTCGATTGACATTACATTTGAATAGTTGGAGATCATAGCTATCAGGGAAACAGTTATTGGGAAGGGTGTTCCACAGGCGATATGTGCGAGGTATGAAGCTATTGGAGTAGAAGAGACGGCTACATTTTAAAGTTTCTACAGTGTAAGGGTGAGAGCGGGATGCCAGCCTCGTAAGGCGCTTGTATTCATGGAGACTGGGGACCAGGGAAAGCAGCTCATCGGAGCAATTGCCATGAAAGTATACTGTTGCCAAATTAGTTTCTATCTACTTCATCGCCAAATTATTTCTTTTTTTGACGTTTTTTTAAATGTGGCAGTTTGGTTGCATTCATGTCTTTCGAATATTCAGATTCTTTTCTCATTTGTAACACTA